>JARHVA010003135.1:1782500-2146108 GCA_037957365.1 Torreya grandis | reverse complement strand
TTATATGGATAATCAAAGTGTATTTCTTATTATTAGGAGACTTTTGGAATGTGTAGGAGATTATGAATAATATATTCTTACTGAGGATTTCTACATAGTGTCAAGATATATTTGTTTAGAATTCAGTTACATTCTTGGTTGAAAAAGTTTAGATTTGGTTTGGTTTTTATTTATTAAATGAGTGTGTATTGTTTATAAAAACCCTAATTACATTATTTAACCTTGTTAACATGAGGAAGGTTATAAACCTAGTAAGCATGTAGCTTCATGGAAACCTACTCCTTTTGGGAAACTTTATGGATTTTATGGATTTAATATAAATTCTTGTCTTCAATGATAGATGAAACTTATAGTCTTAAGGATTATACCCTTGTATTAATTAATGATCAACCTAAACTTGAATGTGTAGGACTACCTTAAATAAATAAAAGATTAACATTGAGATGACATGACATGGATTTTAAATTTATTAAGGAATCATTAGTTAATAAATTTAACTTTAGTGACACTCTTCATAAACCAAAACCCTAGCTTGGGTATCTAAACCCAACTAATTTTTAGGTCTAGCTATGAAGTATGCAGGGGCATTCTCTACTACACTACTCAAGCTACAAAGGGTAAATTTCTTGTAAAGACTAGGTGTTATGCCTTGAGTTTATTGTTGGAATTTATGTAAGACACCTAATCCTTGGGTTAGCAAGACTACCCATAGCTACTAGGGTGGATAAAAATAATACCGTACTCAAATTTTTTTATAGGTTATTGGAATTAGTTGTACAAGTACAATAATTATTGTTAGAAGATGAATATCATAATCTTAAATGTTAAAAATTTTGTGGGTTGACTTTTGGTGTTTATGATAGTGGTATCAGGCCTAGTTCTACTCTAAAGAACCTTGGGAAGACTTTGGGTTGAACTTTTTTGGTGACTCGTAGGATGGTGAGGACTCAAGTCAATAGGTACATTAGAAATTTTGGTAGTAATATTGTTAAAAATAGTGATCCTAATGAGCATTTTGGAAATAATGTTGATGATGTTCATGTCAGTAATAATGTTGAAGATGTTCGTGTCACTAATAATGTTGATGGTAATAATAATTCTAGTGACAATGTCAACCATGACCATGATGGACATAATGTTATTTTAGATGACATACTAAGTGTGCTTCATAATATTAAAGTTCATATGGAAACATATGGTCAAAGGTTGACTAATCTATAAATTTTTCAAGAAGGTGAGGAGGAGGAAGTATCAAGAGATGAAAATCCAAGGCAACAAAATGTTTTGGATCCTATTAACAAGCTTCAACCTAATTTTTATAGTGGATAATATGGAGATGCAGTGAAACCTTGAAAAAATACTCCACTCTATATAATATGGGCTCAAATGTCAAAGATTGTATTGGAATCTACCAGTTGGTAGGTGAGTTACCCTATGGTGGAACCATTTGTGTGCTCTAAAGGGTTAAGACCTAGTAAATATTTAATAGGAGAAATTTGAGATATAGTTCAAAAAAATATACTTGAATAATACCTTCAAAGAAAAAAATATTATAAAATTCTAATTGCCGAAGAAGGGGCATATGATTGTTTTCGAGATATGAGAACAAGTTTATTAGCCTCCTACATTATGTAAACTACATGCATAATGAATAAAATAAAGTTACCAAGTTCAAGTTAGACTTATATGAGGTATTAATTCATGATGTGAACATGAAAAATCCATGCACATTGGTTGTTTCCATATAATTTACACATCATGTAGAAGAGAAGGAAAAGTCTCATAAAAAGGAAAGATGACAATATCATAACAAGTTGTAGTCTAAGCCATAAATATCAATTCCTCCTATGATTAAAATTTTTAAGAAATATGATCAAAAAAATGTTTTTTGTGAAAAACAATAGTAATTATGAAAAAATTTAGAATTCAACTAGAGGTTCTAAACCTCAAAAAAATTCAAAATAGAATAACATGAACTTTAACTAGTAGCAAGATTGCCATAAGAACTCATATTATAGTTTCATGTTCATGAACTAATGTAATATAAAGGGAATGTAGTGATAACCATTTTTGCAAGGATTTTCCTTAGTTTTGAGTAAATTAGTCATCTAATCATAGAGTGTATGTTGTTATATATAACATAAATTATAGTCTACAATCTACTTAATTGACACCAGAGGTATAATTTTTGGTTTTTATTTGACTATTTTAATATATTATGGTGTAACTTATAGTTGCATTTCACTTTAAATATATTTCAAGTGCAAAAAAAAACCCCTCTAGGCTAAGATAATGATGGGAGGTAGAGTTTGGTAAAGGAAAAAGAGTAGTCATTTCAAAAAGATTAAAGTAAACTGAGCTTGACCTTGGGATCTTAAAAACTTAAGTAAACTTGTTTTTAGAACCCCTAGGGTAATATTCCCTGACAATAAACATGGATTGGCTACAACAACATCAAGTTAAGTTTTATTGTTTCATAAAAATAATACAATGCCTTGACAATGTTGGTAAACCCTTGGAAATCCAAGGTGTCATAAAGCCTTTAGCCAAAACAATTCTTCTAGCCATGTAACTAAAAAGAGAAGTACAAAAAGGATGCAAAATTTATTCTATGTAGTTGAACGAAATTCATAAAAAGATAGAACCTAATATGCAATACTACCCTATCTCAAGAGAATTTGAGGATGTGTTTCCAAGATAACTATGAAATTGCCTCCTAAGAGAGAGTTTGTATTTTCCATAGACATCATACCCTAATCTACACCTACATTTGAATCCCCATATAGGATGAATGTGGTAGATCTAAGAGATCTCAAATTCAATTATAAGAGATAATATAAAAAGGGTTGATTAGGCCAAGTGCACCACCCTGGGGAGCCCCAATTATCTTCATCAATAAGAAGGATGGTAAATTGAAACTTCACATTAACTACCACATACTAAATAAAGTCATTATTAAAAAAATATATTTCATTCCTAGAATTGATGATCTGTTTGAGCAAATAAAGGGAGCAAATATAATTTCTATGATAGATCTTCATTTGGGGTATCACCAACTCCACATCAAAGATGAAGATGTGCATAAAATTTCTTTAGAATAAGGTATGTGAATTAAGATTTTATTTTTATACCTTTTGATCTAACAAATTCACCTATTACTTTTATGAATATTATGAATAGTTTATTTTAGGATTCCTTAGATCAATTTATACTAGTATTTCTTGATGATATTATGATTTATTCTAAGAATGAGTGTGAACATGAACAATAATTGTGTGTGATCTTACAAAGACTAAGAGAACACAAATTGTACAACATTTTTTCTAAATTATCTTTCTATCAAAGTAAAATTCATTAATTAGGGTTGTAAACTCTAAAGAAGTTATTGTAGTGGGTCCTACAAATATTATGGCTATTAATAAGTGACCAACTCCTAAAAATGTGCATAAAGTGCATAGTTTCATGGGGCTAATTGGTTATTATCAGTGGTTTTTATAAAACTTCTCAAGGTTTGTTAGCCCTATTACTTTCTTGTAGAAGAAAAATAATTTTGATTGGACTCCACAGTGTGAAACAACCTTCCAAAGGCTAAAATAATTGCTAACTTCAACACCTATCCTTTTCATTCTAGATTCAAATGGAAAATTCAAAATCTAGACTGATGCTTATAAGGTACACATTGGAGTTATTTTGACTCAAGAAGGAAAGGTAGTTACCTACAAATCATGAAAGCTCAAAACACATAGATAAAATTACCTAACCCATGATCTTGAAATAATAGATGTGTTTCATGTACTCAAGAAATGGAAACACTTTTTGCTTAAGAAACACTTCAAGATAAAGTTTGATCACCGTAGTTTAGTGCATTTATTCACTTAAGATGATTTGAAAGAATGATAAATAAGGTGTTTATAATTTATCAATAAATTTGATATTACTATTAATTACATAAAAGGTAAATAAAATATAGTGGTTGATGTTATTAAAATAATTTATATTGCTAAAATTTATGTTTAAGGCCAAATTTTAGAATTTTTATTTTGACTCAATAACAAATTGACCCTGAATGCATAAAAATATGTGTTGATTTGTTAAATGTAACCAAAAAGTATATGTTTTTTACTTCTCTTTGGATGTAGATGGGATACTAATATACCAAAATAGAATTTATGGTTCTGATTCTAGGAATATGAGGGAAAAAGTGTTGCAATAAATTCATACTGCACCTAATTTCACTCATCCACATGTCAAAAAGATAACACGTTAACTAAAAAAATAATTATTTATGGCATGGGTTGAATAAGGATGTAGTTTCTTTCATATAAAAAAATTTAAAATGTCAACATGTCAAGGATGAACATTAAAATATGGGAAGGTTCTTATACCCTCATGTTTTTCCTAAAAGTAAATGGATAGTGATTTCAAAGAATTTCATCTCAAGACTGCCTAAGTATCAAGTTAAGTATGATAAAATTTTAGTTTTAATTGATAAACTAACCAAGGTTGCTCATTTTATTGTAGTAAATCTAAATTATTATGCCTCAACCCAAAAGATAAAATTTATGAAGGAAATTATTAGTCTTCATGATGTTTCAAAAGTGATTATATTTGATAGAGATAAGTTGTTCACTTCCAGATTTTGGCAGACCTTGATGGATGCATTTAGTATAAAATTAAACTTAATTTTAGTGTATCATTTTAAAATAGATGGACAAACTAAATGACTAAACCATATAGTTTAATATATGTTGATAATGTATGTAATGGACTAGTAGTAAAAATGGGAAGATCACCTTCATTTGGTCAAATTTGCATATAACAATACAAATAATTTTGTCATTAAGATGGAACCTTTCAAAGCCTTATATGGGAAAAAGTGTAGAACCCCACTTGGCTATGATAGTTTGTAAAATCATTTGCTTACAAGTCTAAAGAATTTACAAGATTATGATGAACAAATATATGTAATTCGTCAAAGGCTAAAATTTACCTCTAATAGGTAGAAAAGTTATTATGATTAAAAAATGTCACCAAGATAATTTGATGTGTCAGATAAAGTTTTTTTTGAGAGTAATACCATATAAAATATCCATTTATTTTGGTAAAGAATCCAAATTATCTCCATGCTTTTTTGGTCCATTCACATTATAGAAAAGATCAACCTTCTTGTGTATTATCTAGTTCTTCCTCCTTTGTCTAGAATTCATGTTGTGTTTCATATGGCACTATTAAGAAAGTATGTTTCTAATCCTTCTCATATTATAGATTGGCATAATATCTAGGTGTAATATGAGGAGATGATTCAGTTGGAACCCCTCAAGATCTTGTCCCATCGCAAGATTAGCGTATGAAAAAAATATTTACAACAATCATGGTCCAATGAGATAAACTAAGTAAGAAAAGTTTCACCCAATAATATGAAAGTATTTTCCAGCAACATTATCCTCACTTATTTAATTAGTCTTTGATATGGTACCTCCTTTAGGGGGGTTAAATGTCATATCTCATCTATATATGTAATTATTTATGTGTGCAGTTGTGATGTTTGATGAAACATTGGATTATTGTGACATTGATATCATACTCTTTTACTTTATCAACATTTATTATGGTATTGCATACATGTTATTATTGAATGTATTTTAGTTTCAATAGTTGATTTGGTCTATATTATATTTATTTGATATTTTCAATGTCATTTTTATGATTTCAAGTGATAGTCATGGTACTGAGCTAGGTTTGGGTCTAGAACATCTCATCATAGATGTGTTTTAGTTCATATAGGTAAATGATTACAAAAGGTAAAGGTATGAGATCTAGTCAGTCCACCCTATGTTTGTTTCCCCATATTGTATCATGATATTCTAGTAATATCCATGTTGTTTTAGTTATTGATTAGAAGTCATCATTACCATTGATCCAATTATGCCTCTTTGCCTTTGTTTTCTCTTGACCATGTATGTGTTTATTATTGCTAAATCAATTTGCAATTGTAACATAATTTATAATAATGTTTTGGTTCTTTTATTTAACTTTGGAAAGTCTTGGGACTTAGTCTATGGTTTACAAAATCATTTTTTAGTGAATAAGACCTTTCATTAAGGTTGGCATATTTGAAATACTTTAATAATTAAAAAGGTCATTTGAAGACCTTGGAAGACATAATGATGAAGTTTTTTTGACATGAGAATTAATCAAATGACCTAATCATTCAATTAAGGTTTTTGTGTGACATTGAACTCATAATTTGGTAATTTTTTGGTGAGTGAGAAGTTGAAAATATGGGGGGAAGATTGTATGTTGCCTTTATGTTCATGGAAGACATGCAACTCTTAGATCTTGATCTAGATTTATTATTTTTTTATTCAAAGTAACTATGAAAATGAGTAAAAAAGGTTTAAAACCCCATTTTTGGACTATGCATGGGGATGATATTTGGAGTACAAAGAGGAGATTAATATAAAGGAATGGCTAAGAAAAAGGAAGAAAATCTAGTAGAGCAGATTCACATTCAAACATGTAAGTTAATTATTTTTATTTCATGCATTATTATAGCTTGTACTTTCTTAGTGGAAACCCTAAGAAGGTAGAAGGGTTGTAGGAAGGGCTTACTCTCTCTCTCTGTCTTTTAACTCATTAACCATTTTTTATAAGTGAAACCACACTTATATCTAAGATATACATGATTTATTATTTGAATGGGAAACAATGTGACTACCAAAGAAACCCTTTGTAGGTGTGGTCATTTAAAACCATCTCACCCTTTTGATGGCATACAAATGAATGTTTAATGTAGAAAGCTAATATAATACATGCTTGTTTTTGGTATTGGCATGTTTCCCTATGAATATTTGTCATTATGTTTATTTAGGTACCTATTTCTAGGTTATACACATGTTTTTGTGTGACCATTGCCAAGTAGGATTAGATCTCAGTTTTTATATCCTTCTTGTTCATTTATCTTTATAGATTTGGAGCGTGTGTACAATTACATATTATAAACTTGAACTGTTGGTTGAGGTGGGTAGGTATACCACCAATGGATTGGCTTGGGGTGTGTATTTTTCAATTTTCATGCCAGGTTCCATGGATGACTGTTGATGTTCACGTTTTCATGGTTATCTAAGATGGATTCATAATGGTGTGAATGATACTAAGGCACTTAATATTTTATAGTTGTGTCATTTTTAGTATATTATGTCTTTAAGAAAATTATTTTATATTAATTATAAATAATAATCCACTTAGTTTTGAAGATTTTCAAGAAGGCATTGATTAGTTATAGCCTTTTACTATTTGTATTTGTATACACTATTATACTTATTGTTAATGGACACAAGTTATAAATAAGTCAATCTTCTTGGGGAGAGAAAACAAGTCATTTGTGTAATATTTGCAAGTTGACTGTTTGGAATAGTAACTCTTATTCATTGTATAAGATTTTTTAATGCATAAGTTCTTTTGTGTTATTTTACTACTTTTATCAGAATCATTTATGATTGATATTTATTTTTTAAGATAATGTCACTATGTTGTATTGATTTGGTGTATTGAGTATTGCCTTATCTTATAAATGTTAGGACTTGTTGTTATAATTAATGGTACTATGTTAGCTATTTAAATTTGATAATGGAAATATTTTTTGAGTTTATTTAAATAAATTACACTTTGAAATGAGGTTGGAAAATGTGTATTTACTATTGTACATAAGGTTATTGCAGAGTACTTAGAACAACATTAAATTTGCTAATAAGTTTTGACTATAGTATGCTCTTATTTTTTATATTTCTTGAATAATATGTAACTTATTTATAATATCTTAAGGTATACTTTCTTGAGCCATAATATATGTGTTTGGTGTACTATTTTTCAGTTGGCTTAATATAGACATATAGTCATATGCTAATGCAATAGTATATGCATAGAGTTATATGTATTTATATGAATTTTGGTCGATAAGGTAATTGGACTTTTAGTAATTTGGGAATGAGTGATTATTCCTTTTAATTGATATATTTATTCTTCTTTGTTGTTTGATTGTGTTTGTCATGGTATAATTAGCAAAGAGGATAAGATGCAAATTTAAGAGTAAATATATTAAAGGATATAGAGGTCTGTGTATATTTTCATTGGTTGTTATTTGTCTTGGAAACATTTTTTGAAACCTACAATAGTATACAGTTCATATACATGTATGATTCAATTAAATAAAGTTTTATTTCATTAAGATATTGGTGTAACACTTTTTTAGAGTTGGTTGAAATAATTCTTCTCTTGGATTATAATACATACAAATTATTTTTGAATCATTACAGTGATTATATCTTATCCATATTTTATATTTATGTATTTTAAGGGAAATGTCATTATGCTATAACATATTAAGTGCATTGATAAAATTTTATTAGTTTGAAGATCATTGTTACAAATAATTTTGTGTTGTACTATGATGGCTTTTGTATTATGATTTTGTGGGTTGTCAAGTATAAATTTTTCCTTGTGCTTTTTATTATTGTTATTTGATCTTAATATTTCACTTTGAACCTTAAAGTCTATATTTATTTTGTATATTGGATCTTATTGTAAAATGTTTCACCATTTTAATAGTTTGGATCTATATGTCCAACTATTTTGGTTTAAATAAAATGGATTGTGTATTATTTTATGGGTGTGTGAAGAGATTTATTTTATTTAGATTATGTATACTCTTTTTGGTGGATCTAGGACTTTAATCTGCATAAGTATTATCATTGTGAGTTAAGTATGATTATGAAAGATTACTATTGGTTGTACCTCCTTTTTACAATCTGATTTTAGCATTGGTAATAGTGTTATGAAATTATGTTTAGTTTCACATATTATTGCTTTTATTAATAAATAAATGTTGTAAGTATGGATGGTTTGGGAAATCATTTATAATATTTGGTTTTTATTTGATTACACATTATTAAATAGATAAGTCATTGGGCTTCCTTGTTATACTATGTTGATGACCTATGTATTAATTCCCAAGTAGTTAGTGATTATTAGAAAATGGATAGATGATTGTTATGGTGTTTCAATTGAATTGAATATAAATATAAAAGAGTGACAAGAGATTTATGGTTGTGTAATATTGTGTATATTTGAACCACATTATTCATGTTATTAAATTAAATCTCGTCTTGGTTAAAATTTGATTGATTGCCTTTATGATAATTATTTTTCTTGAAATATGTTTAATAAAGGAAACTATTAAGTGTTTCAATAAAATAATATATATAATTCAAATTGTGTATTTTTTTTAAGCATATGATGTATATAATTTTTTCATTCACTTGTAAGTCAAGAATCCTATTTTAATCCATGTTTGTATAGCTAGTGGCCTCCCAATAAATAGAGCAAACCAAGAATTAAGAAAAAAAAAGAGATTAAAGATTTTAGATGGATGATTAAAGTGTATTTATTATTATTTAAAGACTTTTAGGATGCATAGGATATTATGTAGGAATATCTTCTTACTGGGTGATTTTTACATAGTGTCGAGATATAATTATTGAGAATTTCATTACATTATTGGTTATTATTTATTGAGTGTGTATTGATTATAAAAATCCTAATTTCATTATTTAACATTTTTAATGAAAGAGTTATCAAAACTATTCAGCCAAGATCTCTCCAATTGCTCAAAACCACAACCATTGATGCTTCATCATAAAATCAAAAGAAACAAATCAAACACAAAATAATTATTATTAAAAAAGGAGATATGGAAAAGATTAAAAAATAATTAAAATAATAAAGAAGCATGTATATTACAAATTAGAACATTTTATTATATAGGCAAGGCAAAATAATATGAAATCTAAACTAGCTAATGTGGGACTAAACCCCACATAAGACAAAACTAGGTAAACATAAATACCTATAGCCTAGAAAGCATGAGTAAGATACTACAAACCCATCCCCTCCAAAGTGAAGATAGGGGCTAATAATAAAATATGCAGTGTGAAATCATGTGTCCCTATGGATGCTAATCCATCAAGCTAGAGTACATGCATGTCGAGTTGTTATAATCACCAAGTCAAAGTAGTAATGGTTTTGAATACAAGGATTAATAAACACAAGCACTATGCTCCAAAGTAATAAGTATAATGATGAACCCAAAGAAGCATTACTTGAACACCCTCCAACATGATGTTGAGAAGTGAGCACAAAGACTGGTGGGACTATCACACTAGTGTCACTGGTGGGGATACCACACTGGTGTCACTATAAGAATCACCAAAAAGGTCATGGATTCAAGTAAAAATCCTCATATGGGTTATAAAAAACAAATTCTCTGAATAAGATACCTATGTACAAAAGATTAATCCAGAAAACACTCAAAAGTTCAAAATACATATAATTCTAATAAAGTGGATAAAAAAGAGAAAATTCATAGGAAAAACTCTCCTTCCCCAAAAGAGAAAAAAAGAAGAAGAGAGAGATATAAATCCCCCTAGGGATTATGTTAAATAATTTTTCACTCCAAGTACTTGAAATTCATAAAATAACTCAATCTACATGAGTGGTCTGAATCCACTACTCAATCACAAAACAATTGACATTGGGCTTCACCAGAATAGCTTTAATTAAGAAGACTATTAATGGTGATAAAAGTACAAAATATTAATACTACATGTGTAAGGAATTATCATCACCAATAAATATAATATACATCATACCCCCTATATTGTTGAATGGATGGAGTGGAGGTAAAATTTTTGTATAAGTTGTCTAAATCCACTACTCAAATACTGAATAAGCTGACATTGTATACACCAAAATAGATACATAGCATGCTAAAAGAGACTGTCTAACTATCAAAATTATTGCCAAAAATATAGAAAAGGCCTATCAAAGATGATGTCCTATGGTGTATATGGAAGAGACAAGCAACTAATGAAGTGAAAAGGTGCCCATAATATAGCACACAAACACATGAAGGTAGACAAGGTTGAATTAGCAAACCCTCCAAGGCAATTTATAAATCAATGAGAGTACAATATATCCCAATACATAAATAACAAATGGAAATAAGGAAGACATTGGGATTCACTAGAATATCTCCAAATGAGGATACTATTGACTTGTTGAATAATCCATCAAGAGAGATGCTCCAAAAATAAGGGAGCAAAAAAATTATATCCATAGAAGAAGGTGAGGCACTAAGAAAGGGGCCTCAAGGAGACATGAAATAAATACCAGTGTGCCAAAGTAATAATGCATGTCATAGGTTGATATAAGAGTGTGAAAAATGGGGAAAAAATCCATAATGTATGCAAACACACCAGAAAAGAATCAACATCCAAAAAACATATAAAATACATGTAAAAGGACATTGAGATCAGCCAAAAATGCATTTAAAATGCATGCATAAATTATAATGTATGTCCCATAACATAATAAACCCTATAGTAGTGATAATGTACACTTAATAATAGGACATCAGACTCAACCTAAAATGTGTCCATGAGTGCAACAAATGATGATAATACAATTTAGAAGAAGCAAGAAGGAAGTTTATGTTACCTGTCAGGGGGTCTAACCTCCTGTCAGATCAGACCTCACCCTCTGATCTATAATAAATTAAAGTATAATATTCCCTCAAAAAATTCTCACAACATATCAAAATTCATCACATATAAAATTTCACCACAATCCATAAGCACAAAGCAGAACAACCAATATGAAGAGATCCCATAACATGCAACACTTTATATTTTAGTAAATTTTAAAAAAATTATGAACCAATGGATAGATAATAAAAAAACATACACTTTTTTAAAAAATAGAACTCAAATTCAAGTTATGGTTCAAAATTTATAAGCATTTTGATTTTCTATAAATAGGGGTCAAAATAATTAAAAAAAACACTACAAACTAAAATTTGGGATCAAATCAATTATTTCTCTCAATTTCAATTTATTTTCTAGTTAAAGAAGTAAGAAACTAAATACAAGTATGGTAGAATAACTTGGTTTTTTGTGCACTCATGATCCAAATGGTTATGGAGAACTCCTCTTTGTCTTGGGAAGAATGACCTATAGATAATAAAGATACTAAAATAAAGGGGTTGTTAGATGGATAGAAAGGTGGTTTGCCTAGCATGAGCTAGATCCAAGAAACATGATCTTACTAGGAGGCCACCAATCCACTCTTTTAGAATAGTTAAGTTGAAAGAAATAAAGATGAAGTACTTGCATCAAATGATAGAAAAGACTGAAAGGGAATTCAAGAAGAAATAAATGCTTGACAAATAAAATAAACTAATTATAGCAATAAGTGGGCAATACTAATGCTAAATAGGTCAATTTGGGTTCATAAAATAGGTGGGGACTCTGTGAATAGGTAGAAATATAGAAAGTGGAATTTGGCTGAGGATAATCAGATGGAAATATATTATTATTATTTCCTAACATAGTTACCATCGATAGTTAGGGTGACCATTAACTATTAAGGTGACCATCAGTAGTTGGGCGATCATCAGTGGTTGAAGGTGACCATTGATGGTTGTTATGGGTTCTAATAAGTATTGTATAAAGCTTGGGTTAATGATTTTAGTGATTGCATAACATATTTTTAAAGGTCTAGTTAGGGATGGGAGGTCAGAAGTTATGATGCAAAAGGGTCTGGGTCAGAAGCTAAATAATTAGAACTTGAAAATAAAAAATGTACTTAATTAGTTCTTTGATAGTTGGTAGTTGATCTAGAGTGATTTTGGTAGAGTAATATTACTTTGCCTAAAGAATAATTTTGGCAAAGGTTTAGGTTTCTATCGTAATTATTGACTTGATGGAGGGAAGACATACAAAGAAGTTCTTGATGCTGGAAGCTCCTGATGACCATTGGTTGATAGCTTTATTACCTATTTTCTATAATTCCTAGGTCTTTGGATCACTTTTTCACCCTCGATCCTCTCTTTTATAGGCAAAAGAGATGGAGGTGTAGGTTTTAGAAGGTGTGTAACTCATTACATAAATTTAATTCTTGATGTGTTAGCTTGTTGCATGAATTAAATTGTGATGTGTTTGGGTTTGTACATGGACCAAGTTTGAGTGCTCAGGTGGTAAGGACCTAATCTTCGATCATCAAGGTGATTGTCAACAATCATAGTGACCATTAGTGGTCAAGGTTTTAAGGTTAAGTGTGGTAAAAGTGTAGGTTAGTGAGTTTGTTTAGCTAGTTAGCTAATTTGACCCAGGGTCATGGTCGAAGGTTGGGTAATTGTTCAATCTAGGGGTACTTTGACATCTAAAATCATCATGTGCATATTTTTAGTGTCTACATCAATAAAAAACATAGTCATCCAACCACTTTATGGAACTAAAATTTTTCCATGGACAAAAAATTCAACCAAAGGGAAAAATAGTCTTTTTAGTTACTTTAGTATATATGCAGGTGAATTTTACTTCCTCTTTAAGAAAAATGTAGCTATTAAGGAAAATAAAATGAATGAATAGCTACGTAAAGAGAGGAAATAAGTGGATTTTTATTTTTTTTCAACATGATAAGTAATTAAATTGCATGCCACCAAGAAAGAGAGAGTTATCCACACTTTTTTTTATCAAGAGGATGATAAAGTAGAGGAAAAACTCTAGTGCTATCAACAAAAGTATAGGCCTAAAAACAAGATAACCAACAAACATAAGACAATATAATACACCAATCACTTAAATCTGAGAAAGAATAATGGATTGAAATTATAATCAAAAATAGATATTTACATTCCAATGCCTATCTCTTATAGGTATATCTAAGAAAAATTAAAAAACTCCAAACTTTGACAACACCAAAAAATAGATTAGAGAGCAAAATTGAGAGGACTGTTGGGTTGATCCATCCTTAAAATGAATTTGTCAATGTGCATTACACCCATGCCTTATCTTACCACCACCCTCTAAAATTGACTTGGAAATTCAATGTGAAGTAGGTCATGGGATGTTGTAGCAGTTGTAAGGCCATATGGTGATAGTGTGCAGTGGTGAAATGGAGTCCAAGAATTATGTGATACCTTCCATGCCATGTCTTGCTACCTTATCCAGTAAATAAACTCCTAATTCATTTGTTGTTTCCATGGCTGAACCCAAATAAAAACAACATGGAAGAAAAGCTCCTAGTTTATGACAAACTTTTGTTCACCAAAATTGAAGATGGTGAAGGATGATGACAACACCAAAAAATAGATCTGATCTTATACCAATAATATCTCCAACATTGTCACCAACATTATCAATAATAATTGTTAGGTTATGTGGGTCATCTTCAGGAATGTTCCTTTCAACCTTACTAACAAGATCTATACCAAATTTGATTACTTTTATGTAAAATGACACCACCAACTTTGTTAAATAGAGCCTAATATTTTTTATAGTACTCATACCACCACCACCTACAAAGGCAAATAAAAATGGAGTTGTGCATGGGAGGAGTGGGTGGATGGGTAGTGAAGAGGAGGTCTATACAAATAAAGATGCCCAACCACTACCATGCCAACCCCCATTACTTATGGGACTCAAACTCTACTCTACTTGTTGCTCCATTTTTTGCCCTTACCCATCATCAAATAAGAAACCCTTTATAGTGCCCACTCCTTAATACACATGTTGAGTGGCTAGTACACATGTTGAAATCATATCTAAAAAAAATATCCTCTATAGAATGATAGAGGTTATAAAAAAATATCTTAAGGAATCAGTTAAATTACAAATAGATAGTGACAAGATCCAAAAACAAAATATGTCAATCCAGTCCAAAACCATAAGGAAGCCCTCTAATGACAAAATTTAGAGATCCAAACCAAACTAGTGAAAATAGGTTTTGGTAACATGAAAGGCTTCACCAGTGAGTATTGGTAGATTCATAATGGCAAGAGAAACTATGAGATTAGTAATGGCTATTAGAAGGTGGCTATGATACCATGAAATAGTTATCAAAACTCTTCAGCCAAGATCTCTCCAATGGATCATTACCATATCCATTGATGTTTCAACATAAACTCAAAAGAAACCAATTGAACACAAAACAATTGTTATTCATTGAACACAAAATAATTATTATTCACAAAGGAGATATGCAAAAGATTAAAAAGCGTGTAAAATCATAAATAAGCATGTATATTATAAATTAGAGAACTTTATTATATAGGTAAGGAAAAACAATATTAAATCTGAACTAGCCTATGTGGGACTAAACCTCACATAATACAAAACTAGGTAAACACAAATACCTAGAGCCTAGCAAGCATGAGTAAGATACTCTAATAGTTAACGTGGGAAAGGTTATAAACCTAGTAAGTATGTAGCTTCATAGAAACATACTCATTTTACAAACCTTATGGATTTTATGGATTTAATATAAATTATTGTCTTCAATGATGGATGGAACTTACAATCTTAAATATTATACCCTTGGCTTAATCAAGGATCAACTGAAACCTACATGTGTAGGAGAACTGCCTTAAATAAATAAATATTAACATTGAGATGACACTAACATGGAGTTTAAAATTTCTTAAGGACTCATTAGTTAAGAACCTTAACTTCAGTGAAACTCTTCCCAAACCAAAACCCTCACTTAGGTATCTAAAAATGATCTAATTGGTAAGGCTACCTATGAAGTGTGTTAGGGAATTATTTTTTGCTCTAATCAAGCTGCAGAGGGTAAAGGTCTTGTAAAGACTAGGTGTTATGCCTTGATTTTATTGTTAAAATTTGTGTAATACATCTAACCTTTGGGCTAGTGAGACTACCCATGACTACCATAGGTGGATAAAATCAATCTTGTACTCAACTTCATTATAATTTGTTGGAATTATTTATACAAGTACTAAAATTATTGTTGGAAGATGAATATCATAACATAATTTTTTTTTTAAAATATGGGTTAACTTTTGGGGTTTATGACATTGTAGTATTTATAATTATCATGTTCTAAATTAGCCATGTAGTATAATCATATACTTGCATTTATTTATTGATAATTATAGCATCAAAAGAAGTGGAATAAGAATGGACATTCATGGCATTTACTTTAAACATTATAGTGAAACTAAAGGAATCTGATTATGCTCAATATCTAATCAATGAAATTTACTTTAGCCATTGTAGCTGAAACCAAAGGAATCCAATTATTCTCATAATCATCTAAAAATTTTGCTTGAGTGCCAAGAGTGTCACTTGAGACCCCTCATTCCTAGCTTATCCCTAGACCTATCTTAGGGCCTATTTAACCACTTATCTATATTTTTGTGGGCCACACACATCCCTAGACATATCAAAATTAGTCCTAGACCCTTCCTTAGGTATCCAAGCCCATAGTGCCTCAAATGTTGCCACCTAGATGATAACACCATAAGCAGATACTAGTGTTACATCGTTATTGTTCTATTTGGGCACTATTGTCCTTTTCACTCTTTTGAGCTCTAATGAATATCCTTTCAATTCTTAAGACATCTAGGGTCAGCCTAGATCTATTCCAAACCATGCACAATCACCATATCAATATATATACATGAATTTTTGACATTTATACACTAGATGGAAATCATATGCAAATACACACAAATATACTCAAATTAAGTTATGTATAATCAAGGTTATTAATCCCTATTCTACCTTACTTCTGCATGTAGTGATTCACAGCCCTACTAAGGTCAGAATACATAGATTTCCAATCTCAAGAATCACTCAAGGAAATCACACTGACATTCATACTAGCTACACTTGCGCTTACACTAATAATTAGGTGGAGAGAACTAATTCAGGATTTATCCCTCCTCAGAGTATTGGTATGTAGTAAACTCTCATCACAATAGGCTATTGAGGATCTTTAACCTACCCAACTAATACCACACATTTACTAATTGTTCTAAGCAAATGCCCTAATCACATAGAGGTATAAGTTTGCATACAAAATTAGTCACAAAGAACAAAGCAAGGTTTATCGACACAAGAACATGTTTTGCAAACTCAAACACAGGTGCTCTCAAAATCATAGAATAGTTCTTGCATAAAGGATACTAATTCCATAAGTGGAAACTAGTACCATATTAATACTATCTAAAGTAAGGCACTATTATCTAGGAAGATTTTTGACACCTAGATCCTACTTATGACACTCATACTAGATCTTGTACTAGTTTGTATCCTTTAGATCCTCCATCTTAGTTAGTTTCTATCTAACTATTCATTTATCTCCTCCATTGTTATTATTATAAATATCATTTTAGCTTAGTTTCTTCTCAAATTAGTGGTTATATTTATTGAATATTGTATACCTTTATTTAATATACTCAAAACCTTTAATAACCTAGGGCTTACACTCTATAACCCTAAAAATTTAATTCATTTGGTGAACTTGACTTAATTTGAGCACATTATTTCAAAACCTAGTGCACCATTAGGGTTTCCCTATAGGCACTAGGATTTTGCACAATAATATTTGTGCTAGTGTAGGTCTTAAATCCCCTTTCTTATTCCATCCCTATTTCACCCCACGTAATTACCCAATTAATATTTTACTATTGCCCCACATAATTAGTTTTACTAAATATTGTTTCAATTATGTAATTTATTTTAACTACTTACCAATAATTAAAATCTAGCTAAAATCTATAAAAGCATAATAAAATTAAATAGTTTTAACCCCCTAACAACTCCTTCACCATCTAAAATCCATTCAATAACTTAAAGCCTCATTTAAAATTATTATTGAAACCATTTCAACATCATGTGGTAAAAATAGGCTAGAATCGATAATGATCCCTACTATCAACATAGATTATGTTGAATCGACGTCGATTAAACCATAGGTCTCCCTTGAGCAAAAGACCACAATTTTATACCCAAAACTTTACATCGGAATGTTGAAGAAAGTTATTTGAAACATCTGCCAGATAATTACTCATGTTTTGGAAAGCCACACTCTTATATTATCCCCTCAACACTCATATAAAGGTCATAAATCCACTAGTCAACCTCATAATTAATAGAGCTCTATGAAAGTAAGTATATTTACTTGTTTTAATCAATTCTATCTTTTTACATTTTATTTTATATTCTTATTTAACACCCATATCATTCTTAAGTCATCCTAATTTATCCTATATCCCATCAAACCAATCCTTAGGCTCCTATTTTCAAAACTTTGTCTATACTTCTAAAATTGACATCAATTCCCAGAATCGGCATCGGTCCTATAGGATCAAAATCGATCTCTATTTAAATCCTTTTTTTTAACTATAATTTGAACCTATTTATATTATCATCCTTGAATTAGTCTTAATCATTTATTTCTTGAACTATGAGTTTCACTTGTAGATGGCATTGCTAGAGTTGTGCATGATGTAATCACCATTCATGATTTTACTATAATCCAATAGCCTTTATTTTTTGATCAGAGTGATATTGATTTTGAAATAGGATTCTACACAATTGTATTTTCCCCACCATAGAGGCCATTTATGATCAATTATAAGTTATACAAGCAAAATAAGACTTAGTTAAATCTTATTGACATGCTCATTTTGATAATATCCTTGGAATGGATGTAGATTAATTTAATTTACTTAAATTTTATATCTATATCATTACATGCATATTGTAATTTCCTTTACTATTTTTATCCACTTAAGTGCTTATAAAGTGGGATGACATCCTTGTTAGGAGGTGTACCACTTCTTGAGATTGGTCTAGTACCACGTAACCCATTAATATATTGTATTAATCAATCTTTTTTGAGTTTCATCTTATTTGTAGGTAGTCCTTCCTAGCTAAAAAGGATCTCCCACATCACTGGATCAATGGTGCACAATCTTCTATATCACAGATAATCCTTAAAAACCTATATTTTAATTTATGTTTTTAGTAAACTATTTTATAAAAGAATGAATGAAAATTACTTAAACATTCTAGCATTCCCAATGGGACCCTTTTTGGGCCTCGTTATTCTTTATTCTTTAATCTAGTTTTATTTGTTTTATTTTGTTTGGTGAAACTTTTTCTGTGTAAAGTAGTAAAATCAAAAAAGCATAAAATATATAAATTGGTTTTATTTTGAAATAAATTATTATTATTATTATTATTATTATTATTATTATTATTATTATTATTATTATTATTATTATTATTATTTATAGTTTTCTTATTTAAAAATACATCTAGTGTAAATAGGAGGATCAATTTACCATATTAGTCACACTCTTTTCCACACCCTATCAAATCATGAGAATCAAAAAAATAGTAATCAAAACAAATCCCACCCAAGTAGACCTACTTGGATTTTATCACCAAGGGGAAAACTAACTCAGTGTTTTGTGTGAGTATAAACAATTGGTTGGTGGTATAAAGGCTAAGTTCCCAACACCCTTATTGTTATGGGTTCATGAAGTAAGGGGATGTACCCCAATACCAAGCCATGTAATTCCACTAGCATAGATTCATGCCTTACTATTCCTTTACGTATATTGAGGATTCTAGCTTTCAAAAAACCCAAAACCAAACTTAGATTACCACTTCTTTGGACCTTTGTCAACCCAACACCCCTTCACATTCTAAGAACTTATTTCATAAGAAAATTAAAAATAATAAAGTATGTTTAAATGGAGTGTGTGTTTTATCCTCACTAAAACTAGATAATTAAAACAAGTTATGTGATTTTACATTTATCTTTTATTTTTATTATCTTATTACTACATGATTGTAATGTGAAAACAGTCACTGAAACAAACAAAATCACCACATTCATCCTTCTCAATGGAACATACACCAATCCTCCTACCTCTCTTGAATCCATAAAGAATAGTCTCTCTCAATTTTATCTTCAGGGTGATTTTGATTTTATAAATATATAAGATAAAAATCCAATCACCCTAAGCCATTACCTTACCACATGATCCATATGAATTCCTATTTCCCCTCATATCCAATCTTCCCAATTTTTATACATCATGCCACCAAATTTTTTTGAGGAATACATAGTGGCCATGGTTTCCTCATCTGTCAACCCACCACTACCAATAGGTTCCAATACTAGCATGACACAACCTATAGATACCCAATCACCATTAATATCTAAAAGCCCCTTTACAACTATTATTCAAACTCAAAACATTACTACATCACAACCTATAAAAAATAAACCACCCTCTCCCACATTTCAAAATTTATTAGTCTCCATCTTGATGACTCTCCCTTTGATCCAAACTTGCATAACCTTGAATCCCCAACATACCACCCAACCTCCACGATCCACATAATAAATACCCTGAGCCAAACACTCTAACAACAAATCCCTTTAACTACTCAATAACAAATTCCATCACAACCCCTTTTGATTAATTATATTACTAAGCAATCTAGTAAGTATGGATGGTATTGGTAATCATTTATAATATTTGGGTTTTATTTGATTGCACATTAATAAAAAGATAAGTCATTTGGCTTCTTTGTTGCACTATGTTGATGACCTATGTATTAATTCCCAAGTAGTTAGTGGTTATTATAAAATGGATAGATGATTGTTATGGTGTTTTGTTTGAATTGGATAGCAATATAAAAGAGTGTAAAGAGAGTTATGGTTGCATAATATTGTGTAATTTTGAGCCACATTATTCATGTTATTAAATTAAAACATGTCTTATTTAAAATTTTATTGAATGCCTTTATGATATTTATTTTTCTTAAAACATGTTTAAGAAAGGAAATTGTTAAATGTTTTGATAAAATCATATAAATATATATAATTCAAATCAAGTGTTTTGTTTGAAATATATGATGTATATTATTTTTTTATTCACTTTTAAGTCAAGAATCCTATTTTAATCCATGTCTATATAGTTAGTGGCCTACCAATCAACAAATCATACCTAGACTTAAGAAAAAAATAGACTAAAGACTGTAGATGGATGATTAAAGTATATTTCTTATTATTCAAAGACTTTTAGGATGCATAGGATATTATGTAAGAATATCTTCTTACTAGGTGATTTTTACATAGTGTCGAGATATATTTTTTGTGAATTTCATTACATTCTTGGTTGGTGAAAAATTAGATTCTATTTGGTTATTATTTATTAAGTGTGTATTGGTTCTAAAAATCCTAATTGTATTAATTTAACCTTGTTAATGTGGGAAAGGTTATAAACCTAGTATGTAGCTTCATGGAAACATACTTCTCTTTGGAAACCTTATGGATTTAATATAAATTCTCATCTTCAATGATGGATGGAACTTATAGTCTTAAATATTATACCCTTGTATTAATCAAGGATAAATTTAAACCTACATGTGTAGAAGGAATGCCTTAAATAAATAGATATTAACATTGAGATGACACTAGCATGGAGTTTAAATTTTCTTAATAACTCATTAGTTATTAACCTTAACTTTGATGAAACTCTTCTTAAATCAAAACTCTCACTTGGGTATCTAAACCCGATCTAATTAGGAAGTCTGCCTAATGTCACTTGGATTTGCACCCCTTGAGTAGATGCCTAACTCTCCTCATCTAAGTGTCACAATGGAAATATATATTTTTATATGGTTTATAATTTGTTGAGATGAATCTCTAAAAGGGCTAGTTCCCTTGATGCAATCTTTGAAAACACTTGCTTACCTATAAACTTTTGGATAAAAGGATTAAGAAAATAACTAAGAAAGCTAAATAAAGTGATGCACCAATAGTATATCTCCTCCTCTTGACTGAAATTTTATCACTTAGAGCAAAACAAAGCTTCTCTTACACAAAAGTCACAACATAAGGCAACTTGTTACATCAGTGTTTCATAAGCTAGGTTCAAAAGGCATTTTGATGCTTAAGAGGGTAATGAAGGAATAATTTATAGGATAAAATAATTAACCACTTATAGTACATATATAAACTTAGAAATAACACTAACAAATACCTACAATAGTTTTTATTCTGCACATTTGGTGAATAATCAAGGATAACATGCTAGAAAAGATAATATTCTACTAGACAAGACCAACAAGATTGCATTGACACTAAATTAAACACCATATTAGTAGGAAAAATCAATTTTTATTTCTTCAATATTCCTTTAGGTATAAATCTGGCCATAGTTTCCCCATTAACCAATGGAGACTACCCAAAAGAGGTAAAAGAGTCCATATTTATTGCCTTTGAGAGAGAAATAAGGCAAAGGAAGTCTAAAGGTCACTTGACATGTGTAAATATCAAAAAGGAGTTAAAATTTTAATTAAAAAGAGGCATGATGTGAACCATGAAATGTTAGGAGTTTCAATTGTCCATAAAAGTCATAAAACCTATGAAAAGTGTCACAAAATTCCTTATCCTGGCTCAAAAAATTGCCTTCATCATTTGGAGTTGTTTGAATGTCCCACAACTAACTAGGTATAAGTATTATTATGGTAATAAGATGGAAGGACTTAAATCTTGTAATTCCATTCATTTTTTTCCCTTCTTACTCCTTTGGAAACTCTTGGAATGAAGTAATCATTGTTTGCAGTCCTAAGACTCCTTATTTCAGTCACCTCTCACATTTGGCCTAAAAAATGTCTTAAATTTTCCATGAAAATACATGGGATGGATTCAATGACACTTTTAAACACCATACATGGCCTTATAATACTTAGGTACACCTTAAAAAGGCCCATACTAAGAGTTTTCACCCTTCTCACCCTTGTGTTCACTATGCCCATTTTGATTAGCTGAAGGTGAGATAATTTTTTGAATACTTAAAAACTTTTCTTAGGGATTAAATGAATTTTTGGGGTTATAAAAAGTCCTAATATTTTCCACAAACTTTATATCATCTTCTCAAACCTCCTAGAACCTACAAAACACAAAAAATGGTGAGAAAAACATTATTTTACATGTTTTTTATACATTTTTGTATATCTCCTTAGCATGAGTGAGAGTGTGAGTGAGTCTTATCCATGATCCAATAGGTTTCAATTATAAACTATTCCATTTTGGTGGCTCTCCAAGCTTATTTTCCTCATTAGGTTCCTCTAAGGGTTTTGCTAGGGTTTTAGACAATTTTTGTTCTTAACCATTGTTCATACAGATGGCACATTCAAATTTCCAAAAAATTCCATAAATTAGTTTATTGGTACCCTCTCTTTCTCCTATAAACTTCTCTAGTTCCCATGCAGATCCTCAAAGGTGATGTGAGCTTCACAAGTTACCCTATTGAGCTTGCTTTTCCATTTTTACATGAGGGTGAGTGGTTTTGAGCTCAAAGATGGATTTCCTGATCAATTATCTACACTATAAAAGATCTCAAACCTATATTGTGACCTCAAAAACATTCCTCAACCATCTATATAGTCCACCAAGAGGCATAAGTGAAGATGGACTACTAATTGGCATTAGGCCTTTTAAAGACCCAATAGGTCTACTAGGAACCTGGATGAATTTTGGTATTAGGGATGTTTTATCATAGTTTCATTGGTTTATTAGGTATTTTAACACCCTATTTGAGTTAAAAAATCCATCATATATTCCTTTAATCACCCTAATTCATGTTTTTTCTTTACTTGCCAATTTAGCCTAATGGAAAACTTGCCTATTTGGACTGTGTGCAAGGGAAAAAAGGATAATTTGAGGATTATAATATTAATATAATGTTTTTATCCAATAAATATCTTATATACACCTCATAATATTTTTTTTAGGTCCCCAATGGTTCGCATCAACTCCCATGCTCATTTTACACTCATTTAATCAATTGCCAAATTTTGATATTCCTAGAGTAGCTGACCTATGAGACAAAATAGAGATATATTTACCTTATCCACTATGAAAAAATATTGTTTTTGGATTTTTTCCAAGTCATAATGACCATTTTTACCAAATGGTTTGACTTGATTTCAAGTTTTGGATTCCAAACCATCTCCAAATGTCCAAAAAAGGGTCAAAACCCTATTTTCCTATGTTTTTTAATCCAAATCCACTTAGGAGTCACTCTTCAAATCCAAAAACATGCTTATATGTTATTTTAAAAAATTTATCATCTTCATTTTTTTCTAATGGAGCTTTTCATTCCATTTAAAACCCTTTTCCTACATGGATTCTTCATGCTTGTTCATTGGGCAAAGTGCTTCCTAGTCACCTCTACGGACTGATAGTTTTGTGCAAGAAAGGAAAAGTGATTGAGAATATTATAGTAGTTATTAAGTGTTTGAAACATTAATTTTAATTATAATTTACCTTATAAATTTTATGTTTAACCTTCCCTCTCTTTTGTCATGATAGACACCTACCTTCACTAAAAGTGCATATTTAGTTGTAGGTATATGTAGGGTCTTAAGGGGTCTATACATACTTGTTTTATGAAACAAAGATATTATAAATTCAATCATAGTTATAATATATATTATTCACACTTTTTATATCATCCAAACTCCCTTTTTGGGCCTCATATGTCTCTTATAGCCCAAATTGGGTACCCTACTACAAGTAGGCTAAGACTCATGTTCTACCGTGGCCTATAGGTTTCAATGTCCTATATTGAGCTTATTTATAGTATAGGAGGGTAAATTTAATTCATCCTATATCTATTCCATGTCTATAAAAACAATATTCATCCTTATGAGACTCCAAAACATCATCTTGCTTGAGCCTTGTGATCACTATTTAACTTGGAGTACTCTGTCCACAAACTTGCCTGTAGGTGAAAATAGGGGTTTTATTCATTGTATCATGATGTTAATCAACTCATTGAAACACTCTTTGAGGTTATATTACATGTTTTTCATTTTTATGTACCCCCTTGTTCCATTGGAACTCAAAACTATGCCCATTTTCCTTGATTGGGACACTTCCTCTTAAGACCCTGTTGTAGTTGGAGATAAGGCTTAGCTGGGGTGGTTGTGGTGAGAAAAGAGATATTTTGACTTCACATTGAACTATAAATATTTTTTTTACCTAAAAATCACTTTGGATATACTAAAACCCACATAAAATATGCACAAACCATTCCCTCTTTAATTTACTTTTTTGACTAGATTGAGACACCTATAGGTGTCATTTTCATGCTTGAAAGGGCATAAAAATGGTCATAGGCATGTAAAATTATCAATATAAACCTTTCCTTGATGATTTTTATTTCATTTTGTCTCATCATAATATCTTAGTCATTTTATATTTAGGTTTTCATTCAATATTTCTCCTTGAAATTATCAAAATCCATTCACTCCAAGATCCTTGTAGACACTATTGAAGTTTTTTAGTTTGTACTAAGGTACATTTGAAGCTCTATAAAAATAGCTTCCCCTTTTCCTATCCTTAAAAAATCTTGCATGATATTTTTCCTATGATAAGACTACAAATTTCATCCATTTATACATATTGAAACCTCTTCAAAACATGCTTTAGAAGGTACCTCAAAACCTCTAAGAGCTTTGTTTTCCAATTTTAGGGGAAATGGACCTAAAACATAGTCCACTACCTTTCTAAAATAATTTCATCTTAATTTTCCTTGTTAATGTCTCAAATTTACATTATTAAACCCTCTCAACATATTGGGATCTTAAGAAGTTTCCAATTCACATTTCAATACCTCATTTTGACCTCATATTCTTCTACTATAGCTACTTGTAGGTATGCATTTGACTGTATGTAGGTAGAGAGGATGAAACTGAGCAATAATATGTTTGTTAAAATCCTCATAACACTCTAGATGAATTTTTCACTCCTCAAATGGATTAACTCCATCAATAACATTTTTAAACCAAACTCAAAACACCTTTTTCAACATGAAAATCACCTACCTATAGGTGAAAAGAGTAGATAGGGGTCTCAAATGAATTCCTTGCATGGAAAATAATCCTATGATCAAAATTACCTCTCCACAAGCATACAAAATAACTTCATTCAACTCCAAAAATATTTTATAATTAATTACCTCTCTATTACCACTTCATAGTCAAGATGAGAAAGCTTATACATGAGGTTTCAACTGAAATTATGTAAGGAGCTGACCATTAAAGGAAATAAGCTAGTAAGCAATCCAAGAGTTGACATGGTGAAGTTAAAACATTAAATAATATGGTCACATGACCTAGGGGATTATATAACACTATTTCCTAGTTTAAAGAGACACCTCAAGGAGAGACACTCAGAAAACCAAAGCATTTCAATTAAAACTACACATGTTGACACCCCCTTATATCATGGACCAATTTTTATCATATAAACATCATGAATCATGAAAAAAAGAATGGATAAAATTTGAGAAGTAATCTAACATCCTTTGGATCCAACATCACCAATTTGTTCATATGGATTTGGCATAAATGGAGCAAAACCTATATGGTGCACCAAACAGCTAGTAAAAAGACATAGTCAACTTGTTAGCAATGGTTCATGAATCATATTTTACCAATATTAAAAATCAATATATTAAAATTAATATATCCTATTTTAATATAATCTTCTAAAATTATTTGTTCTAAAGCTACTTATACTTTCTGTACTGAGCAAAAACTTGAGGGTCACTTTAGTTTGTCTAGAAAAGTATGAAATGTGTAGAATGGTTTTCACATAAAAATCACTATTTTAGGTTAAAAAAATAATATATATTGGTTTTATAAATATTATTATACTCCCATGATAATCCCCATGTGGCACACTTCCCAAAAATCTATACAAGTGCCATTTTATCTCTTTTTCAATTGATTTCTGCAATTATAGTTAAGGAACTTGCAACCTTCTAATGTAAATAACATATCTAACATTCCTACTGACATATTGGACGTTTTCCATGAGCTTATAACACTTAGGTACCATGGGAAACATGCCATTTTCATTAATGACTCTTAAAGGCAAATAAAATGACCCCTAATGGACAAATTAACTAATGTAACTAAGACTAAATCTAATATGACCTAAAATGACATCATATGACAAGTAATATTTCCTATGAAAAAATATTAGGACCTATTCATACATTTTAAATCAAAAATTTTGCCTAGGGGTGGCCAATTTTATTGAAAGGTTAAATTTGGTCAATAAAATGGTGACTTATAGGGGTAGTATGCCTGCTATACTAAGGACCAATAGCCTTATACTACTAAGGGCCAATGGAGTCAATGGATTCTTGAAGATAACTAGAAATTAATTTTCCAAAAACAAACACACCACACCAACAAATCAAGACACAAAATAAGGTAAGACATAAGACAAAACTCACACATGTGCATAAACACTTAGGGAACACAAGGAAAGCAAGAAACTATGTACAAGGAGAGAGGAGAACCTTATTAACAATGTTTGAGATATATCCCATTGACTGGGATATGAAACTCCCTCCATCCAATCTTGAGAGTTGGAAATCATTATTTTTCTTGCATTGTGTGATCACATATGGGCCACTCCATAAAGCATCAAAATTTGTGTGTCTTCCATGTTTAACTCTATCTTCATCTCACTTTAGAACAATGTCTCCCTCCTTGAAACTTCTTGAAACGGATTTCTTGTCAAAGTATATCTTTTTTTTTCTTGGTGAGCTCTCATAGTTGGCATTGCTTGATCTCTTGTCTCCTTAAGCTCCATCAACTCACACAACCTAACTTCCATGATCTCATTTTCCATCAATTATAGTTGATAAGTGAGGTCCAAGACTGCTAACTCAAGTGAAATAGGTAGTCTATCTTCTCTCTCATAAATAATTGTGTATGGTGAGTTTCCAATTGCTCTCTTTGGGGTAATCCTATCATCCCAAAGGGTTGTCTTCAACTTAGAATGCCAAGTCCTTTATTTCTCCTCAATTTTTCTCTTTATGATCCTGATTAGATTCTTATTAGTGGACTCAGCTAGTCCATTCCCTTATGGATATTAGTTGGAGAAGGTGCTAATATAGATTCCATGATTCAAAGCCCATTCACTTGTCTTCATTCCAAGAAAATCCAAAGCATTATCTAAAATCATTATTGAAAGAGCCCCAAGTCTTGTTACTATACTTTTATAGAAGTCTAGAATTGAGTTTTCATTTTCCTCCTTGAGAGATATATCCTCCACCCATCTTGTAAAGTAATCTATAGTAGTCAATATCCACTTGTGACTATCACTAGAAGGTGGGTTGATTAGGCCTATGAAATCTAACCCCCATTGCATAAAGGGTGCATCAAATTGAATTGGATGATGAAAAAAGACAACAAGATTTTGTTTACCATCAAATAGATCACATTTTAGGCACTTCCTTACCCAATTATGGGTGTCTTTGAAAAGATTAGGCCAAAATTATCCAACCCTCATAATCTAGCAGTTGTGATTCTTGGACCAAAGTGACCACCAGTTGGTCCATCATGAAAATCAAAAAGTACTTTATCAATCTAATTTGATTCAGTACACCTAAATAACACACATAAAAATTCCTTATTAAACAATATTCCATCATCAAGTATATAAATAATGGATTGCAATCTAAAGTACCTTCTTCTATCTCTATCTAGGCCTTATGGACACTCATCTATTTGAAGAAAATGGAACGTATCTTGTGTCTAACTTCTCATTGATGAAGGTGAAGTTGTCATAGGGTCATTAAGGAGTTCTAAAACAACCTCTTTTTTCTCCTTAAAATCTGAAGCAAGATGCTCACATAACCCCTTCCCTTTCGCTAGCTTCGTTGTCTTGATTTCCACATCATACTCCATTTTTGTGATCCAATCAGCCCTCTTTTCATTCAAATTTCTACTCAAAAGGATGTCTTTGACACTAGGATGAGGTAAAAATATGTGAATCTTATTTTTAGACAACATATGCCTAAACTTCTTTAGACTCTTAATAATTGAAAGTATTTGCTTCCCAACATAGATATATTTTCCCTCATAGCCTTCCAAACCTTGACTAAAGAAGGCAATAAGCTACTCCAAATTTTATTCATTTGATTGAGTAAGCATGGTAGATATTACCTCTTCATTCCCAAAGGTATAAAAACTGAAATAATTTGATAAATTAGGACTTGCAAGTGTAGGAGCTTGGGCAAAGGCTTGTTTAATCTCCTCAAAACTTTTTTTCCTTCTTCTAGTCCAAGTGAACACTTCATCCTTCCTTATCATAGAGTTTAGAGGATTTAAAATATTATAAAAATAAATAATGAACCTCCTTATGAAATTAATTTTCCCAAAGAAGCTTTTTAAACCTTTTTTGTGTTTGGGCAAAGACAATACCAAGATGGCACTCACCCTTTCAGGATCAATGGATAAGCCCTTTCTGGAGATAATGTGTCCTAAGAGTTTGCCTTCATAGATATAAAACACATATTTATTTGGGTTAAGAGAGATTACAAACTCTCTACACCTCTCAAAAATATTCCTTAGGTGATTCAAGTGATCCTTTGCATCCTTAGAGAAAATTGTTACATCATTATGATATACCAACACAATGTCATTTATTAGTCCTTGAAAATCCATATATATTTCACATTGAAATGTAACTCCAGCATTAGAAAATTCAAAATGCATCTTTCTATAGTCATATGTACCCTATTTAGTAGTAAAGGTTGTCTTATATTGATTAGTTTCCTTCACCAAAATTTGATTTTACCCAAAATACCCATCAAGGAGAAAAAACCTTTCACTACCTACCACAACTTGAAAAATGTGCTCCTTAGAAGGGAGAGGATAATGGAATTTCAAATAAACTCTATTAAAGTCCTTAAAATCAACACATAACCTTATTTCCCCATTCTTCATCCTAACAGGGACCAAGTTTGCCATCCAAGATGAATATTTAATGGGGAAGATGATTTTGGACTCAATCAACTTGGTGAGTTCTTTCTTCATGAGGGTCTCAATCCTAGGATTGATTTGACTTTCTATTTTATTTATAGGCTTGGAATTTTCATATAGATCTATGGTATTTTGAGCCAAGTTTGGGTCAAAGCCTTTTAATTCACTCTATTCCCATGCAAAGACATCAAAAAACTCCTTGGATAACTCTTCTCTTCACTAGTACATACCTTTACAAGTGTAAGCAACTTTTATGTGAATATTTTTACTTTCTCATAGTTCTCTTTCTTGTTATACATGGTTACCTTCTCTTTCTTTAGTTGGTCATCATCACTGAATATGCTCTCAAGAGTGACTAGGCCTTTAAGAAGTTTGTTGGACTTCAATTAGACAATCTACACTCCATATTATTGCTATAGTTTGGACTGATTCTTGAAAAAAAAATTAGGCTCTTCTTGTAGAAAAATTACTATTTTTTTATCACTATCAAACACTTTCCAATTAATGAAATTATCTAGTATGGAGGGTCTTACAATTACCTTGAGATGTGGTTGGTTCTTATCTTTTTTTATACCTTTTGGAACATCAAAATGAGATCCAATTTCTACCAACCTATCAACATGTTTGTTGTCCTCTCTTAGGATGTATGTGATGTTTAAATCTTGAAAATACTCCATAATATCCCACACTCTATGCTTATAGGACTTAAGCAAAGAGTTTTTAGTCAAATTATGTCCTCTAACTTGGTTCACAACAAGTTCAATGTCACCATACACGTGCAACTCTTTAATGCCTCTTTTCCTAGCCCATTTAAGGCCATGAATGATGGATTCATATTTTACCACATTACAAGTAAAAGAGAATTAAAATCTGAAAGTGGAATAGTACCTTTCCTTAGAAGGAGAAACCAAAATTGGTCCACCACCTACCTCAGTCTTGCTTCTTGATCCATCAAAGAAAAGATGTTATAAACCATTTATATCTTCACATGGTTTCATTGAATCTGGAATGAAAGAGTCCTCCTCATGCATAAAATACACCCCAAGAATAGCTTCCTCCATTAATTTTTAAGGATCATGTTCATAATGTTCATCTCCCCACTCATCTAAGTATAAATCAAAAACTCCTTGAAGAGAATATGTTAGAGATTGGTTTATGTAGAGCTCTTCCTCATCAATAATGGCATAGTTGACATTTACCACTTTAGGCATGTAAGGATATAAGTGATTACGATTGGTATTTTCTAATTCAATCCTCACCTTAGTACCATACTTTATGCTAAACACCATGTAGGACCAATTGACTGCCAAGTATCCACCTATCTTAGATGTAAACTCTTTTGACAAGCAAAGGGAAAAGTATGGAGGTAAATATTCCATAAACACACTATGGGTAATATAAAATGTGGGTCAAGCATGTAAAATCATATTAAAATACTTAACCACTCCCAAGGTCTTTGTTGGTGATGATAACTCTAGAATCAAAATAGGTTGAACCTTGTCCCCGCTTAGTGCGAGTGCACAAGTATTTTATTAATAATTCAAAAAATCAAGTACATAAGGGTGCCTTTACTCCGTTAACCCTTTTACAATGCAAACATGGATTTATATAGTTTTTACCAATGACTGGTAAAAACAACTAATCCTATAACCAACTAAATATGGGAAAACAACCCATAAATAAATTCTAATTAATAAATATAAAACATTAAAACTACCTAATAATTAAACAAAGTAAGTTTATTTTATGGGGGTGTCTTTACTAAAAGATGCATGCCCCATTTACAATAGTTATTTATTACCTACCAAAAATATAACCTAACGTTAAGACTTTGGATCAAGTCCTAACAAACCCCCCCATGATCCAAAGTCAGGTCTTTGGACACATACCAAGCATTTTTTTGAATTTTTCAAATTTGATTCTGTCAAGGGGTTTTGTGAAGATATCAGCTGTTTGATCGGCAGTTGGGCAATATATTGGATCAAGAGTTTTCTTTGCCATTAACATTCATAGATAATGGTATTTGACATCCATATGTTTTGTTTTGGCATGAAACACTAGATTCTTGGACATCTTGATTGCACTCTGATTATCAATGTATAACTGTGTAGGAGCAAACTGAGAAACCTGAAGATCTTTGAGAATACGACAAAGGTAAACAATTTCTATGGAAGCATCCCATGCTACAATATACTCTAATTCTACTGATGAATTTGCCACTATATCCGGCTTCTTACAACACCAAGCAATGGCAACTGAACCCATATGCATAGTGTATCTTGTGGTTGACACTCTATCATCCACACATCCACCAAAATCTGCATCACAATATCCAACAAGTTTGAAGTTCTTGTTGTGGTGGTATTCAAGGCCATATGTTTTTTCCCTAAAGGTAACGAAGTACTCATTTTGTTGCATGCCAATGAATTTCTCTAGGCTCATGCATAAACCTAGATAAAATTCCAACTGAAAATGAAATATCAGGCCTAGTAGTCATCAAGTAGATCAAACCTCCCACCAATTGTCTATATGTGGTGCCATCAAAAAAGGCACTACTATCATCCTTAGACAATTTCAAGTTACTTTCCATGGGAGTGAGGGCAGGTTTGCAATCACTCATGCCAAACCTCTTTAATAACTTAGAAATATACTTAGTTTGTGAAATGAAAATACTATGCTCTTTCTGAGTTACCTCTATGCCTAGATAGTAGTGAAGAAGTCCAAGATCTATCATCTCAAACCCATCTTTTAATTCCTTCTTCACAGACTTGTTATGGTTTTCATCATTACCTGTAATAAATAAGTCATCAACATAGAGAACTAGTATCACCAATTTCTTACCCTGCACTCGAAAATAGAGAGTATCATCTAATTCACTACGATGAAAACCAATGGATTTCAAGTATGAATCCATTTTCTCATACCAAGCTCTGGGTGCTTGTTTTAGCCCATACAAAGATTTTGTCAATTTACATACTTTGTGTTCATCACCCACCTGTTCAAAACCTTGAGGTTGTTTCATATAGACTTCTTCCTATAAATCACCATTTAAAAAAGCACTTTTAACATCCAATTGATGTACTTTCCAACCATTTTGTGCTGCTAAGGCAAGTACCATATGAATAGTGTGCCTTTTGGCAATTGGTGCAAATGTTTCCTCATAATCAATACCTTCTTGTTGCGCATATCCTTTGGCAACAAGTCGTGCCTTATGTTTATCAATGGAGCCATTTGATTTATACTTAGTCTTATAAACCCATTTACATCCGATGGGTTTAACATGTGGAGGAGGATCAACTAAAACCCATGTATTATTGTTAAGTATGGAATCATACTCACATTTCATTGCCTGTTGCCAAACATGTTCAGTAGATGCCTCCTCAAAATTAGATGGCTTAGTGGAAGAAGTAGTAATAACCATAGCATAGTTCACCTGTTTTCGAGAATTCTTAGGCCCTGTTAAACCAGCTTCATCTGTTGTCAAGTCAGAAAAAGTACTTTGAGCCCATTTTGGATACTTAAAAAAATTATTCAAATCAGGGACTCCAAAATTCTCATTAGGTGCATTATTCAATGGGGGACTTAGAGAATTTTCAACAATTTCTAAGTCATCAACCTGTGAAATTGTAGATGAAGGAGAGGAAAGTGAAGGAATTTGAGTCTCATACCATAACTTTGAAGAGTTATCCCCATTATTCAAACCCTTATCTCTTTTTGCATTTTCCCTCTCTAATCTATCAAGTTGAGAATCAGTCTCTGCAGTGTTCATAGTCCCAAACTCATCAAATATTACATCTCGACTCACTATGAATTTGCCTGAATCCTATGCAAGCAAATGAAACCCCTTTTTATCTTCAAACTAACCAAGAAAGATGCATTTTCAACTTCATGGTTCCAACTTAGTTATATGTTTAATAGGAACCAAAGCAAAACAAACACATCCAAACACTTTCAAGTGTTTAACTTTGGGTTTAAACCCATACCATGCCTCATATGGAGTTTGTCCCAAAAGTGCAATTGTGGGGGACCTGTTTCTCAAATACATTGCAGTACCAATAGCTTCGGCCCACAATTTATCATCAAGCTGTTTATAGTGCAACATGGCACGTGTTGTGCCCTCTAAAGTTATATTCATTCGTTTAGATACTCCATTTTGTTGTGGAGTATAAGAATTACTATATTGTCGATGAATTCCATGTTCTCGACAATAGTCTGAAAATTCATTTGAGGTATACTCGCCTCCATTATCTGAACGAAGAGTGGCCAAATGTGAACCTGTATCTTTTTCGACTAAGTGTAACCAACCAACAAACTTAGCAAAAACTTCAGATTTATTTTTCATAAAGAATACCCAAGTCATCCTAGAAAATTCATCAATAAACAAGACAAAGTATCTACACCCACCAATGGATGACTTTTTCATGTCACATACATCACTATGAACTAACTGTAAACATCTGTTAGCTCTCCAAGATGATTGTTTAGGAAATTTTTCCCGATGTTGTTTGCCCAAAACACATGACTCACAAAGAATACTATCTTTGCAAAAAGTGGGCAACCCATTCACCATACCATATCTCTGCAAATCCACTAAAGAGTGGATATTCAAATGTCCATAGTGGAGATGCCATAACCGCTGTGTAGACATAGTACCTGTACCTGAGTCAACAACTGCTGCAAGTTCTATATTGGGAAGAAGCACCTTACAATGCAATCTAACCAAGTTTCCATCTTCATATCCTGTATAAATAGTTTTATAATCATCCTTCACTGAATTGATGTAAATGAGCCCATTTTCAAGCACAATTTGATAACCTTTCTTTCGAATAGTTACCAAAGAAAGTAAGTGTTTCTTCAATGTGGGAACATACCAAACATCCTCCAAGTATTTTGTAGACCCATTAGGAAGAAGAATTCGAATAGAACCAAGTCCTAGTGGTGTATGCATAGACTTATCTGCTAGGGCAACTAGAGAGAGAGAAGCTTCTTTATAAGACCAAAAGAAATCTCTCCTAAATGCCATGTGTTTGGTTTCTCCTGTGTCTAAAACCCATACATCTGTGAGCTCATCTCTAGCCTCATATTCAATATAATCAATGTGCCCCAAAGTAGTGAATGCAAATTCATGGACAACATTACTAGATTCATCATAGTCATGATCAGCATACTGAGCAGAGTTAGTCTTAGTCACTTTTTGTGGCCTTTGAATTTTATCAAAAGGAATCCTACATTGTGAGGTAACGTGACCAAATTTTCCACATCTATGACACTGAATGTCTGATCTACCTCGACCTCTGCCCCTATATGAATTGTGACCATGTCCTCGATCACTTGTTTCATGTGAATGTGATTGATTAGATTATTGATTTTTGAATGACCCCTACCTTTGTTTTGATATCTGCTTCCTCTGTAACCTTGACCCCCTCTATAACTGTTTCCTCTATTATTTTGATGCCCAGATGAAGATGAACTAGGCTTTGACTCTAAAACATGGGCTTATTTAGTTTTTTTGGATTTCTTGGGTAGAGAGAGGGCATGTTGGAAGAGCAACTCAGCCAACTTATCAAAGGTGATGCCTATGATCTTGTCAAAGACATGCAAGATTTCAACAAAATTCTTATAGGACCCTGGTAGTCCTTTCAAAGCAACAGTAACTATGAGGTCATCATATAGTTTTCCAAAACCAGCCTTAGTGTACTTAGTAGTGATATTTTTCAACTTAGACATATATTCTCCCATATCCCCATCCTCATCTAATGATAAAGTAAACAACTGCATATGAATATCTATCTTCTTATGCTTAGGTTTCTTATCATACAAATCTGACAATGTTTTTCATGCAGTGTAACTATGAGGAGAATTTTCAATATGAACATATGTATCACGAGTACAACAACATTTAATGAGAGCTAAGGCCTTAGAATCACGTAAATTGAAAATATCTAATTTAGCCTGCTTTGTTGGCAATGTGGGATTTTCATTCTTAACAATATCTCATAATTCATTAAACACTAGTGAAGCCTCCATCAATCGTTTCCAATTTGAATAATTGAAAATTGTTAATCTATCACCATCTGAAAGCAAATTCTGAATTTTCAGCATTTTGAAATGAAAGTAAGTGTAGTAGAGAAACATGTGACAAAATGCAAAAGAAATGAAACAAATATCACACTCACTACACAAGACACTGCTTCTACGGGGTTTTGCACTTAACCTCCGCGTAGAGTGAAAAAGAAAAAAAATAAGTATTTTTGATGGGTTTTGCACTTAACCACACCAAAAATCAACGATTACACCTTTATTTTGCCAAATTACAACCTTATTCCACCAATTACACCTTTATCTCACCACAACAACTCAAAAATAAATATGATTGAATTCTCACCCCTTTTTCAAAAAAACAAAATAACACAATACAATAAGTATGTGTTTTACAATACTCTGATTTAAAAGAGTAATATTCCTTTTTCAAAAAAGCATATTCCAAAGTAAAAAGAAACTTTCTCCAAAAAGAAGGGATTTGAACCCTTGACCTCCTCCTTTGCAAGCTTCTAACAAAATAAGCTTAACCAATTGCTCTAAGAGCATTTACACAACGTTATACTTAGAAATTTCTATTTATACTAGATTTAGTGTATGAGGGGGAAAAAAATTACATATGAGTAAATGTATTTAAATTTTTCCCTTTTTACAGCCTCTCTTTCAATCTTCTCCCGTGGGACCTAGTCACAACAAATATTTGAAAGTCAAACTTTAGAAATATCAAAAAGAAATTTCTGAATTTTATTCTAGCGCCATTCTTCCCTAGGATGCCATGGCAGTTCTGGAGATTTCTTTTCACCTATTTTCTCTCTCACAGGCCGTACAAATCCATATATGCATGCTAAAATAGATTTTGACTGAGTTTTGCTAAAATTTCAAAGTATTTTATGCAGGGAATGAGTTTAAAATGAAGTTGGGCATTGGAAGGCCATACAACAGGCCGTACAAATGCAAAAAAATTCAGATTTTCAATTTGGATGAAAAAATAGGGGTTTAATACCATTTGCAGATGATTTGGATTTAAAAAGAGCTAAAATGAATGCAAATCACAATGGCAGCCATGAATGAAAACTATCAGATGTTTTTCTCAAATAAAAAGGCTGTATAAATCTGGTTTTGGTCAAAAAACAATGAATTTAATAACATTAAAATGCTAAAAATTCATTTTTATGCCAGATGAGGAGGTTGAACACAGAAAAATGGAGTATCAAATGATCAAAAAGACCAGATAGTGGTATATGGAAAATACAGGTTTAAATGTGAATAATATTTGAAAAATTAAAATAATTTAATAATTTTTCAAACATTTAAACCAATAAAAAAATTTCATTTTATATGGCATACCTTATTTCATGCCAAATGATATCATGTGAATTGATTTTTCACCTTGCTTCTTTGAATTCACCGTGCTCCCAAAATAACCATGCTCTGATACCACTGATAACTCTAGAATCAAAATAGGTTGAACCTTGTCCCCGCTTAGTGCGAGTGCACAAGTATTTTATTAATAATTCAAAAAATCAAGTACATAAGGGTGCCTTTACTCCGTTAACCCTTTTACAATGCAAACATGGATTTATATAGTTTTTACCAATGACCGGTAAAAACAACTAATCCTATAACCAACTAAATATGGGAAAACAACCCATGAAGAAATTCTAATTAATAAATATAAAACATTAAAACTACCTAATAATTAAACTAAGTAAGTTTATTTTATGGGGGTGTCTTTACTAAAAGATGCATGCCCCATTTACAATAATTATTTATTACCTACCAAAAATCTAACCTAACATTAAGACTTTGGATCAAGTCCTAAAAAAAATAGGGGTTTAATATTGGCTCATATTTTAGGCCTAGTTTATCTACTATCCACTTGGGCATAACAAAAACTTGGTGATCCATCTAATTGTAAAACCCCTTTAGCTATTGGCTCATATTTTAGGCCTAGTTTATCTACTATCCACTTGGGCATAACTGAAGTGATAGCCCCACTATATATAATGAAAATTTGGACTAATAAATCACCAATTATTATATATAAGTAAAAGTGAGGAGTATTTTCATTTGTCTTCACTTGACCATCTATAGGTTAAGTTCTATTAACTAGGACATCATTTTCATTCCTAGATGAGCCAAATTGCTTACCTAATCCTTGCAATTATTTTTTCCCTAGTATTATCAAATAATCCCATAATTATATGTTAATGTTTAGCTTCTTCATCTGGTCCACAAAATTAATGGAATAATTGCTCAACTTTGGGGACTCCTTAGAAATACTAAAGTTTTGCAGTGTAGCTTGTGAAGGTGGTTGAATAGGATTTGTCTTTACATTCTAAAACTTCTAACCTTCTTGAACTCTAGAAGTTGAAGTTGGCACACTCACCATTGGATATTATGTAGGGACTAAAATAGGTCCTTGAGTTGTTCCTTATTTCTCTTCAACAACCCTTTTCTTAGACCTAGTATTAGAGACAACACTAGTATTTATATTGCTTGGATTCCCCAAGTGATTAATAGCACAAAAATCTCCCTCCAAATGATTTATGAGGGTAGAATCAGATGGTGGTTGACCATTATCCATTCCACTTTACATTTATCCCTCAAATCTTGGAGCTTGGGAAGCTAGATTGCCTTACATGCCATGGTTTGATTATGCATTTCATTTGCATAAGCAACTTATTCTTGATTTTGCTCAAAAGATGAATAGCATAGATATTATTGAACCAAGTTATTTTGGTTGGGCAAAATAAATTTATAAGATGAGGAATAATTAGGATTGTATCTTTGATAAGGCCTAGCTTGGGTGATTTACCTTGTCCTTGAGCATTACCTTGGAAAGGAGGCCTATTGGTTTGCCCAAACTGATTGTAAGATTGGTATAGCCTATAACTTTGAGCTTGTTGCATTTTAAGAGAAACCAATTCATTGGTAACACTTTATATCAAACTCTTGACTTCATGGATCTCATTGTTTGGGAAAATGGTAGACTTTTCATGGCAAGACAAAGGATCCAAGGTAGGTAATGTGACTTGACTAGGAGGCTATAAATCAAACAACAATGGCATTGGTGACCTAGGAGAAATATTCCTTAGTTGAATAAGATAAGTCTTAGTATTTATGGATATCTCATAGGTAATGGGGAGTGTATTCCCACCCTTGGATTGGATCATCATGTCTACATCACTATTCAATGATTTTAGATAGTATAAGAAGGCATAATTTGGATTAGGTCTCACAAGGGCTGGGATCTTATCCCATGGTTTTGAAACATAGTGTTAAAATATTGCATAAAATCTTGTGGTGACCTCTTGATAGTGGTCAATTTATTAGCTAAATATAAATGATCACTCTTCTCTCCAAATCTCTTAGTCAATAGATTTCCTAGTTCATCCCATGAGCCAATAAAATTTTAAGGTAGAGTCCCATACCAATCTAAAGTTTCTCCTTTTAAATAAAATTATAACAACCTAATATCCACATTATCTTGAATTATATTATGGGTATTACAAAAAAAATTATGTTTCAAATGTGTGTAATGGTAGTAATAGGACCTTCTCCACTAAAATATGGAACACTCTTAAGTATTTCTCCTACAATTTGGTCATATTGGGCAAGATTCAAAGGAGATGATCTGGTGAAGGCTAAAAAAGATTATTTTTTAGCCATATTTGAATGTGACTTATGAGTATTATGGATTTAAATAAACAAGAACTTATACTTCCTAAAAACCAACTCTCTTGAATAAGGATGAGTATTCACAAACCTAAACCTTTTGACAAAATATGGAGGCAATTGCACAAATTCAAAGGGTATACCTTTAGCAACAAACCTAGTGGTCACCTTTGGCATAGAAATTAGGAACTAATCATAAAAAAAAAGAGCTAAAAACTTTATCGGAGTCACTAGTTACTAGATGTAAATGTCCTTGTAGCAGCAACTATGCCAAAACTAACACCAATCTTGGATAATATTCTAGGACTTAGAGTCCCACTGAGCATGCCAAAAACTATTGTCACTTGTATTTTTACCCATTGAGGATATTAATATCTCTCCTCATCCAAGTGGCATAATGGAAACATATATTTCTCTATGGGGTATAATTTTTTGAGATGAATCTCTAGAAGGGCTAGTTCTCTTGATGCAATATTTGAAAACACTTTCTTACCGATAAACTTTTGCATGAAAAGGGTTAATAAAACAACTAAGAAAGATAAAAAAGTGATGCATAAATAGCATATATCCTCTTATTTATTTAAATTTTACCACTTAGATTAAAATAAAGCATCTCTTACACAAAACTCACAACATAAGGTAACTTGTTACATCATTGTATCATAAGCTAGGTTCAAAAGGCATTTTTATGCTTAAGAGGGTAATGAAGGATTAATTTATATGATATAATAATGAACCACTTATAAGACACCTATACATTTATAAATAACACTAAAAATACCTACAACAGTTTCTCTTCTACACATTTGGTGAGCAATCAAGGATAACATGCTAGAAAAGATAATCTTCTACTAGATAAGACCAACAAGATTGCATTAACACTGAATTGAATAACATGTGAGTAGGAAAAATCACTTATTTATTTATTCAAGAGTCCTTCATGTATAAAATTGGCCATATTTTCTCCATTAACCAATACAGGCTACCCAAAAGAGGTAAAAGAGTCCATATTTATAGCCTTTAAGAGAAAAACAAGGCAAAGGAAGTCCAAAGGTCACTTGGACATGTGTTAATCTCAAAAAGGAGTTAAAATTTGCATGATAAAGAGTAAAAATGTGAACCATGCAATTTTAGGATGTCCAATTGTCCATACAAGTCATAACACCTATAAAAAGTGTCACAAAATTCCTTATCCTAGCTTAGAAAACTACCTTCATCATTTGGAGCTATTTTAACATCCCACTAATGACTATGGATAGTTATGATGATGGTAATAAGAGGTAAGGCCTTCAATAATGAAATTCCATGCATTTTTTGCATTCCTACTCCTTTAGAAACTCATGGAATGAAGTAATCACTATTTGTAGTCCTAGAACTCCTTATATCAATCACCCCTCACACATGGCCTCAAAAATGTCTTTATTTTTCCATTAAAATCCATTAGAGGGAGTTAATGACACTTGGTAAGACCATCCATGTCCTTATAATACTTAGGTACACCTTAAAAAGGCCCATACTTAGAGTTTTTACCCTTCTCACCCTTGTGTTCACTATGCTAATTTTGACTGGCTAAAAGTAAGACAAATTTTTGAAAACTTAGAAACATTAATAAAGAATTAAATGAATTTTTGGGGTTATAAAAATTCCTAATATTTTCCCCAAACTTTATTACATCTTCTCAAACCTCCTAGAACTTACACAACACAAAAATGGTGAGAAAAACACTATTTTGCATGTTGTCCATACATTTTTGTATAGATCCTTTGCATGGGTGAGAGCCTGAGTGAGTCTTCTCCATGATACAATAGGTTTCATTTCTAAAATATTCCATTTTTTTGGCTCTCCAAACTTATTTTCCTCATCGGGTTCCTCTAAGGGTTTTGCTAGGGTTTTAGACAATTTTTATTCTTAACCATTGTTCATACAGATGGCACATTCAAGTTTCCAACCAATTCCATAAATTATTTTATATGTACCCTCTCTTTCTCCTCTTAACTTATATATTTCCCTTGCATATCCTCCAAGGTGATGTGAGCTTCACAAGATGCCCTATCGATCTTGATTTTCTAATTTTACATGAGGGTTAGTGTTTTTGAGCTCAAATATGGATTTATTGATCAATTATCTACACTCCAAAATCTATCACACCATTATTGTGACCTCAAAAACATTCCTCAACCATCAAGATAGTCCACTAAGAGGTATAAGTGAAGATGGACTACAAATTGGCATTAGGCCTTTTCAAGACCCAATAGGTCTACTAGGCACCTTGATGAATTTGGGTATTAGTGTTATTTTATCATAAATAAATTGGTTTATTATTAATTTTCACACCTTATTTTATTTCTCCAATCCATGATATAGTCTTCCAAGCACCCTACTTCATGTTTTTTCTTTACTTGCCAATTTGGCCTAGCGGAAAACTTGCCTGTTTGGACTGTGTGCAAGGGAAGAAAGGATAATTTGAGGATTATAAGCCTGATATAATGTTTATTATCCATTACCTGAATTATATACACCTCATAAAATATTTTTTTATGTTCCTAAGGATTCACATCAATTCCCATGCTCATTCTACACTCATTTAATCATTTTGCCAAGTTTTGATTTTCCTAGAGTGGCTGACTTTTGAGATAAAATAGAGAGGTATTTCCATTATCCACTATGAAATATGAGTGTTTTTGGATCTATGAAAATTTTTAATGGCCATTTTTGGCTTGATTCCAAGTTTTGTATGCCAAACCATCTTCAAATGTCTAAAAAGGGGTCAAAAATGCTATTTTCCTACATTTTTGTCAAAATCCACTTGGGAGTCACTCTTCCAAGACAAAACCATGATTATAGGTTGTTTTGACATTTTTATCATCTTAATTTTTTTCTAATTTATCTTTACAATCCATTGAAAACCCTTTTCGTACATGGATTCTGCATGCTTGTTCATTAGGCAAAGTGCTTCCTCATCACCTGTACAGACTGATAGTTTTGTCGAAGCAAGGAAAAGTGATTGAGAATATTTTAGGAGTTATAAAGTGTTTTAAACATTAATTTTACTTATAATTTACCTTCTCAAGTTGATTTTCAACCTTCCCTCTCTTTTGTCATGATAAACCCCTACCTTCACTAAGAGTGCATATTCAGTTGTAGGTATATGTAGGGACTTAAGGGGTCTATATATAATTTTTTTATACAACCAATATATTATTAATTACATAATAGTTATAATTTATATGATCCATACTTTATATATCATCCAAAATCCCTTTTTGGGCCTCATATGTCTCTTATAGCCCAAACTAGGTACCCTACTGTAGATAGGTTAAGACCCATGTTCTACCTTGGCCTATAGGTTTCAATGTTATATTTTGAGATTATTTATAGTATATGAGGGTAAATTTAATTCATATTATATTTATTCCATTTATATCCAAAAAATATTCATCCTTATGAGACTCCAAAGCATCATCTTGCATCAACCTTGTGGTCACTATTTAACTTGGAGTATTTTGTCCACAAACCTACCTATAAGTGAAAATAGGGGTTTTATTCATTATATCATGATGTTCATCAAATAATTTAAACACTATTTGATGTGATACTATATGTGTTTCATTTTCACTTACCCCCTTGTTCTACTGGAACTCAAAACTATGCCCCTCTTCCTTGATTGGGACACTTCCTCCTAAGACCCTACTATAGGTGGAGATAAGGCTTAGTTGGGGTGGTTGTGGTGAGAATTTTTTTTTTAACTTCCCTTTTAACTATAAATATTTTTTTTACCTCAAAATCACTTTTTATATACTAAAACCCACACAAAACATGCACAAATCATTCCCTCTTCAATTTACTTTTCTGACTAGATTGAGACACTTGTAGGTGTCATTTTCATGCTTGAAAGGGCCTATAAGTGGTCATAGGCATGTAAAATTATTAATATAAACCTTTAAATGATGAATTTTATTTCATTTTGTCTCATAATACTATCTTATCCATTCTATTTTTGGGGTTCCATTCAATATTGCTCCTTAAAATGATCAAAAGTTGTTCACTCTTAGAATTTTTTAGTGTGTTCTGAGGTACATTTGAAGCTCTGTAAAAACATCTTCCCCTTGTCCTATCCTTATAAAATATGGAATGATATTTTTAATATGATATTAATACAAATTTCATCAATTTAGACACATTTAAACCTCTTGCAAACATGCTTTAGAAGGTCCCTCAAAACCTCTAGGAGCTCTATTTTCCCATTTTAGGGAAAATGGACCTAAAACATAGTCCACTTCCCTTTTAACATTATTTAAATTTAATTTTCCTTTTTAATGTGTAAAATTTGCATATTTAATCCATATTAACATATTGGGATCTTAATAAGTTTCCATTTCACATTTCAATACCCCGTTTTGACCTCATATTCTTCTACTATAGCTACCTGTAGGTATGCATTTGACTGCATGTAGGCAGAGAGGATGGAACTAAGCAATAATATGTTTGTTAAAAGCCTCCTAACACCCTAGATTAATTTTTAACTCCTCAAATGTATTAAATCCATCAATATAAATTTATAACCAACCTCAAAACACCTTCTTCAATATGAAAATCACATGCCTATAGGTGAAAAGAGCAGACAGGTGATGAATGCCTTAGCATGGAAAATAAGCATATGATCAAACTTACCTCTCCAAAAGAATAAAAAGTAACTTAATTAAACTCATAAATTCTTGTATAATTCAATACCTCTCTATTACCACTTCATAGTCAAGATGAGAAAGCTTATACATGAGGTTTTAACTGAAATTATGTAAGGCACTAACCATGGAGGGAAACAAGCTAGTAAGCAATACAAGATGTGACATGGTGAAGTTAAAACATGAAATGATATGGTAACATTACCCAAGGGCTTAGAAAACACTCTTTCCTAGTTGAAAGAGACACCTACAAGAGAGAGACACTCAACAAACCAAATTATTTCAACTGAAACTACACAAGGTGATACCCCCTTGCATCATAGACCAATTTTTCTCATCCAAACATCACGAATCATGAAACAAAGAATTAATAACATCTTATAATTAATAAAAAATCCTATGGATCTAACATCACCAATTGGTTCATACGTATTTGGTATAAATGGAGCAAAACCTATAGCATGCACCAAATAACTAGTAAAAAGACACAGTCAACTTGTTAGTAATGGTTCATGAATCATAGTTTACCAATAATCAAAATAAATATATTAAAATTAAGGTATCATATTTTAATATCATCTCTAAAAATATTTTGTCCTAAAACTACCTGTGCTTTCCATACTGAGCAAAAACTTGAGGGTCACTTCAAACTATCCAGAAAAGTAAGAAATGTACAAAATGGTTTTGGCATAAAAATGAGTATTTAAAATCAAAAAAATAATATTTATTGGTTGTATAAATATTATTATACCCCTATGATCTTCCCCATGTATCATACTTCCCAAAAATCTATACAAGTGCTATTTTATCTCTTTTTCAACTAATTTCTACAATTTTTGTTAAGAAACCTACAACTTTCTTATGTGACTGACATCTCTGACACTCCTACTAACATCTTGTATGTTTTCCACAAAGTAAGGACACATATTCATCTTGGGAAATGTGCCATTTATATTAATGACTCTTTTAGGCACATAAAATGACCCCTAATGGATAAATTGACTAATGTAACTAAGACTAAAGCTAATATGACCTCAAATGACATCAGATGACAAGTAATATTTCCTATGAAAATTAATTATGATGCTTTCACACATTTTAAATCAAAAAAATTTCCTAGGGGGGGCAATTTGACCAAAATTTCAAATTTGGTCAACACTACTTATGAAGTGTGTTAGGGCATTCTCTACTACTCTACTCAAGCTGTAGAGGATAAAGGTCTCGTAAAGACTGGGTGTTGTGCCTTAATTTTATTTTTAAAATTTGTTTAATACATATAAAATTTGGTCTAGTGAGACTACCCATGACTACCATATGTGGATAAAATCAATCTTGTACTCAACTTCATCATAAGTTGTTGGATTATTAAGTACTAGAACTATTATTAGAAGATGAATATCATAACTTTAAAAGTCAAAAAAATGTGGGTTAATTTTTGGGGTTTATGACATCTTGGTATTCATGATTTCTATATTATTGTATACTAAATTATTCATGTAGTATAATCATATATTTGCACATATTTATGGATAATTATATCATTAAAAGAAGTGGAAGAAGAATGGACATTCAAGACATTTACTTTAACCATTGTAGCTGAAACCAAAGGAATCTGATTATGCTCAATATTTAATCAGTGACATTTGTAGACACCTAAAACTGGCCACCAATGGCTTCATACCTGACTTTAGATTAATTCTAATTACCCAGTAAACATCTAGCCTAAGAATTTCTAAAAATCTCAAATTTGGCTTCATAACATGCAATTAAAATAAATTTGGCCCAAAAAATAATTAAATAGAGTAAATGCCCAAATTAATTAAATTAAAACTTGTAAAATATTCAAATGCCTAAAATGGATTAATTAACATGCAAATACTAATTGAATTAATCCTTGAGCATTTAAATAAATTATCAAAAAGAAAATACAAAAATCAAATAATATCCTAGGTCTTAATCATTAGCTTTTGTGAGTTGTCCAAAATCCAAAGTATCTCAAAGCACACCTATTCCATGCTAATCATGAGGTTTGGATAGCTTTTAACTATATTTTAGTTAATTAATTAAACCTAGGTTAGGATTTAACTCATTCTAAGTTGATATCAAAACCTATAAATTCAAGCATTTACCTCTCCATTTTGAGAGCTTGGATAGAGTAATGTTATAATGCACAATTTAGGGCATGAAGCAAATACATAGTGTTATATTGTCAAAATTGAGACAAGCCAAGCCACTTCAATCCACATCAAACTATAAATCCAATCCAACCATGGTGCTAATAGGATATGGAGATATCCAAGCCCCATTGATTAATACTTCTTGAGCACAATCCAAACAAACCAAATGAAGAGACCTCTTGGAGCATTCAAGGAATTGGTAAGGAATTGTGTGAGGTCTTTCCATTTTTAGTTGTGCTTGTCCATTTGTGTTTCTTCACCATGATCCTCCCTTTGATCTAGGTAATATATTTTTATGCATGTTAATGTGTTTTTTTTCATCTTGATTTCATTTTCATTATGAAGATAACATATGATCTAACTACCTTTCTTGGATTCCTTTATCACAACTAGCATATTTGATGGGACCATGAGTCCCTCCACATAGCAAGGAGATCAATATTCAAGTCAAAAACTAAGAAATGGATGCTTAAATCTCTTTAATATTACATTTATAACCTTTTTTGGCCATATTTTGCTTTCTTTATATTTCTCAAATCTATACAAAGACCGATGATAGTCAAGTACAACCAGCAACAGTTTATCCTAAAATAGCCATGGTTATACTCAATTGCCCCCAATTTTATGCAAATTGTTCACAATTATATTGTAAGAAATAAATTTAATTAAGCTTGAATGTATATTCTCTTTATCAGTCCTTTTTGTGATTTCTTGGTTTCAAAAGCATTTAAATCCATTGACTAAACTTTGCCTTGCACATTTTATTAATCTTTGTACTAACCAAGGCCTAACTTAATGTGTTTATCTTTTGTTGTTTTGTCTTCAGGTCCACAAGTGATTGATGATGGTCTTAATAGATTGGCATTGATTCTTAGGACCATCATTGATTCTCTCACAGACTGATCGGTGATGGTGATATTAAACTAGCATCAGTCATCTCTTATCGACCACAGTCACTATATTTTCAAAAAAAACAAAACTCAAGAGATAATTTTTAAATATAATTTGCCCATCTAAGAAATTGATTCAAATTAGGACATTATTATCTAACAATTGTAGGTTATGGACATGATTTGGAACACCAATTTGCTTGTTTAAACTAATCAAACATTTCATTTTGGGCTTGTAAAAGGAATTAGTCAAATCTTGCACATTTTAATTTGGGTCTAAAATGAACATGTTAAATATTAAACATTTGATATTTAGTTCTTAAAAGGAGTTATTATTTATAATGTTTAATAACACTCTATTGTTGGTGCTAAAAATGAATGGCTAAGTCTTGAACACTTACCTTTAGTGTTTAAAAATGAACTTAGACTAAATCTTTAACACTCAGAATTTTAGGTTTAAAAATGAACATAGATGCTTTTTCTTCATTTAATTTTGTGAAATCCTTTCATTATTTCACACTTAATCCAAGGGGACAAGTAATGAACATCATCACATTTCAATTTGGTGCCTAAAATCAAACTGTTGACGCAAGAGATTGCACCCTTGGCAGGAGGCTGAGCTCCTGCCTTTTCCTCGCAACTATGGAAACTACCCTCTCACTTGTGGGACTGGTGAAGCTAGAGGGGAGAGTCTCTAGATAAGGGATATCTCCCTTTGATGCATCGTGTTCATTCCAATAAGTTCTAACACATACATATATAGATATAATGGGGGGGATGAAAAGGGAGAGAGATTACAGGAAAACAAACTACTCTAAAGAGGTGATGCACTAAAATAAGTCAACCTTCTCACATCCACACTTAAAAATAGACAAATACATACATACACTTCACACTTGGCAGAAGGACCAAGTTGCAAGAAACTGGTAGGGAGGCTTTCATGAAAACAAAAAAAAATAGAGATTTCACCAAGGTGTTGTGAAATGCACACTGTAAGTAACTTCCTCTATTATATACTTCCAAGTATAGCTCTTCTCCTGTCAGCTGTAGATATGGAGCCTTATAGACAACAGATATGCTGGTGTTGAACCTGTGAAAGCATAAAAAAATAATGACTGAACACAAACAAACACTCAAGACATACTCAAAAATGTCTATCCAAGATAGAGGTAAAAAATGCATTTATTGATTCAGGTGAAATTTTGCTAGGGCTACGCCTTACAAATGTGAAAGATCCTTCTTAAAATGACAAGTCTTCAATATATAGGAGAAGCAAGGAGGCCCATTTAGCGCTCCTTTTTTACAAGTGGCCTATCACATCCTTTCATTGGGAAGAACAAGTCGCTCAAAACATTAATGAGCTGTGCACTTTGTCTATTTGAAGTCTACCTTTTCAAGGTCAATACACAGTTTGTCTACTCATTAAATGTAAAATGGAGAAACTGGTTGCATTACTAGTTGTTTGCATCCCCAATGATCAATTCACAAGAACTATTTCACTTACCGGAGTCACTTCTCAAATTGGCACCACTTGGACTAACTGCTTACTCGTTCCATGCTTGTCTCCTTGTCTTTTCTCAATTTTGTCTCTTTTGGATCCTTTGGCCCTCGGGGGAAATTCTTAGCGGGTCACTACATTTTATCCCCTTGGTTAGCTCTCTCTCTCAGTTTGAAAACAAACATCCATTCTATTTTGCTAACTTTGACGTTCATACAGCCGTCATTGGTTTGAAAACCAATGAATAACTTGTTTTGTTAATTTTGATGTCCTCTAAGACATCACCGTCCCTGTCAAAACTTCATCGGGTCTTCATGGCTTCTCTATGGCTTTACTTCCTCTTAGCACCTTTTCAGGGGAAGGTGACCCTCTAGCTCTTTGAAAGTTTCCCCTGCAAGGGCACCTGCCCTTCACGGTCCTTCGACGGGTCCTTTGGTCCTCCGAATGGTCTCTCAAGTTTCTACGGGCTTTGTGTATTTTCCATAGACTTTTGTCCATGGACATTTTCTCGTAGACAAAAAGTTTGTGGAAATTCCCTGGGTCTGTCTCTGTCTTTGCTTTGAGTTGTGCCCAAATTCTTTTAGACTTTTTGTCTGAAGGAATTCCTTTGGACAAAAGGTCTGAAGGAATTTAGGACTTAGTCAATTTTGACAAATTTGAAATTTGAACTTTGAACAAAACTAAACTTACCCAGGTCCTTTTCTTTTGAAGTGCCTACCCTCTGCTAGGGAATTTTGAACTAGAAGACTCCCCTTCGACCAAGGGCATACCCTTTTAACCAAGCCGTTGAACCAAAATGGTTCAACGGTTCAATGGTTCAACCATTGCACGCCGATGAACTAATGAACCAAGGCCGATGAACTTCTCCCTTTGAACCAAACCCATTGAACCAATCCCATTAAACAAAGAATGGTTCAATGCTTGTCAAATTGAGATGTTGAACCTAAAGATGGACTTTTGAACCAAAGGTCATTGAACCACTTGAAACAGGCCATGAACCAAAATCATTGAACTTGTGCACCCAAAAATGATTGTCATGAATAGCAAGGGAAGAAGGGGACCAAAAATTTTGCCTGGGGGCATAATTTGGTCAACAAATTGGCAACTCCCAGGGGAAGCATGCCTTCTATGCTTAGAGACTAGTTGCTTTGTAGTCCATTGGGCATGGAGTCAGATGGTAACTTAGACAACCAGCAATAGCTCTGATAAATCTTAGAACTAGTCACACAGATCTACCTCCAAAGAAACAAAAACACACACAAGACTAAGAAAACTACCACCTGTGCAACAACACTTAGGGAAAATAGGAAAGAAAACACGGGAAAATATATACAGATGAAAGGAGACTCAATGGCAATGCTTCAGATGTATCCCATTAACTAGGATACACAATTCTTCACCATCTAACCTGGAGAGTTGAAATGCATTATGCTACTTGCACTGAGTAATTATGTAAGGACCGCTCCATATGGTATCAAATTTTGCATGCTTTCTAGGCTTAGCTCGATCTTCATCCCATTTCAAGACAATGTCTCCTTCAGAGAAATCTTTTGATGAAGATTTCTTGTTGAAGTGTCTCTTTGTTTGTTGTTGGCAACTGGTCAGAGAAGCCATAGCCCGGTCCCTTACCTCTTGGAGCTCCATCAGCTCGTACATCCTGACCTCCACACTACTTCCTTCTTTTAATTGCAGCTGGTGAGTGACGTCCAGTGCTAGAAATTCAAGTGAGATGGGAAGCCTAGCTTCCCTTCCATATACGAGTGTATATGGAGAATTTTTTATTGCTCTCTTTGGAGTGATTCGATCAGCCCACAGAGCTATCTTCAGCTTGGCATGCCAAGTCCTCTGATTTTCTTCCATGGTCCTCTTTATGATTCTGATCAGATTTTTATTGGTGGACTCAGCCAGCCCATTCCCCTGTAGGTAATAATTAGATGAAGTGCTGAGGTATATGCCATACCTTAGTGCCCATTCACTTGTTTTAGTCCCTAGAAAAGCTAAGGCATTATCTGAGATTATGGTGGCTAAGACCCTAAATTTTGTCACCAGGTCCTCATAAAACTCTAGGACCGCATTCTCGTTTGCTTCTTTTAGAGCAACAACCTCCACCCACCTTGTGAAATAGTCTGTAGCAGTTAGGACCCATTTGTGCCTAGCACTGGAGGGAGGGTTAATCATCCCTATGAAGTCTAGGCCCCACTGCATGAATGGTTGTTCCACTTGAATAGGCTATAGAGGCATGGCAGCCAACTATTGTTTCCCATCAAAAAGTGCACACTTCTGGCACTTTCTTACCTAGGCATGCATGTCCTTGAAAAGAGTAGGCCAAAAATAGCCAGCTCTCATTATCCTTGCTGTAGTAGCTCTAGGAGCGAAATGACCACTTGTTAGCCCATCATGGAACTCAGCCAGTACCTTATCAGCCTGGTTTGGGTCAATGCATCTTAGAAGAACCCTAGAGAGGTCCTTCCTAAATAATACTTCATTAACCAAGACATAAGGGAGAGACTGGAGTTTGAAATACCTTCTGCTGATCTTATCAAGACCCTGTGGGCACTCACTAGTGAGAAGGAAATGCCTCAAGTCCAACGTCCAATCCTTTATGATAGTTGGTTCTTTTACAGTGGTTACATTGTGAATTAGGAAGTTGTCTTCCCTTTTTTGCTTGAATTCTATAGCAAGTTGTTCACATAGGCCTCTTCCCCTCACCAGCTTGGTGATCTTGATGTCTACATCATACTCCATCACCTTGGTGATCCACCCTGCCCTCTTCTCATTCAGGTCTCGATTGGTCAAGAAATCCTTGACACCAGGATGTGGGACCATGAGGTGAATCCTGCTGTTAGACAACATATGCCTAAATTTCTTTAGGCTCCACACTAGTGACAGAACTTGATTCTCTACATACATGTATCTAACTTCAAAATCCTCTAACCCTTGGCTAAAAAAATCCACTAGTTGCTTAAGGTCATCACCATTTGCTTGGGTAAGCATGGCAGAGATTACCTCTTCATTGCTGAAAGTGTAGAGGTTGAAGTCTTTGTTGAAGTCAGGGTTGATATAAGTAGGAGCCTAGGTTATGGCCTACTTGATGGCTTCAAAGCTATCTTTTCTTTGTGTTGTCCACTTGAACTCCTCACCCTTCCTTAGAATAGAGGTCAGGGGCTTGACTATCTTTGCAAAATTCAGAATGAATCTCTGAATGAAATTTATCCTACCAAAGAAGCTCTACAGGGCTTTCTTGTGCTTTGGTAGGGACATCTCCAGGATAAAACAAACTCTAACATCTCCAGGATAGAAAAAAATCTCTCGAGGTCAATGGATAAGCCTTCCTTGGACACGATGTGGCCAATGAGTTTCCCCTCATGAATAGCAAACACATACTTCTTTGGATTAAGAGAGATGCTGAACTCCCTACACCTTTTAAAAATTTGCCTGAGGTGTTCCATGTGTTGGCTCACTTCCCTGGAGAATACCATCACATCATCAAGGTAGACTAGCACATTGTTGTTTATCAAGCCTCCAAAAGCCATGTCCATGGCTTGCTAAAAGGTGGCACCATCATTAGATAGCCTGAATGGCATCTTCTTGTAGGCAAATGTTCCCCATTTAGTGGTGAAGGTCATTTTGTGCTAGTCACTGCCTTGCACCAAAATCTAATTATACCCTGAATAACCATCCAGGAGGGAGAAACACTCGATGCTTGTTACCTTCTAGAGGATCTGCTCCATGCTCAAGAGGGGATAATGGTATTTTAAAGAGACTTTATTAAGGTCTCTGAAGTTGACACATAGCCTGATCTCCCCATTCTTCTTTCTAACAGGAACAAGGTTGGCTAGCCAAGAGGAATGTTTAATTGGAAATATAATTCTGGACTCAATCAAATTGGCCAGTTCCCTCTACATGAGAGGCTCAATCGTCGAGTTGATGGTTCTCTACTTCTACGTGACTAGCCTCGTGCCTTCTTCTAATTTGATGGTGTGCTGAGCAAGTCTTGGGTTGAAGCCCTTCAAGTTGATGTAATCCCAAGCAAAGACATCAGAGAACTCTTGACATAGCAAAATGAAAGCTCACCTTTCTTGAATAGTGTAGACTTTTCCAAGCACAAGTAGCTTATCCTTGAAGATCTCAACCTTTTCATAATTCTCCTCTTTGGTTGTGATGAATGCCTTGTCATTTCTCAATTGGTCATCTCCATTGAAGATGCTCTCAAGCATGACCAAAACTTTAAGGAGCTTATTATTCTTCAAATAAACAATCTGATTGCCATATTGCTGCTGTAATTTCACCTGATTCTATGTTGTGAACTCAGCTTCTTCCTATAGAAAGAAAGCTATTTTCTGGTCACTTTTGAAAACTTGCCAATTTGCAATGTTGTCCAAGATAGAGGGCCGAACCACCACTTTCAAGTGGTGTGAACCATAGTCTCAACTTATTTCCTTGGAAACATTGAACTGAGTGCCAATTATTGCTAGCCTATCCACTTGTTTGTTCTACTCTCTGGGAATAGAAGTGATATTGAAAGTGAGTCTTAGACCCTATGCTTGTAGGATTTCAGCAAGGAATTCTTGGTCAGATTCAGGCCTCTCACCTGATTTACAATCAGCTCACTATCTCCCAAAACTTGAAACTCCTTAATCCCTCTTTTTCTTGCCCATTCAAGGCCATGGATAAGAGACTCATATTCTTCAACATTGCTTATGCAAGAGAATTGAAAATAGAAAGCTAAAAATTACCTATCCTTTGAAGGGGAGACCAACATCACCCCACCACCAATGCCCAACCTACTTCTGAAACTGTCAAAGTACAGCTACCATAGACCAAGTTCATCCTGGCTGGCCTTCATTAAATTTGGCATGAAGGCACCCTCTTCATGCATACAGTAGACTCCAAGGTCTACCTCCTCAATGAACTTGTAAGGATCATGTTCAAAGTTATCATTTACCCACTCATCCAAGAGTAGGTCTGCAACTCCTTCAAGAGTAGAAGATAGAGATTGGTCTATCTGGGACTCTTCTGGGTCAATAATGGTGTAACTGACATTTGTTACCTTGGGTGAGTATGGTTCTAGATGGTCCTTGTAGAGTCGCTCAGACTCAATTTTTACCTTGGTCCCATACTTGGTTCTAAAAACTAGATATGACCAATTAACTGCTAGATAGCCACCTATCTTTGATGTGAAGTCCCTGGACAAGTGAATTGCGAAATAAGGGGGAACATCTGCTACCACTATATCATGGGGAATTGAGAAAGTTGGTCAAGCATGCAATGTCAAGCCTAATCCCTTCAAAATCCCAACTATTTTTGTAGGTGTCCCATCTAACTGTAAGACTCCTTTGTTCATCTCTTCATATTTTAGTCCCATCTTGTCAGCTATGCACTTGGGCATCACTGAGGTACTGGCCCCACTGTCGATTATGCAATTGTGTACCAATAAATCCCCTATGACCAAGGATACATAGAAAGGGGGAATTTTCTCTTCCTTCTTTACCTGTCCTAAAGTGGAAGGCTGCCCATTTGTCATCAAGACATTTTCAATGCTTGCTGGGATAGCTTGTCGATCTAGCTCATGCAATTCCTTCTTCAATACATCCTTCTATGCTAGAAGAGATAATGAATCCCATAAATATATGTTCATATGTAGCTTCTTCATCTGGTCCACTATATTGACCTAGGGATTGCCTCCCTTCAAGCTTTCTTTGGGGTTGATTCCAATCTGAGCTGCAGGTTGAGGGGCAGAAGGTGCAAATGGCTATCTGAAGTTTGGGACCTTCAAATTTGAGATAAATGGAGAAGGTGTTACTACCACCTGAGTGGTAGCCTAGAATTCTCCCATTTCTCTTCTCTTAAATCTTGTGTTAGCTATAACATAGTCAGCCTAATTGTCTGCAGCACCTATATAATTCACTGAATAAAATTCCCCCTCTAGATGATTCATGAGGGTAGAATCTAGCTGGGCCTGATTAGTACTCATGCTGGGTTGAGTTGGAGCCTCAAAAATATAGAAATGAGTAGCTACCTGATTGTCTACATTTTGGAAATAATTCATCATCTCATTTGTGTAAACAGCCTGTTCTTGACCATATCCCATGGTTGAACAACTTAGCTGCTCCTGTATTAGATTGTTCTGAACTGGCACCATGACTTTAGATGATGAAGGGGGGCTTGAATTGTAGTTTTGAAATGGTCTGGTCTGAGTGAGCTAACCTTGTCTTTGATTATAGCCTTGAAAAGGGGGTCTAGGGGCTTGACCACAATGTTGATATCCCTAGTTTAGCATATTGTTTTGAGCTTGCTACCTTTTAAGAGCTACAAGTTCATTTGACATACTTTGAAACATACTTTTAACCTCATGAAGTTCATTGGATGGAATAGTAGTTGGTTTCTCAATGCTAGGTAGAGGGGCTAATGCAGGAGCAATGGCTAAATTGGAGGGAGCATCTCTAGGAAAAGTGGCATGTGAGGCCTAGGGGCTATTTTCCTAGCCTATACTAAGCAGTTTTTAGTTGCTATGGCTATGTCATAAGTAGCTGGTAGTATATGCCCTCCCATGGATTGGATCATCAGAGCAATATCACTATTTAAAGCTCTTAAATAATATAGGAAAGCATAGCTGGGAGTTAGTCTTACCAGGATGGGAATTCTATCCCAAATCTTTTGAAACTGCATGTTAAAATCTTGTATATACTCATGCAGAGCTCTCTTTATGGTCGTCAACTACTCAGCAAGCAAGAGGCTATCACTCTTTTCCCCAAAATGATCTATCAATTGAGTCCCCAATTCATTCCAAGAATGTATTGAATTTATAGGCAAATTTTGATACCAGTCAAGAGCCTTGCCTTTGAGAGACAGTGCTAGCAGTCTGATGGCAATATTTTCTTCTATTACATTGTGAATATTGCAAAGGTTAGCAATATTCCTAATATGCTCGATGACTATAATGGGCCCCTCTCCATTAAAATAAGGCACATTTTTTAGGGTTGTTCCCAGAATTAGATCATAACATGGGAGATTCAAGGGGCTCTGACCATGAAAAGTCGTAAAAGGTAGTGCCATCGCTGGGATGGGCTATAACTAGGGTTTTGCTACATATGCATCCCTTACAATAGGTCTAGGAGGATTATTTGTTGGATAAGTATGGGTCCTCTAAAATCATAGTCTTTTAGTAGAGTTCAAAGGCAACTCAACAAAATTGAAAGGAACCCCTTTTGAAGGAGACCTTGTGGTGACTTTAGGCATAGAAAGTTAAGAAATTGGTCTTAATTTGAAAACTAAAGCTCTTACTAGTGGAGTCACCAGATGCTAGAAATCTTAAATTTGTTGTGACAAGACCAGCATCAATCTTGAAACCTTACTGAGTTGTCAAATTGAGTCCCACCGGGTGTGCCAAAATTGTTGATGCAAGAGATTGCACCCTTGGCAGGAGGCTGAGCTCCTACCTTCTCCTCACAACTATGGAAACTCCCTTCTCACCTGTGGGACTGGTGAAACTAGAGGGGAGAGTCTCTAGATAAGGGCTAGCTCCCTTTGATGCATCATGTTCATTTCAGTAAGTGCTAACACATACATATATAGATATAATGGGGGGGATGAAAAGGGAGAGACATTGCAGGAAAACAAACTACTCTAAAGAGGTGATGCACCAAAATAAGTTGACCTTCTCACATCCACACTTAAAACCAGACAAATACATACATACACTTCACACTTGGCAGAAGGACCAGGCTACAAGAAATTGGTAGGGAGGCTTTCATGAAAACACAAAAAAAAAGATTTTACCAAGGTGTTTTGAAATGCACACTTTAAGTAACTTCCTCTATTTTATACTTCCAAGTACAGCTCTTCTCCTGTCATCTATAGAGATGGTGCCTTTTAGACAATAAATATGCTGGTGTTGAACCTGTGAAAGCATCAAGAAACAATGACTGAACACAAAAAAACACTCAAGACATACTTAGAAATGTCTATCCAAGATAGAGGTAAAAAATGCGTTTATTAATTCAGGTGAAATTTTTCCAGGGCTACGCCTTACAAATGTGAAAGATCCTTCTTAAAATGACAAGTCTTCAATATATAAGAGAAGCAAGGAGGCCCATTTGGTGCTCCTTTTTTACAAGTGGCCTATTGTGTCCTTTCATTGGGAAGAACAAGTCTCTCAAAACATTAATGAGCTGTGCACAGTTTGAAGTCTACCTTTTCAAGGTCAATACATGGTTTGTCTACTCATTAAATGTAAAATGGAGAAACTAGTTGCATTGCTAGCTATTTGCGTCCCTAATGATCAATTCATAGGAACTGTTTCACCTGTTGGAGTCACTTCTCAAATTGGCACCACTTAGACTAACTGCTTGCTTGTTCCATGCTTGTCTCCTTGTCTTTTCTCAAATTTGTCTCTTCTAGCTCCTTTAGCCCTCAGGGGCAAATTCTTAGTAAGTCGCTACATTCTGGCCCCTTGGTTAGCTCTCTCTCAGTTTGAAAACAAACAACCATTCTATTTCACTAACTTTGACATTCATACGGCCGTCATTGGTTTGAAAACTAATGGCTAACTTGTTTTGTTAATTTTGACATCCTCTAGGACGTCACCATCCCTGTCAAAACATCATCAGGTCTTCATGGCTTCTCTGTGGCTTTGCTTCCTCTTAGTGCCTTTTTGGGGGAAGGTGACCCTCTAGCTCTTTGAAAGTGTCCCCTTTGCATTTGGCCGAGAGTCCCCTGCAAGGGCACCTACCCTTTGGAGTCCTTTGGCAGGTCCTTTGGTCCTCTGGATGGTCTCTCGCATTTCCGCAGGCTTTGTGTATTTTTTGCATACTTTTGTCTGCAGACATTTTTCCACAAACAAAAAGTCCACAGAAATTCCCTGGGTTTATCTCTGTCTTTGCTTTGAGCTATGCCTGAATTCCTCCAGACTTTTTATTTGAAGGAATTCCTTCAGACAAAAGTTCTGAAGGAATTCGAGACTTAGTCAATTTCAACAAATTTAAACTTTGAACTTTGAACAAAACCAAACTTACCCAAGTCTTTTTCTTTTGAAGCGCATACCCTCTACTAGGGCATTTTAAACTAGAAGACTCCCTTCAGCCAACGGCATACCCTTTAAACCAAGCCATTGAACCAAAATGGTTCAACGGTTCAATGGTTCAACCATTGCGAGCCGATGAACTAATGAACCAAGGCTGATGAACTTCTCCCTTTGAACCAAGCCCATTGAACCAAGAATGGTTCAATGGTTCAATGCTTGTCAAATCAAGATGTTGAACTTGAAGATGGACTTTTGAACCAAAGGTCGTTGAACCACTTAAAATAGGTCATGAACTAAACTCATTGAACTTGTGCACCCAAAAATGACTATCATGAATAGCAAGGGAAGAAGGGGACCAAAAATTTTGCCTCGGGGCAAAATTTGGTCAACACAAACTTCACTCATAAAAGGGAACTCATGGGATAAAAGGCACCTTTTCATTGCATTTAGTGCCTAGTCTAAGGCATAGAAATAAATTTTCCTAAGCTCTCCCCAAACCTGCATAGTATTAGGTGATCTAAAATCAACCCTAAAGTTTTTCTACTTAGTCATTATTTTCATGTATTTTGTCTTATGAAGGGGATGTCATTACCTCTTATAGGTTCTTTAGAGTAGCATTGACTCAGGATTCATCTCTTGGTAGTGTTTCAACCATGTTCTATGGTGGGGTATACAAAGATGGGAACATATACTACTAGATCTATGGGGTTGAGTGACTAACCTCTACTTTAGTAAAAAATTCTTGAGTCAGGTTTGGTCAACTAGGGGATACCACTAAGAAGTCTAATGATGGTATCATCATGAAAAATAATAGACCCTTACATGATAAGTTGATCAGTATGAACTCAATTAACATGATGCTTCTCTTGTGTTAAGCACACTTGGGATCAATCTAGATGGTCGTAAATTTTAAGTTTTAGTCAACCCCACTTTGCCACACCTTGATAGGATTTAGGATGATATACTTAGTTATATTTCTATAATTTATTCTTTTATTTTTTGGTGTGTTATATTTAAAACTTTGTTGTTTAAAACCATGTCATGAATGAGTTTTGTGTCCAACAGTACTCCATTATTTGAGGAGGTGTTATGCCATCTGTTTGACACCTTTATTTAACTTACAAGACTTTCATGTCAAAAACATTGAGTATGGCATTTGATTGAAATGGGTAACATTATACTACTCAAATCATTTCAATTTTTGTGCCTCAAAATTCTTTGAAACATAACATTGTCACATATTTTGGGAACGATAATGACATTACATTACCCAAATTATTTCAAAAGACTTGTCTTGTTTTGTGTTCAAATTACCATTATTTTAACTAATAATTTATGCCTTATTGTATTTTTGTTTAGCATAGTCATGTTGTTTAAATTTTCCTAGTTTGTTGGTCATCAAAACCCTAGTTTATCTAAGTTGAGTCTTTGATTAACTTTTACAAGTTCATATTTAAACATTGATTGATTTTTGTTTAGGCCTCAATATGTAGGGACTGATACATAGATATTTCTCTTTTGGGTTGCATAACTTAGGTTAATTCATTACTCAAATTGGGAAACTTTATCATTTATGGCTTTGTTTGAGAAAATCATTCTTTCTTCAAAGTGTCTTTTGTTTATTATTTTATACCAATCAAATCATGTTTATGTCTAAAAACAAGTGCCTAGTCTTTACCAAACTATTCCAAGTTTATTATATTAATCATCATCTCTTCATTTCAAGTCTAGATTTTGACATCATGTTTGGCCAAAAGTCCTAGCACAAACTATTTTATCTTAGCTTTTGACTCTACATTTGAACAAAATAGTTATAAACATTTCCCTTTCCTAGTTTAGACCTATTTAGAACATCTTTGATCCTAGACTTTGGCATCTTGACTTTAGTTCATTTTACTTGACCTTGTTTGTGTAAAAAATTTAATGTTAAACACTTGACATTATACTAGTTTTACAAAGTCTTTACATAAACTTTTTGGAGAAAAATTCCACCTTAGACCAAGATTGATAGAGTTTGAACCTTTGTATTTTCAAACATAGCTTTTGAGAGTTTTTATAACTCTAATCCCATCTTGTTGCAAAACATTTGTCATATATTTGACCATGGATCACTATACATACAGTGGAACTATGTAAAATATAGGATATGGAAATGTTAACACACAAGAAGAATTTGTTCAAGACCCTTATGGAGATGATTTTTTTGGGAGATTGATACTTATCCACCATACAACATTCAAATAGGGGAGCAAAGTCAAGATCCTTTATCCAATTATTTGGCTAGAACTCCTCACACAGAACAAGACCAAGAACATACAACCCAATATTTGGCTAGCATACCTATAGTTGTAGACAACATCCAAAAAAAATCTTATTATGTGACCATGCCATTAACTTATGATCCTAACAAAGCCATAGAGGTAGGGCATGATAATTTGTCAAGTCTAACAAGAGGGCCTAATAGCATGTTTTATAATCTGAAAAATGATTAGGCCTCTTATAAAAACCCAAATTCCATATTACCAATGTCATATCAAGATCTACATATGTGTTTCATGTAAAGAGGCCTCATGGAGGACCAATTCATTTAAATATAGATATCATATTAAACATATAAAAACCTAGCGTGTAACTTTAGCAAAATGACCATGTCAAATGTACCTCTTATTCAGTCATTCCCTTTAATAATAATTTGATTTGATTTGATTTGATAAGTCAATAAAATTAGCTTTTAGACTCACTTACAAAAAATTCTTTGGTTAATAACATGTTCAATATCCCAACCATCAAGGAAGTGTCTTCTTCTTTTACATAGAATAGTGAGTAAAATGTAGTGGATAATACACTAGTAACATCCAATTTAAACTAAAGTGGTGTTAGCACACAACACATACTCAATAACAAAATATGTATTTGAATAATACTGTGATTGGTCCACAAACTTAGGGATTTGTATTTTCTACTTCTTGACCTTAGCTAACTACCTCTAATCCTCAAATAGCTACTTTTTCAAGCACCCAACAACAATGATTAAGTATTCAGCCAATCACCAGTACCATACCATAAAAAAATGTGATGAATATTACTCCACCCCAATAGGTGATGAGTAATATTCCATAACAATAGGCACCATCAAACATACCCATGCATCTGAGGCAAAACATATTGTCACCTCAATAGGTAGCAACCAATGTTCTACCTCACCAAGTAGTAGTAAACATACCTCTTCAGTCGTAGACTAACATGTCAATATAAAACCAAATTATGTCTAACCAATAACATGTAAATATTAGTTAGTGATATATGTTGAATCTCTAACATGCATCCACTTCCCAATAGGGATTCATGCAACCAAGAGGTTGTAATGTTCCTCAAGTACCTATCAGGTAATAGTTGCCTTTCATGTAGAATGTGTTACAAGTTTAGTGATAGGGTCTTGTTTTACAAGTCCCTCTCTATTAGCTAGGTATGATTAGCTGGTAGCATGTCCTTATTTAACATCAATAGGCATAATATGGATATATTTTCCATCTCAATCACAATATTCCCAACATCAATCCTACATACCTAATCTCAACTAGAATATCACACAACTATAAGTGAAATTTCAAAAATCATACCCTAATCTAAGTATTCATATTCCTAGTCCATTTCCTAGCCAATCCAGCATTATCCAACAAATATTTCCATCATACCTTGGTTAAAGTAGTCCACTTGTGACCACATAACCTCCACCTTAATAGGACAATGATCCCACTAGTTTCTTTGCACAAGAATTACAAAAAATGAAGGATGCAATTTCCCTCATATAAGTGGGGAAATAGACCAAAAATTTCAAGTTATACAATGCATGTTATTACCCTTTCAACATGGAGTACTTGTAGATACCATTCCTCTAGGGTATGAAACACCAAATTTTGATAAATACAAGGGAAAAGGTGACCCCAAGTCCCATCTAAAATGATTATTTGTTGTGTGCCAACTAATGGCCTATAGCGACATCTACCTTTTATTATTGTTTCCATGAAGCCTTGTAGGGAAAGCATTGGAATGGTTCCTAGATTTACCCAAGAATTTAGTACCTAATTTTAATGATATTTTAAATAAGTTTGTACAACACTTCTCTTATAATCTCAAGCACAAGACTTCATTGGTAGATTTAACACAAGAAAAACATAAAGTTAGTAAATTTTTTGTAATTTATCTATAGTGATAGAGATCCCTTACAATCTGATTCACCCATAATCTACTAGAAAAGCAATTAGCCACTGTGTTTACCAAAAATCTACATAGTGAGATATCTTATAATTTGGATTTATAGTGTGTGCACATGTTTAAATAGATCATTAATAAAGGTTTGTTGATTTAAAGATCCCTCATTAACAAAGGGATCATTAAACTAGCCTTGTCAAATCAAAATCAAAACAATGGCCAAAATCAACATTTGGTCCAAGCACAAGCATCTCAACTGGCATAGGCCAATAACAATGATAGACCCAAGAAATTCAATCATAACAAAAATGTTTTAGGGAATAGAATAATAGAGTTACAACATGTCCAAATTTTTTAAACACCATGTTCTTAGCCTATGCCACCTTTCCATCTTATTCCTAACCTACAACCTTTTCAACACCCATAACATGCACAACAAGCATAATAATATAGACCAACATAGTAAATGTAGAAAATGCCATAAATACCTATGCCTTTTTCAAACCTTCCTCTTATAAGGAGAAACATGCCTACTCATCATGCCTTTACTAACTTGGAGAGCCCAATGACTCAATGTTTCAAAAACTCATGATAGCTAACTTGATTAAATGGCCTATTTAGAAAGAATAAATCTGTGAGGGTACTAACATGCTAGATTAGTATAGGCTAGAATAATTCTATGATTTTTATAGGGTTAATGGTCAAAATTTGTAGCATTGTGTGTAAATTATACATGTGATTCAAAATATGTTGGAAAATAGAGAGATCAAAATGGATCATGGAGCTTCCACCTCTAATCAGAGCCTTGGCATTTATCAGAATCATTTTCCCCAATATAATAATCAAAAATAAAAATAGAAACAACAAAAATAATGATAATTATGATGATGGCTAGTGCAACATCAAAAATAATAGTATCAACAACCAAGGTTAAACTAACAAAACCAACAGACTCAACAAAATTAGTAGTAGAACCAACAACATCAAAATAATGGATAAAACCAAGGTTAGAACTATGTGAGCAACCAATAGACCTACCATACTGTTGCACATAACTATAACTCATTTATTGGGCATATTGAACAAGGTCACATTACCACTATTTTCATTAATCTAAGACCAAGTGTTAATCAAATAAGACCATTACTAATCATACCAAATCAACCAAACCATTATGATAATCCTTCATTGACCTGGGACCACACATAGGTGAACCAGTAACCAAGGATTCCCATGTTTGGACCCTATACTGATAACTCATCATTATCCCATGACAACACATAATTAAAATGACAACTGAGACATATCCTATCTAGTCCCCCTCCACCATCATTTGTTAGTAACAATGGTCTTATACCTAATCCTAATTATGTAATCATAACTCGATATTCAAGGATTACCATACTAGGCCCACAACCATCCATCACTTCACCCCTCATCCAACCAACTATTCTACCTTAGAATAAGCCATTTACCACTATCCAAGAAAAGATGTTTGACATTATGAAACAATTACAAAAGATGCTAGCATAAATATCCATTTTAGATTTATTATGTATGTCAACCATCCATAAAAGCATATTGATAGAGTTTCTTAATCAATCCAAAGTTCCAAATGACATATCTCCTAATAAATTTCAAGATTTAGTTGGACACCTTGTTCTAGCCCAATAAGTAACCTTTAGCCAAAGTGATATGTCATCCCTTGGCCCATTGCATAATAATTCATTGTACATTAAAGTTTACATAATGAGGCACAAAGTGAAACATGTCCTCATAGACAATGGATTGGGTCTGAACATAGTGCCTCTAAAGCTCATCAAGCTTCTTGGGTACATGACATTAGATCTCCAAGAAAAAATAATCACCATCAAAGACTATGGCAATGAACAATGAGAATCACAAGGCACCATCAACTTATCAATTATCATTGGGCCCTTGACCCATGATATACTTTACAATGTGTTAGATATTGATTTGTCATGAAATATACTTATGGGTAGACCTTAGTTACATGAGATTCATGTATTCCCATCAAAATTAAACTAGTGTATCAAGTTCTCCCATTTAGGGATGGAGGTTAGTATTCAACAAGATTTGCATCCATATGAGCATTCATCTAGAGACAAAGTTCAAGAGCTAAAATTACCATTTTGGCATAAATCTAATCACCAAGTAGGATAAAAGGAAAGAAATACTTATTAATTTACTAGAGGACAACTCTATTAACCCTGATGCCCTTTATTCCCTTTCTCACATGCCACCTCATAAAATTTCCAATCATTATACTATCTTGGCTAATGGCCTAGGAGAATACTTGACCCATGACACCTTTCACATTGCAAAGCTTCCATAGAACCCCAAGTACTTTGGAAGAATAAAATCCAAACCACTTATTCAATGTCAAAGAAAATGAAAGGGTCATCTACATAGTCCATCACCTATCATTTGCATACCAGCCTCTAGCTAAGCACACAACCCTCTCAAAGGTGATGAATCATGGTTGTACAATGATAAATTGGTTGATTATTATAATAACTCCAAGTATCTCATTCATAATTCGATCATGGAAAATTAGGGCTATGAAAGAGGAGGTCTCAAGCCAAATCAACATGGAATACTTGAGCCAATTTCTATGAATAAGTACAAAAGAACCTATGGACTTAGATTTAAACTGTCTAGGGGTGATCCCACGTATCTTATTCGAGTTCCATCACCAATGACTAGTGATGACAATGCTGATAGTGAAACAAAGTCTGATCATAGCTCATTCAATGACTTAGCCCAAACTAAACTATTTGAAAATAATGCAATTTGTACCCTTTGACCAGTCATTCATCATAACCCACTACCATTATATTAACCCTAATTAATATGATAAGGTCAATAAGAATCCAATGTGTCAATTGATGAGCTCTAAAATGATAAGGCCTTTTGTAATTTTCTAGGCCTTAGGGACAATATTCCATTGGGGACCACACAAAAAGGTTCTCAATCAAGTTGGATCCTGAAGCCTATTTTGGAGAGAAAGTGAACACCCTTAGCCAAAAATAAATAAATAAAATTTTGAGGTCCCAAAGTGAAAACCTCTTTGAGGCAATTTCAAACTAGGGAAAAAGTAAAGATAAAGGCCAATATAGTGGTGAAAACCTATTTTAGGCACCACTAGATAGGGGTATTCAACCTTATTCAAATATAGACCAGGAGACCACTAATGATGAACTTATCTATGGGTCCAAATTTAATTTTCAATAAGAACAAGCTTTTGATCAAATCATCCAAGATACCAATGACAATAAACTTGCCTATGGGTTTGAATTCAGTCTTGAAGAATAACAAGCTTTTGACTGCATCATCTATGATTTCCAATAGCATTTGTTACATGGTCATCCCTACCATTGGGGGATTCTAATTCATCTTGCCTAGGATAACTCAAAGAACCAATTTTAATAAAGGACTCTAACATAGCGAAATAATTTGAATATTTACCCACTATTCTTGAAGATGGTTTGACCTTTCTATTGGAGGATATATTTGCATGGGTAGGTAAACATCAGGAATCTAAATGACCCAAAATAGATCAAATTAGGTGCATCCCTCATTGAGTAATAGCATGAATTTCTTATAGCCTTATTGAGGGAATCTATAGATATATTTGCATGGGCCTATTTTGACATGCCTAGTTTAGACCCTACCTTGGCTCTTTACCACCTTGTGGTACATCTTGATACCAAACCTATGAAAAAAATTATGAAAGATGCATCCTTGCATTAATATATTAGTAAATAAAGAGTTAGAAAATATCTTAGAAGTGAGATGTATTATGCCAATCAATTATTCTAAATGGATTTATAATGTAGTGTCAATTAATAAAAATCCCAAAGGAATCAGAATCTACACTAATTTTAGGGACATTAACAAAGATTCCCCTAAGGATGACTTTTCATTGCCAAACATTAACATAATAGTCAAATCCATAGTGGGTTATGAGATGCTTTCACTGATGGATGGATTCTCATGTTACAATTAGATCAGAATAGCACCAAATGACCAACACAAGATAGCATTCACCACTCTATGGGGAACATTTTATTATCAGGTTATGCCATTTGGTCTTAAGAATGCAGGGGCCACATATCAAAGAGCCATGATAGTCATATTTCATGATATGATTCATGACATTATAGAAGAATACATTGATGGCATACTAGGCAAATCAAAGACCAAGTCTAATTATCTATCAATATTAAGGAAGATATTTGAGTGACTACATGAATACAAATTCAGGCTTAACCCTAAGAAGTGTGTTTTTTGCATCACTTCAGGTAAATTGCTTAGCTTTCTTATGTCTTACAAGGGCATAAAAGTCGATCTAGCCAAAGTATGAGCCATAATAGAGATGTTACCACCAACTAATTTAAAGTAGCTCTATAGTTTTTAGAGTAAGATCCAATCCATAAAATGCTTCATAGGTTAATTGATCAATAAGTGTCATCCTTTTACACATATTTTAAAGAAAGGTGTGACATTTCTTTGGGATGAGAATTGTCAAAAAGCTTTTCAATAGCTAAAGGACTATCTTGTGAATCCATTAGTTCTATTACCTCTTATTCTAGGAAACCATTCTTTTTATACCTATCAGTAATAGACAAATCCCTGGGGGTACCTCTAGCTCAACATGATGAAAATGGAAAAGATCATGTCATGTACTATCTAAACCTTACATTGGTAGCATATGAATATAATTATACACCTAATTAAAAAATATTATCTAGCCAAATTCTTCATAGATTAGAAACTATGACATTACATGTGGAATAATAAGACCATGGTTATTTCAAAAGTAAATCCACTCAAGTATCTACTATCCAAAATATCTTTACAAGGCCACATTGCCAAATGAATCATACTTCTTACAAATCAATTGATAAGTTCTTAAAAATCAACTTTTGAATCACCCCTTGTAGATATAAACCCACTCACATTCTAATTTCCTAATGAATTCATTATGATCATCATTAACAAACCTCTTGAGGAGCAACATTGGAAGTTGTGTCTTGATGGATCATTCACAACACATGGATCAGGGGTAGGCCTTTTGTTTATAACACCATAGGGGGATTTAATCCCTAAATCATTTAGAATCAACTTTCCTTGTACCAATAACATGTCTAAATATGAATCACTCATTGCAAGGCTTTGATAGGTAGTACAATATAACATATCTCATATGAAGGTTTATGGTGATTCTCAATTAATCATCAATCTAGTTATAGACCATTTTCAAACCAAAGATGAAAAGTTGGTTCCCTATAAGGCCATAGTTAACACTCTCAAGTAGTAGATTGTTGACATCTAGTTTGAAAATATACCGAGGGAAAATAATAGAATATTAGATGAAATGGCTACCTTTGGGTCACTCATTTGACATATAGACATGATAAAATATTACCAATTTCTCATTGAAAATCTACTAGTGCCAGCTCATGAACCATCAACCATCATAATGATTTGTGATATTATTGGTCCCAGCTCTACTTAGTATTTAGACCTATATGCTTACCTACATAACCATGGTTTTCCACTAAACGTATCCTAAAAATAAACCAAATATTTGATCTATAATGCCCAACATTATACCTTACTCGGACCAACCCTATACCATCATAGTTTTGATGGAGCTCTACTTCATTATTTACCTTTAGAAGAATCTATACTAGTATTATGAGAATTTCACAAAGGGGTATGTGGATCCCACATGAGTGGGGTCATATTGTCTAAAAAACTCTTTTTTACTAGTTATTATTATCCAATGATGGATGTAGATGTAGCTACATATGTAAAAAGATGTGATAAATGTCAATGGCATGCCAATTTGATTCATGCCCCAGCCAAGACTTTGAAACCAGTGTTGACACCATGTCTATTTGTTACATGGGGCCTTGATCTCATTGGGAAGATAAACCCCACCTCATTAGATGGCCATAAACATATCTTTACTACCATAAAAAATTTCACTAAGTGGGTTGAAGCTATACCCCTCACTTATGTGACTAGAAAACAACTTTCCAAATTCATCTTTAACTATCTCATATGCCATTACAGTATCCCTTTTGACATTATATCTAATAATGGAGGATCATTCAAGAACAAGATGCTAAAAATATATGTTCCAAATATAAGACAGACAACACTTTTCTATGGCACATTACCTTCAAGGTAATGACCAAGCAGAAGCATCGAACAAAACCATTATCAACATCCTCAAAAATATTATCAATGATGTTGGCCATGATTAGCACCTTAAATTTTTTTTCCCTTTGGGCATATCATACCAATCACCACACTCCTACAAGTGCCACTCTATACTCACTTATTTATGGTACTGAATCTATTCTTCCCATTAAGGTCAAGTTACCTTCATTACTCATCTCTTTGAAACATGTCCTGGACAATGAAGACTATCGAGTAGCTCACCTATAATAACTAGATTTACTTGATGATAAATGCTTGGTTTTAGTAAATCACCTTCAATCATATTAGAATCAATTTTATGTCCACTACAATCAATGTGTGAAACATAGATACCTTGAACTTGGTGATCTTGTCCTCAAAGAGAACCAAAATAATACCACAACTGAGAAAAAGCATAAAGGCAAGTTCAAACCCAACTAGGTAGGTCCCTTCATCATTTTGGTAGACTATGGCATAGGAGCATACAGGCTCACCACACCAGATGGAGATGAACTTGATGAGCTTATGAACATTATACACCTCAAGTGATATTATGCTTGAGTAACTTGGTGTATTGTCTATAAGGACCATTTCAAGTTATTTTGTATTATCAATATTCTTCTTTATATCAATCTACCATCCTACCATCCTTTTAATATACCATCCAATCACTTTTCCTATCACTTATCCATCCTACCATTCCATTATATCAACCTAATATGTTTTGATCACTTCCCACCTATCCTATTTAACCTTGGTTCATTCATTGGTTTCACATTTTTAGCATGAAGAATCAAATTAGTTTTAGTTGTTTTTTCAATAATTATAGATAAAGGTAGTATTTTGGAGTAATATGATATAATTTTTGGTAGTTTTATCCTTCATTTCTTATTTCATTCTAATCATATTTGTTTAGGTGAGTCTAATTATATCTGCCTATAAGGGAAAATCAATGTCTCACTGATCTTGATACTAATTAAAAGTACCTATGGGAAAATTATTATAATTGATCTAATATGTTTTATCCTAGTTATAACCACCTATGGGAAAATTAGGGGAAACATTTGTTTATTGTGACTTGACATAATAACTTTTCCATTTGTATGTCGTATTATGCCATTATGCTAACTCTGCCTATTTTGTTTGAATTAGCTACTACACTAGTCAAATTCCTCTAATATAAGGTGGAACTACTATGATTTAAGGCCATTTTAGGACTGTGTGAGTATCACTTGATACTTTTTGAGGTCAATTAGGTCCCCCTTTTTCCATATGATCTCTTTATTTTGTAAGCAACATTTCAAGTTATCCATGTTGATGCAAGGGAATCTTAAGATGCCCAAGCATTCCTCAATAATGTGTCTTGAAGTCATGGTTGTAATTCAAATTTGAATTAGAGTTTAAATTTAGTTTTCCTACCTTTTTCTTAATTTGAAATTTTAAACTTGTAATGAAGGATTGAGAGATGGCTAGGTGGTCTAAAGGAATGTTGATGTTATTTAATTGTTAAATAATGATGTAATAGACCTTTATGGTCTTAGAAAAGGTCTTAAGAGCAGATTGAGTCATTTTGTCATGTTATAAGGATGAGGTGGAATTATTTGTATTTACCACCTTACATGGGTCTTGGAGTTATTGAGATTTTCCTGGATCGAGAAATGGTTATGAAGTATGTTTTGAGAGTCTATTTCATAATAGAAATGATATAGAGTGTTGTGTGGTCTGTAGAAAGAGAGGAAATGGAAAAAAAATAGGGGCATACATGAGTGAGAAATAAAGGTCTACCAAAACCAATGCATGAATTATAATTAATTTTTATGAACAAAATCTTCATTTTAATATAATGGTGATGGACTTGTTGATTCTAGTGTGTGTTTCATAGTCCTTAAATGATAATAATTCACTCTCAAAACTGATAACAATAACATTCATTAATGAAATTGATTACCATACATTCTTTTATATTTATATTTTTATGAATTATGAGAATTCATAAGATATTATGAAATAATTAATGAGGATATAGTGATAAATCTTGTGTTTGAGGAAGTTGCATGATTTCAGTGTTGTTTGAATGCCAAAAAATTGTGACTTTCATTTTCATGCAATAAGTAGTCTTTATAATCTATTCCAAATGTATCTAAGGATTGAATGGATGCCATTAAATACCATATTATCCAATAAATTTCAAAAGTATTCACTAATGACAAGGTTCTTAAATGGACAAACTATGTTTTTCTATAACATGCTTACTATTTGACACTTTGTATTCAATTTTAAGAAGAAAAAGTAATGTGGCATTGTTTTTCATGACCTATGGGGTATAAAGGTAAGTGAATTATATGTTTTTTTAGGTTATTGATATTCTTGTTGGCATATGATTGAATTTTTTTCACTTTCTTAAAGTACAGACCTATATACAATCAAATTCTTGCCACATTCTAACATGTTTTGATCTAGTTAAGGTGTAAGATGGATTGATCAGCATATGCTTGTGATTGGGAAGGTTTCACCAGGTCTAGATATAACTCAAAAACTTTATTTTTATCCTTTAAATATTTTTAAACATTTAAAAATGAATTTTGTTACCTCTTAGCTGCGACAGAGGCCTATAAACCCTAGAACTAGGGTTTTGATGTTTAAATGAGATTTCACTAATGAAAATTGACAAAAATTTCTAGTTTGGTAGTTCTGAGGGCCCTTGAAGATATTTTAGGGGTTTATAATGGGTTTCATATAGGTAAGTACAATTATACAAGATTGATTTTGAAATAAGAAACTTTAGACCTATTAAGACTAAATAGGGAATAAAAAGAAGTTAGAAAAGTGGTCAGATGAGAGAGTTGATGATTGAAATTTCACGAGAAGACCAAGCTAAATATATGGTATCCTAAATGGAGATTATTTTCTTGTTTTATGATATTAAATTTTTTTACAAAACAAAATAGTCCATAAATAGGGCTAGTAGGACTGTGTAAAAGGTATGCAGAGTTGGGGAAAATAGAGTGAATTGAGAATCAAAATGATTGTGCATGGTTTAAGGAGTTATAAAATATCATAAAAGGTATAGTTAAAGTGTTAAAAACATAAAATAGTCCCTTGACCTGAAGATTCATTAAATGCAAGTTGTATCAAGTATATATTGCATGGAAAATGTGTAATGAATGAAGGGCAAAGGTAGAGTTTGATAAAGAGGTGAAGTTAACTCTACATCATTTGGTATTAGAGTCATCCTAATGATATAATAATAGGTATATGTATATATATATATATATATATATATATATATATATATATATATATTTGGTAATTAATTCATGATGCATGATTGACAAGGATTTGCAAGTAAGTAAGAAGGTAATTTCAAGGATTATTGTTGAAAGGTAGAATTAAGATATCATATGAGAAAGGTATGATGTATTTTATGGATGATTATTTGATTTTAATTCATTACTAATGATATGTGATAGGTAAAGAAATAAAATAGTTAATGGTGTGGTGGTAGCCCTAAATTAACTGAGCTTTTAACAAGCTCAAGAGAAAGAATCTCATAAATAGAGCTTAGAGAAGAGAAGAGAAAAGTCCAAGTGTGAAGGGAAAGTGTGTGAAAGGCCCAAGTGAGGTTTGAGATAGAGAAAGTGAGAGGTTCCAAGTGTGAACCAAGAGGAGGTGGTCTAGGTGAGGCTAAAATGAGAGAGATTATGTACCCAAGTGAGGTACTCAACATGAAGATGAAAGGAGAGGTAGAGAGGAAAGTGAAAGATAGGGTCAAGTATGAAGGCCACAAAGAGAGAATGATGGAAATAGAGATAAAGGAGATGAATAATTAATTGGAAAGGATGGAAAAATATTTATTGAGGATGTGGACTGTATATAATTTAGAATGTGGATTCAATATCAAGAAAAGAGTCAAGTGTAGTTTTATAGAAAGAATGCAAGAGAGAAAGAACCAACAAGTGATGGAGCATTTGGAGAGGTAGCTGATGAAGATGGCAACACAACTTGCCATGGAAGAGGAGAGAGATGAAATAGAGCCTCAAAATTTTCAAACTAATATTGATTTATCATGGTTGAATACAGGTGAAGTGAATGATTGGGAAGAAGAAGATGATACATAGAAGAGTGAATATGTAGCTGAAGATGAAGGGTTTTTCTACCCTCAAGATGGTGAATGACTTGATGGAGAAGAGTTTAAAGATGAAAATCAAATGGTAGGTCATCAATAAAGTAAAGGCACAATAGGTAATGAATTGCATGTAATCTTTGATGAGTATTTTGAAAAGGAAGATGAAGTGTTATACAAGGACACCATAGGTTTGTTTGAAGAGTTCATTAGATCAGATAAGAAGCAATAAGCACATTTAGTGCTTGAGGAAAGAGAATAATTGGTAAAGGAAGATGAGACTAAATTAATAGTCCATAAAGAAAAGATGCAAGGTGAAGATTTAGTTAATTAGATAGTCAAAGAAGGAGTAGCTATGATGAATGACGGCATGATAGAAGATGATGAACAAGAGACCTTGGAATGGAAAAAAGAGGAATAGAATGTGATGTGGATAATATATTATAATGAAGAGGTAGAAATGGTAAAGTTAGATAAGGTCATAGAAAGAGAATGGAAATTCATGCTCAATTCCATGAAGATTGAAGAGGATCATGAAAGAAATCAAAAAAAGAAGAGTGACTATAGGTAAAATCAATAGTAGGAGAGAGATTAAATGAGAAATTGGATGAGGAAGTAGAGGCATAGGTGTGAAAGCAAGGAGTACACACATTTGTATGAGAACCTAAATGAAGAAGAACATTAGAGTCAAGTTCTTTTCTACCCTTGGGAGTATGATATAGGTGCATCTTAGGAATTCCCAAGGGTTTCTCAATAATGTGTCTTGAAGTCATGGTTGTAAGTCAAATTTGAATTAGATTTCAAATGTAGTTTTCCCACCTTTTTCTCAATTTGAAATTTCAAACTGTTAATGAAGGGTTAAGAGATGGGTAAGTGGTCTAAAGGAATGTTGATGTTATGTAATTATTGAATAATGATGTAATAGACCTTTATGGTCTTAGAAAATGTCTTAAGATTGGATTGAGTCACTATGTCATGTTGTAAGGATGAGGTGGTAGTCTTGGTATTTACCACCCTATGTGGGTTTTGGAGTTATTGAGAGTTTCTTGGATCAAGAAATAGTTATGAAGTATGTTTTAAGAGTCTATTTCATATTGGAAATGATATAGAGTGTTGTGTGGTCCATAGAAGGAGAGGAGATGGATAAAATAGGGGAAAACATGAGTGAGAAAGAAAGAAGTTCTATCAAAACCAATGCATGACTAAGAATCAATTTGTATGAAAAAAAGCTTCATATGAATTCAATGGTGATGGACTTGTTGAATCTAGTGTGTGTTTGATAGTCCTTACCTGATAAGATTTCACTCTCAAAACTAATAACAATAATATTCACTAATTAATTTTATTACCATAAATTATTTTACATTTATATGTTTATGAGCTATGAAAATTCATAAGATATTATCAATGAATTGATGAGAATATAATAAGGAATCTTGTGTTTGAGGAAGTTGCATGGTTTCAATGTTGTTTCAATACCAAAAGACTGTTCATTGTCATGCAAGAATTAGTCTTTACAATATATTCCAAATGTATATAAGGATTGAATGGATTCCATTATTATATATTATAGACCATAATCTCCAATAAATGTCAAAAGGATTCACTAATGATAAGGTTATTAAATGGACAGACTATGTTTTCATGTAGTAGGATTACTATTTAACACTGTGTATTCAATTTTAAGAATAAAACGTAATGTGGAATTTTTTTCCAATACCTATGGGGTATCAAGGTAAGTGAGTTGGATATTTTTGAAGTTTATTAATCTTATTTTTGTCATATGATAGCAAATTCACTTTATTAAAGTATAGACCTATATACAGTCATTTTTTTGTCACAATCAAGCATGTTTTGATTTGGTTAAGGTGTACGATGGATTGATAAACGTCTATTAGTGATTGTTAAGGTTTACCTAGGTCAAAATATACCTCAAAAACTTGATATAGATCATTGAAATATTTTTAAATGTTTACAAATGAATTTTGTTACCTCTCAACTGAGATAGAGGCCTATAAACCCTAGAACTAGGGTTTTGATGTTTACATGAGATTCCACTAGTGAAAGTATACAAAACTTTTTAGTTTGGTAGTTATGATGGCCCTTGAAGATATTTTATGGGTTTTGAATGGGTGTTTTATAGGTAATTACAATTATACAAGATTGAGTGTGAAACAAAAAACTTTAAACCTATTAGGCCTAAATAGGGAATTAAAAAAAGTTAGAAAAGTGGTCAAATGAGAGAGTTAATGATTGAAATTTCATGAGAAGACCAAGCTAAATAGAGGGTATCCTAAATAGAGATTAACTTCTTTTTTGATGATAGTACATATCTATACAAAGCAAAATAGGGCTAGTAGGACTGTGTAACAGGTATGGAGAGTTGGGGAAGAGAGAGTGAATTGAGAATCAAGAAGTTTATTCATGGTGTAAGGAATTATAGATCATAAAAAGTATAGTTAAAGTGTCAAAAACATAAAATATTCCCTTGACCTTAGAAGTCATCAAATGCAATTTATATCAAGGATCTATTACATGAAAAATGTGTAATGAATGAAAGGCAAAGGTAGAGTTTGATAAAGAGGTGAAGTTAGGTATGCATCACACACTCACCATTTTGTGAGATTAGACTTGTTTAGTATCTCATAATTATCGATCGATTTACGATACTCCAAAAAATCCAAAAACATTTGTAGAATTGATTTAGAAAAAATAAAAACATTAACCACTTCCTTGACTTAAAGATTCTAGGAACCCTTACTAAGTCATAAGAAATAACTTATCACTTAGTTTCCCCATCCTTTTTGGAATTTTTATCCCACACTCTCACCATTTTTCAAGTTCAATCCTATTCTTCTATCACATCCATCATGTTTGTTTTCTATCATCATTTTCTTCTATCCCATTCCTAGGAGAACTACATTCGGCCTAAAGTATTATTAGATCATCACATCCATGGAACTATGTTGGTAGTGTCCACTTGCCTAGTGCATATGGAGACAACTCAACCAGCCCCTTCCTTTTCTTCTATTCCCCCATCTTTTTTTTAATTTATCACTTATTTTCTAGGGGTAATATTTGCCATCTTATTTATGTCACATTATTTATACTAACATTGTGACTAACTATTGTTTGTTTCTTTATTTATTTTTATTTGTTTGTTTGTTTGTTTTCTTGCTTGCTTGTTTGTTTGTGTGCATATTTTTTTCATTTTGGTATTTTTACCTTGATTCAACATGAGTTCATTGGGTGATTCCTTGTGCACTTATTCTTGAATCTTTCCATATTCTTACATCAACATTGTCATCATGGTTTTTATCATTAGTAAATTATTTTCAATTAAGTATTGGATATTATGAGTTAGTCCTTATGCATAATATATCCTCATGGTGTTATATCACGATGCCTACCATCACATGATACAACAAAAATCATCTCTGAGAAGTCTACACTATCAATGCAACATCGATATCTCCTCGACACCAGCACCAATAACAATCCCAATCATATCCTAAATAGATTAATTAAACAATGAAAAAAATTCAACCTTTATTAGTTTAGATGAGCATCTCCCTACTAGTAGGTTTTCCCAATTCATCTTTATCCTTTGTATCAAGTTGTCATCATCATATTTTCAATCATCATCCATCAATATTTTTTTCCATAATCAGGGTACAGTGCTTATAACCACCTTTGGGCAAACCATTGTACACCGTCCCACCTACATTCTCAATGTTTCTAACCACCTTTAGGCAAATAATTATGAAAACACCAATTTGAGGGTTAATGATTATAACTACCTTTGGTAAAATCATTCACTTTCTTTTTCCCAATTGAGGCATGTTTTTATCATGTTTGTCTTTCCTAACTATGGAATCTCTATATTCTCAATGATTATAAAAACCTTTAGGCAAATCATTATGTTGTCATATCATATTTTCCACTATCGGGGTACAATTATTATAACCACCTTTGGGCAAACCATTATACACCATCCCACCTACATTCTTAGTGATTTTTGACCACTTTTGGTTAAATCATTGTGTTGTTACCCCATCACTTTTCCTTTATTTGGTCCACTTGTTTCCTTATTTTGAGGGACCATTTTCCACCCCTTTTTCAAATTACTCCCTCGAGGGGGCACCCTATAGTTCATCCATTATTGTTGAAGTCATAAGCACAAAGAACATTTTTATTCTTTGAGATATGTTATTATGCTTATAGCTTATAATTCCTTCCCAAATAGGGGAAAACTATAAACACCTAAAAGTGGCCACCAATGGCTTCATACTTGAATTTAGATCAATTTTTATCAACCATTGAATATCTAGCCTAAGAATTTCTAAATGTCTTGAATTTGGCTTCATAACATGTAATTAACATCAATTTGACCCAAAAATCAATTAAATAGAGCAAATTCTGAAATCAATTTAAATAAAACTTGTAAAATATTCAAAAGCCTAAAAGGGATTAATTAACATGAAAATCCTAATTAAATTCATCTTTGAGAAATTAAATGAATTATTAAAAAGGAAATTCAAAAATCAAAGAGTATCTTAGGTTTTCATCATTAGCTTTTTTGAGTTGTCCAAAATCCAAAATATCTCAAAGCACACCTATTCCATGCTAATCATGAGGTTTGGACACCTTTTTACTCTATTGGGGTTAATTAATCAAACCTAGGTTAGGAATTAACTCATTCCAAGTTGATTTTAAAACCTATAAATACAAGCATTTACCTCTCTATTTGGAGATCTTCGATAGAGTAATGTTATAATTTAGGATTTATGACATGAAGTCAATACATAGTGTTGTAATTCCATAACTGATCCAAGTCAAGCCACTTCAAGCCATATCAAGCTACAAATCCAAGAAAACCATGGTGACAAGAGGAGATGGAGATAGTCGAGCCCCATTGATCAAGACTTCTTGAGCATAATCTGAACAAACTAAATGAAGAGACCTCTTGGAGCATTCAAGTAATTATGTGAGTTATTTCCATTTTTAGTTATGCTTTGTTCATTCATGTTTCTTCACCATGCTCCTCCCTTTGATCTAGGAAAGATAGTTTTATTCATGTTAGTGTGTTTATTTTAATCTTGATTTCATTTGCATTTGAATCTAACGTATGATCTAACCACCCTTCTTAGATTCCTTGATCACAACATTTACTTTATTTATTGTAGATGAAAACAAAGGAATCTAATTATGTTTTTAATCATCTAAAAATGTCATTTGAGTGTCAAGAGTGTTACTTAAGACCACCTATTCCTAGTTTAGCCCTAAACTTATCTTAAGGCATATTTAGATAATTATCATGATTTTTTGAATGCCACACACATCCATAGACATCTCAAAATTAGTCCTAGACCCTTATTTAGGCATAAAGACCCCTAGTGCCTCAACTGTTGCCACCTAGATGCTAGTGCCACAATACTATTATCCTATTTGGGAGCTATTGTCCTTTTCACTCTTTTGAGATATAATGGATATATTTTAAATTCCTAAGACACCTAGGGTCATCCTAGACCTATTTCAAACCATGAACAAGTACCATATCAATATATAACATGACTTTTTGACATTTATCCACTAGATGGAAAGCAAATGTAAATACACAAAAACAAGCTCAAAACAAGTTGTGTATAATCAAGGTTATTAATCCCTATTATATATTACTTATACATATAGTCATCCAAATCCCTACTAATCTTAGAATACACATATTTCTAGTCTCAAGATTCACTCAAGTTACTCACACTGGCATTCATACTAGCTTCACTTACACTTACACCAACACTTAAGTGGGGAGAACTAAATCAGGATTTATCCCTCCTCAAAGTATTGGTATGTAGGCAAATCTCATCAAAATGAGGTGTTGAGGATGTCCAACCTACCCAACTAACACCACATGTTTACTACTTATGATAATCAAATTCCCTAATTCTATGGAGATATAGGGTTTGCATGCAAAATTAATCATAACAAGTCACATATAGTGAATCAAGGTTTGTCTACATAATAACAGGCTCAGTAGACTCAGACATAAGTGCTCTTATAAGCTGGGAATAGTTCCTACATAGAGGATACTAGTGCCATAAGCTGACACTAGCACCATAGTGTTACTATATAGGGTAGGGTACTCTTATGTAGTAGGGTTGTTTATACCTAGATCCTGCTTATGACACTCAAACTAAAGCTTATGTACTAATTTTTAGCCTTCAAATCCTCCATCTCAATCAATTTTTAGCTAAGTATTCATTTATCTCCTTCATTGCTATTATTATAAATATTAGTTTAGCTCAATTACTTCATAAATCAGTGGATGTATTTATTTCATATTTTATGCCCTGACTTACTATGATCAAACCCTTTAACAACCTAGGGCTTATATTATCTAACCCTAAAAATTTAATTCATTTGGTGAACTTGACTTACTTCAAGCACATTATTTCAAACCCTAGTGTATAATTAGGGTTTCCCTATAGGTACTAAGATTTTGCACAATAATATTTGTGCTAGTGTAGGTCTTAAATCCCCTTTCTGATTTCATCCCTATTTCACCCCAAATGATTACCTAATTAATATTTTACCCTTACCCCATGTAATTAGTTTTACTAATTACTATTTCACTTATGTAATTTATTCTAACTACTTACTAGTAATTAAAATCTAGCTAAAATATACCAAAGCATAATAAAAGTAAATAGTTTTAACCCTGTAATAAATCCCTTGCTATCCAAAATATATTCAATAACTTAAATCCTAATTTAAAATCATGATTGAAACCATTTAAATAGCTTGTGATAAAAATAAGCCAAAATCTGTGTCAATCCTCATGATCAATGTTTATTCTATTAAATTGACATCAATTTAACCATAAGCCTCCCTTGAGCAAAGGACCATAATTTTGTACCTAAAAATTTGCACTGAAACACTAAAGGAATTTATATGGAATATTTTATAGATAATTTCTTGTCTGTTAGAAAGCCACATCCTATGTCATCCCCTCAGTACTCATCCAAAGGTCATAAATCTGCTTGTTAACCTTGTAATTACTACAAATTTGGATCTCTATGAAAGTAAGTACATTTACTTATTTTATAAAATTATATCTTCTTAAATTATGTTTTATATTTGTATTTATCACCCTTATCATTCCTAAGTCATCTTAAGTTATCCTAGATCTCGTCAAACCAATCCTTAAACTCTTATTTTCCAACTTTGCCTATACTACAAGAATTGGTGTTGATTCCCATAATTGAAATTGATCTTATAAGATCAACATAAATCTTTGTTTAAATCCTTTTCTATTTATAATCTAAGCCTATTTCTGTTAGCATCCCTAAATTAGTCTTAATCACTTATTTCTTGAACTATGATTTTCACTTGTAGATGACATTACCTAGAGTTGTATATGATGCAATCATCATTCATGATTTTACTATAATTAAATAGCCTTTCTTCTCCAACTAGAGTGATATTTATTTTTAAATATGACTCTACAAAATTATATTTGCCCCCACCATAGAGGCAATTTCTGATTAATTAGAATTCATACAAGCAGAAGAAGACTCAGTTGAAGCCTATTGGCATGCTTATTTTGCTAATATTCATGGAATAGATTTAGATTAATATAATTTATTTCAATTTTATATCTATATAATTACATGCATATTATAATTTCCTTTACCATTTTTATCCACTTAATTTATTATAAAGTTTGTTGACATCCTTATTAAAAAGTGTACCACTTCCTGGGACTGGTCTAGTGCTAGGCAACACACTGACATATCCTATTAATCAATCTTTTTTGAGTTTTCTCTTATGTGTAGGTAGTCCTTCCTAGCCAAAAAAGATCTCCCATATCATTGGATCAACATTGTATAATCTTATATATCATAAGCAAGCCTTAAAACCCTATATTTCAATTTATGTTTTTAGTAGTCTATTTTATAAAAGAATGAATGAAAACTACTTAAACATTTTGTCATGCCCGATGGGACCCTTTTTGGGCCTCATTATTCTTTATTATTTAATATATTTTTGTTTGTTTTATTTTTTTTAGTGGAACATTTTCTTTGTTTTCATTAAAGCAACAAAACCAAAAAATAAAGAAAAAGTAAAAAAATATATAAATTACTTTCCTTTTAAAATAAATTATTAATTTTTTCTTCCAGTTTGTTTGTTTAAGAAACACATCTTGTATAAGTAGGAAAATTAATTTACCATTTTAGTCACACTCTTTTCCACACACTATCAAATCATGATAATCATAAAATTGACAATCAAAACAAATCCCACCTCGGCAGACCCACTTGGATTTCATCACCAAGGGGAAAATTAACTTTGTGTTCTGGCCAAGTATAAATAATTGGTTGGTAGTATATGTAGATGTAGGCCTTTTTTCCACTAGGTTTTGCCTACACGGTTGTATTAGCTTTCTTAGGGCTTTAAAGTTCATTTGGGTTACTTGGGAAGATTAGTCCCACATTCACTAGAATGTGTGGTATATTTCTCTCTCTAACTTATATATATACCTCTCCTAGTGTATTCTTAATTCAGGATGATATGGAGTATTTCATTATTTGATCTCATTCCTTTGCAATAGTCCTCTATGCATGATTTCATTTACTAGAAGATTCATTATGATGTGCACTTGCTCAACTCATGAGATCACTTCATCATGTGCATTTGTTGATCTGGTGATCCTGGCTACAACTCTTTTATGGTATTAGAGCACTGATCCATGTTCAAGATTGTCTAGTTGGTTGGTTATTTTCTATTGTTTTTTATGAAATCTTGAGATTTGATATTATACTATCATAGGAATTATTAGGAGAAATATTTAGATATCTAAATAGTTGCATTAAATTGAAAATATCTTACTTGGAATCATTTGGTGTTTTGGCATCATTTCTTTTCCAAACAAAGGCATTGGAATTCTTTTGTGTCTATTTCTTGTTTTAGATCTTAGTGCTATGTTGAAATCCTTCTAAAAATATGATTGAATCATTGGAAAAAGAAAAGACCTGATTGGATAAAATATGATCATAGCATAGAGAAGAAAGAGATCTATGAAAAGAATTTTTGAGGCTAGGTGTTGAATTTTTCAGCTTGGCATCATCTTTTGAAGTGTCAAAATCTACCAGATCTATAGGGAGAAGGAATTGAAGGTAGAGTAGATCTACTAGTTGAGAATTCAAGAGCTTTGAGATCTGATTTTCCATTTACCTACATTAAAATTTTGATCTTGGCATTGGAAAAAGACAAGCATTTTGTCTTATTTATGCAAATATACCTTAGTGTTTTAGTTTTGGCATTGGATCTGTTATAGATAAAGAATCCTTTTTGCTACATGGAGGACTAAGACTACATTATTTTCCTCTATGTTGGAAGCTCTCATAATATCTACATTTTTTTATCTTTGTTATACAACACTTGGTGATTTTGAGGACTGTGCAAGAAGAGGTGTTGCAAGAGCTGAAGGTGATGTGTTAGACCCGCTTGTTTTATTTTTGTGTTGGCATCATATTATTGTAAAGAGTGGAGGCATAGAAAAGTGGAGAGATCAGAGGAGTGTTGGAAGCTGTTGGAGGTGATCAAAAGTTTCTTTCATTTGAGGAAGATTCTAAAGATTGGTGTTGAAATTCCTAATTAGATATAATATGTGGAGAAGGACTTCCAATATCTTCACTCCCTATCGGCTTTAGCATCACAATTTGTCAAACCATTAAATCTATCTTTGGCATTATACTTTGCTAGACCATTATCATTTGTTGAGAGATGCATCCTTTTTATCAAGTTATACTACATTGGGTGTTTTATTTATAGACCTCCATGGATTTATTTACTACTGAAACTTCCTCCTCACACCATTAAAAATGTCTATCTTTTTTGTGTCATTTTTGGGCTCAGCTAGTTGGTTGGATGTAGAGGTATAGTTGGCATGGAATGTGGGTGGAGAAGACACAAAGGGGTAGGGTAGTAGTTCTTTGGTGTGGTAGTTATCAACTTCTTTTGGTCTCTATTTTCCATATTGGTAAGTGAAGCATTGCATCTTCCTCACAATCAAAGGCAAATTTATCTGGATCTATGGTCAACCACTACCTACTCCCATTTCTCTCATGGTAGTGTTGGTATTTTCTTTGCCTTTCATGCATAGTGTTGGTGCCATACTAATTCTCTTTGTAAAAGTCTGAAAACCTAAATATTCCCTAAAAAAATTTAAAAATTAAAGCATGTTTTATTTTTATTTGAAATAGCTTTACATATTCTTTTATTAAAACACCTTTTAAAGAGGCTTTTTTAGAAAAGTTCATATAAGGATCATTGGGCCAAGTCTTTTTTATTTTTGTTGATATGAGGATATCCATCATTTTGTGCCAGTTCTAATGAGTGGTTAGAAGGCATATTTTACCTCATCCAATTTTTTAAAGTTTCAAGTGCAAGTTATTAGTCAATAGGCCTATTTATGATAAATTGTATTGTTAATATCTTACAAATGGTAACTTGAAATTAAGTATCATATTTTTAAAAAAGTGTTTATTTTTTATTTCCCAAGCATTGGGCCAATTTTTATTATAATAAGCACTACTTTATACAGTGCCAAAATTTGGGGGGTCACTACTGATTATCTCAGAGAAGTTTATTGTGGGACCTACATTATCTCTCTTGTGCACATTCAGTTTTTCTTAAATTTTTGTTATACCCATTGAGTGACTTATTTCATATATTTATCTTGTATTCTTAGATACATTTTAAATGTATCCTAACATCCATTTGAGCATGTATTGTCACTTATTCATAGATTGCTCTCATTTGATTGGACTTATTTTTGGCATAGTCTAAAGTCCATCTCTCGAACATGCACTATTACTCTTAGTTATGGTCATGTCGACCTCATTTGAAAGACTCTAGATGAGGAGAGTTATTTTATCTATATTAATCCTTCTTGGGAAGGATAATTATGTTTCATGCTATGCTTATATGGAACATTTGCTCACACATAAGAATCATATTCCATTTCTATATCGATAGATTCCTACACCCACTAATCATGTTCAATTTAATAAGTGGGATAATACTTGTGATAAGGTTTTTTCTACTCTATTACTACATGTTTCCATGGCTATTCATTTTCATGTGGAATATATAGAGTGTCCATGCACTGTTTGGAGCATACTACAGAGTCTTTTCAGTGATCTTGTTAAGATTTATGTCACACTTCCTCCTCCACTACCTATCATCTCTTTAAAGAAAATTATACTATCACCTCATATTTTCATTTATTATGATGATACATTCATGGTGAACAATGCTCTTCCTTTTGTTGATCCCCCACATAGGATGAGATTTTACTAGACCTTAGTTGTCCTATTATAGATTCTACTTTCATTCTTGTGCCGATTATTGCTCTTTTAGAGCCTTCACAAGATTGCACTTTGAAGGACTCCACTATTTATATTATGAGTAAACCTATTGTGAGCATCAATGACTCATCTCTTCATGTGGACTTTCTTTATTTAGTTGGTGAGTCATGCTTCACTCTTCACATGGACATTCTTTCAACGAATGTTCCATGTCATTCTTCTGATTGGTTCACTTCAATTGTATTACTTTTATATTTTACACACATTCTTTCCAGACTTATGCCACAAATATGATTTAGACCACATTCAAATATCTTCATACTATTGCCTTCATCTTCCATTATGGAATGGGTATACTTTGAATACACACATTAGGTTCTTCCTTTGCCAAAGGGAAGAAACATTATTTGATTTGTATGGAACTTCTACAGTCTTCAGTTAGAGGATCTCATCATCAACCTTCATCATCTTAAGAGCTGTAATTAGAGTACTAATTGCTTTAGTATCATCATTTGGGGGTTTTTTAGTCTCCTCTTTTTATTTCTCTTTTTTTAGGGGAATTTTTTCCCACTGGGTTTTCTCTTCTCTATGTATGAGGGATTACATTGTACATGGGTACCTCATCAGTCCTTGTTATCAGGACCCATTTTTTGTATCATCACCCACCTAAGTTGTGTTTATGGGGGTATTGGTGTAGGTATTTTTCCCACTATATTTTTAATACATATTTATATTAGCTTACTTAGGGATCTATAGGTCATTTGGGTTACTTGAGAAGATTAGTCCCACATTCACTAGAATGTGTGGTATCTTTCTCTCTCTGACCTATATATACACCTCTATCCCTTTGTATTCTTAATTCAATATGATATGGAGTATTTCATTATTTGTTTTCATTATTTTATAATATTCCTTTATGCATGATTTCATTTACTAGCATCTTCATTGTGATGTGCACTTGCTCGACTCATGATATCATCCCATCATGTGCATTAATTAATATGGTGATCATGGCTATATATATTTTAGTATAAAGGCTAAGTGACTAATACCCTTATTATTTTAGGTCATGAATTAAGGGGGCAGGCCCCAATACTAATCCATGTGCTACCACCAACATAAATTTAGGCCTCATTGTACCTTTGATTATATTGAATATTCATATTTTAACAAACTTGAAACCAAACTTAGCTTACCACTTCTTAGGACCTTTGCTAACCCAACATCCATTCACATTCTAAGAGCTTATTTCTTAAGAAAATTAAAACTAATTAAGTACATTTGAATAGTGTGTTTTATCCTCATTAAAATGAGATAAGAAAAATAAGATGTGTGCTTTTACATTTATCTTTTGTTTTTATTATTTTAGTACTACATGGTTTTAATGCAACAATAGTCACTAAAACAAATAGAATCACCACATTCATCCTCCTCAATTGAGAATTTTCCAATCCCTCTACCTCTCTCAAATCCATTGGGGATGGTATCCCTTGAATTTATCCTTGGGTAATCTTTATTTTGTAATTATATTGGATAACAATCTGATTGCCCTAATCCATTACCTTACTACACAATCTATATGAATCCTTATTTCCCCTCACTACCAATCTTCCCAATTTTTCTATGACATGCCACCATAAACATCTGAGGGATACATAGTGTCCATGGTTTGCTCATCTATCAACCCACCACCACCAATAGGTTCTAATACTAGCATGACATAACCTCTAAATACCTAATCATCATTAGTATCTAGGAGCCCCACTATAACCATTATTCAAACTCAAAACATTACTACACCACAACCTACATCTAATCAACCACCCTCTGCCACACTTCAAAATTTAGTAGTCTTCACCCTGGAACTTTCCCTTTGATCCAAATTTACATAACCTCGAATCCCCAACATACCACCCAACCTCCACAAAACAGATCCGCCTCATCCAAACATTCTAACAACAAATAAATTTAACTACTCAATAATAAATTCCATCACAACCCCTTATGATTACTTATTCCAACCCATCTAAACAAAAAAACCTACCCCTATAATTCATGTAGTATATAAATGCATCTCAACCGACCATTACTACTTCTATTAGATATCCCCTTTCACATCCACTCCCAAATTCACTTCTTCCTTATCAACATTTGCAACAAAATGTTTTGGAAGTTATCCCTCAATATAATTCCCAGCCTAACCTCATGTGGATCCTCATCGATAGGATGGAAAACTTATAAGCTTATGCCTCTGAGAAAAAAACATGCTTACATATGAAAAAATCTATAATGAAACCATTAACCCTACAATCCCAATCAGGCCATATCTAACATAGTGAGAACTTCCTAATTTTACAAAGTTTCAAAATAATGAAGACCTTATTATGCCTATTTTTCACACCCCCTCAAGTTTTCTAAATTAATACTTCCTACCATAGATATGAATCTATCATGAAATTTAAAATTGTGTCAGGGACCTAATCAATTAATAGTATATTTGAATATATATTTTCAATTATGAATTGATGATGACTGGTTGATGAATTCAAGTTTATATTTTGAGTGGTTTGAAAATTATAGTGGATAAATGAAAAAATGTACATATATATTTATCATTATGAAATTTGTGATCAATTATCCTGATTTTAGTCATGATCAGGTCATGAGGCAACATTTCAGTTCGAAATGGTTTCAAATTTGGAAATACATATATTTGATATAATATATCTATTTGATCTCAATAAATATGGATTGTCATAATAGCTTCTAGATTATTATTTCATTTTGATAGATTGAATAATCTATGGTGATTATTTGGCATACATGGATAATGTGATTATTGGTTGAAATAGATATTATGAATATATAGGCGAGTAAGTCATGATTATTGCAAAAAAACACTTTATTCATGGTCAAATACATCATTTCATTTATTTTGGAGTCATATAGTTCTCAGTTAGAAAATGAACCTCAATTGGGTAGATTTTAGTCATAAGAAAGATCATTTGAAGCAATATATTTCATCAGTTATGATTATTTTATGAATTATATTGAAGGCCCACTTCCATTTTTGGTATGTTAGATTTTTGAAATTATTGACATACCGAGGTTGATTTGTTTCTTGAATCAGTCAATTGTAAGGATATAAGGAGGTCTTAAATTTCTAAGTGTTTAATTTTATTCCTATTTTGCTAAGTTCCTAATTCAAAATTTTCCTAAGCCTAATCTCTAATGGTAATATCTTGATTTCAAAACATCTTACCTTAGGATTATACATTGCTAAAATCCACTGAAACATGATTGAATCTAAGTTTTAGGGCTTCATTATTTATGAAGGACATTTATGGATTCATTATAAGGTAAATCAATTTCACTAAGTCTAAGTCTAAAAATGTTGTTTTGAAAGGAAAGTATTGGATTGTTTTCAAGGCATATTCAATTACCCATTATCACTTTCATTGGCATAATGAGTTGGCATTTAGTTGGTAGCATGTTTTCATGGCACATTGAGTTGGCAAGAGTATTTAATCTTGAAGCATTGAGATCAAGTTAGGATTTGGCAACAAGGAATAATTTAATGCGAAGCATGTTTTCCTTGAATGGTATAAGTTGGTAAAGAGGATAGTAGGAAGATTAGTCATTACTAAAGCTGATCATGTCGATAATGAAGTTATAAAAATTGATAATTATATCTTCAATAAAATAAATCCAATAGAAATTGAGCACATAGACAGTTCAGTTATGGTAGAGGGTGGTGAATACAAATAGGTCATTTTTTTCTTGGTTTGTGATCATTTTAGAAAGCTTCTCATGGAAGTAGAGCTTTGGTAGTTTGGGATTTCAAGTTGCAGAGAAGGATTTTGAACAAAAGGATAGCAAAGAAGCATAACCAAGTATGCCATGAATGAATTTAATAACTCTTTGAAGGATTTTATGAGTTATTTAGATAGTTATGAAAGGAAAATTATGATGCCATACATTTTAATTAGTTTTTCCATTGATATTTGAGTATATTTTAAGTAATTGTTACATATATGATAAGGAATGGTTTTAATTCTATGTATGTTTTGCATGTATGATGAAAGTAAAGGAAAGTTTTATTTTAAGTTGTCACTTCTATGCATGTAAATAGTTTATGTTTGACCTATCCATACCAAAAAGTGAGATAATGTATGAAGTTGTTATTAAGATGATTCTTTGAATAGTTTGAAATTTTATTTTTGGGATATACATAATCTTAAGTAGGTTTCACTAGGAACTTCAATTTGTAAATAGAATACTACATGTTGTTACAATTAGAAGTTTCTTTCAGACTTTGGGTTTTTAAAAATAGCTTTGCATGTGGATTGCTTAAATATTTTAAGGGTTTTATTTCAGTATGATCTCATGAATATGTCAAAGGTTTTGAATGTTTATCCTCAACCCTGATTTGGAGGATAACAGATGTATTTTTATTAAACAGTTGAAGCTTCTCTTTTCAAGTTTGTATAGATTTTGAGGTTCTATCAAATATATATATAATATGGTCAGTGATGTGTTTCAAAGCATTTATGGTTTTAAATATTTCACTATGATTTCATTTGTGAATCAACTTGATCATTTATGCATGAATATTGGTAAAGATTGGTTCTGGTTTTTGATATATTTTTGGTCTTTGATGAAATATAAAGTTGGTTTGGTTTTCAAAGCTGGGTGTTTGAAATTTTTAGAAAGTTTTTGGTTAAAATTTGTGATCCTTTAATTAAATGGTTCTGAGCTTCAAAATTTATCATTTCAAGTCTCAGAGGCTTCATGGAAGTTTTTAGACAAAAAGAGAGTTTGCATGCATATTGAGGAATGAAGCTTATCAAGTTTGAAATGAAGGAAATGTTTTTGTTTTTTTTTTTGATGATAGGGTTCAATGAGTCTATTTTTTCAAAAGTATGTGATGATTTCAAAACCATATCTTTGTGCATGTAAGCTTTGTTAAGGATTTTGAAGTATTTTGAGCATGCAGTATAATATTGACCATCACTCCTATCATTTTTTATTTGAGGGATTTTTGTCTATATGTTTTCCCTAGATATATTGAAAAATTTTGTTAGATTTTATTTATTTCATGGATTTTGAAGTCTAAAGCATGATAATTTTATGAGAATATTAGTTTAAGTTTCAAAGAAATTGGTTTTTGATGTGAGATGGTTTTATACAAAAAGTTTTCAATGATTATTGGGTCGACCGTGATGTAGATAGGTTTTGATTGAAACAGTTTGAACATATAAATGAAGTCATATTTTGATGTAGTAAAACTATTTCTTAGAAAAACAAATACGTTTGGAGTTATAATAGATTGATTTCTAAATGATGAAGCTAATGCTAGTTTTACACCTTGATATTGAAGTTCTTGGATTTGTCTTAAAGTTTGATATCAAAGTTATGGTATTTTAAAAGTTGTAAGTTGGAGAAAGGATTTAGTTAAGTGGTGTGAAAATCTCTTATTAGAAGGCTTTCATTTAGAGAATATATATATATATATATATATATATATATATATATATATATATATATATATATATATATATATATATATATATATATATATATATATTCTAAATGAAAGCCTTCTAATAAGAGAGTTTCACACCACTTAACTAAATCCTTTCACCAACTTACAAATTTTAAAATACCATAACTTTGATATCAAACTTTAAGAATATATATATATATATATATATATATATATATATATATATATATATATATATATAGGTGATTTTTGAAAATAGTGAATTAGAATTCAAACAAAATATTTTGGTTGAGGGTTTTTCAGTATTGAAAAATTTGTGCTTCTTATTTTGATATATGGTAAATATAGAAAATTCATGAAGAGATATCATAAATAATTATGAAATAAAATTATTATATTATAATTTTATTTTTGAGATTTTAGTTGATTTAAGAGATATTGTTGATAAATCAATGGAACATTTTAAGTGATTCTAGATATACTTGGTATAATTTAGTTAGAACTTTTTATTGAGATGTGAGTGTATTTTTTAAGTATAGTTATGTTTTATATTGAAATGGAAATATGTTGATTTTTAGTCATCAATTTTTGAATATATTTTAGATTATTTTAAAATGTCTAGATGGGATCAGCCCAAGTCAGCTAGAATTAATGATGATAGAGGTTGGGGACAAAATTTGGATACTGTAAACCAACATAACTCAAATAGGAATGTTCCTAGGGGTGGTTTCTATTCTAAGAGATTTGGTCCCAGATTATATAGAGGTATTAGGATGTCCATCCACTTTGATGTCATAAATCCCAAATTTTATATTGTTTTAAATACTTTACCTTTTAATCCAACCAATCATAGAGTAAATTTAGGATGTTATGGATGTAGGTTTGGTGCTAGAACTCCCTCATAAATAAGTTCCTCCCATAATTTGCAAAATAACCCACAATATTTACCAATTCATTCTCCCACTCCTAAAAGAGTTTAGCCTGCTATTGAACCTCACCCTACCAATCGAGTTATTCAATTTGATGTTGAAGTTTCCCATGCTAAAAATTATGTTAACCTTGCATTGCCTTCAATTTCTAATGAGCCTTCACCTTCTCATAGGAAGCCTATTTTGGGACGTAAGAAACAAGGTTTGGCATCTTCTCATAGTAAACCTATTATGGGATGTAGGAAGTTAAGTTTGAAAAAAGCATGTTTCAATTGGTAGAAAAGGAACTCTTGATATTAATCCTTCTATTTTAGAGAAAAGGTCACACATCTAAAATGATATAGATTCACCTATTGAAGTCAGAGTACTTAAATGGATCAAGCTAGAAATTGATGACAATACAAGTGACTCTGGAATGAAGTTGGTGCAACTTCCTGCAACTAAAATGGAATATAACGAATGTGTAAATGAACAAGGAAATCTTGTAATTGATGTGCTTTGAGATTAAAAATATTAATATATATCTAGAGGATAGACTTTGTTTTTAGTTGAAATTTTAGATGGCAAGATTTTATAATTTCAATTTTGATGCTTTAGCTTCAAATTTTTGATACTTTTGGTGATGGTACTTTGGAAAGTGTAACAGACTTGGATTTTACATATAGAACTTCAAATATCAATCATCAAAAGATGTTAAACTTGACAATATTTAGATAATCTATCATAAATGATAATAAGAATTAGATATACCTGTGTTGCCTAAGTAATTACTCAATCGTCAGATAAAGTACCACTGGGTCTATATACAAAAGTCATGTTATCTTAGAAAAGTTGCATAGAAAAAAAGAAAGATAAATGATTAACTTCACAAAATGTATAAGTCTTCAGTACCTGTGTTATTCTTCTATCTTCAAATGAATCCTTGATCTCCTTTTATGTTCCAAACTTAGTTGAAAAATACGTTATAACTAACCTTAGTTATTAGTTTATGTTAACTAATTGACTTTAAAAGTCAATTAATTATAAATAGTTATTAGTTAAGGATAGCTTTAATTAAGACTAAAAAATTTTTAATAGATCAATTTTTTAAATATAGATCAGGTACTTATCTAAATGGGTGGGGACCCTTATCAATTAATAATAAATATAATACATATATAAATTAATAAATATATAAGTCAAAGTTTAATAAAATTATATTTATATCAAACCATAATGCATATTCTAAAATTAAATTAGGCATATGTGTGTGTGTGTGTGTGTGTGTGTGTGTATGTATATATATATGTGTGTGTGTGTGTGTGTGTGTGTGTGTGTGTGTGTGTGTGTGTGTGTGTGTGTGTGTATGTATATATATATGTGTGTATATATATGTATATGTATGTATATGTATATATATATGTGTGTGTGTGTGTGTGTGTGTGTGTATATATATATATATACATATATATATATATATATATATATATATATATATATATATATATATATATACATATATATATATATACATACATACATACATACATACATACATATATATATACATATATATATATATATACACACACACACACACACACACACACACACACACACACATATATATGCCTAATTTAATTTTAGAATATCCATTATGGTTTGATATAAATATAATTTTATTAAACTTTGACTTATCTATTTATTAATTTATATATGTATTATATTTATTATTAATTGATAAGGGTCCCCACCCATTTAGATAAGTACCTAATCTATATTTAAAAAATTGATCTATTAAAACTTTTAAGGTCTTAATTAAAGCTATCCTTAACTAATAACTATTTATAATTAATTGACTTTTAAAGTCAATTAGTTAACATAAACTAATAACTAACTAAGGTTAGTTATAACTTATTTTTCAACTAAGTTTGGAACATAAAAGGAGATCAAGGATTCATTTGAAGATAGAAGAATAACACAGGTACTGAAGACTTATAAATTTTGTGAAGTTAATCATTTATCTTTCTTCTTTTCTATGCAACTTCTCTAAGATAGCATGACTTTTGTATATAGACCCAGTGGTACTTTATCTGATGATTGAGTAATTACTTAGGCAACACAGGTATATCTAATTTTTATTATCATTTATGATAAATTATCTAAATATTGTCAAGTTTAACAACTTTTGATGATTGATATTTGAAGTTCTATATGTAAAATCCAAGTATTCAACTTGAATAATGATGAGCACTTTATTTTTTACGACATCTCATTGATCTATTTGATTGTAAAGGTTGTCTTTCAGGATATTTGTAAAGAAAGATGTTGGTTTTCTCAATAAAATCTATCTTATTTTCTAAGATGACTCTCCTTTGAGACTCGTAAACTTTATTGTACTTTATATTAATTCTGATTTTAATATAGTTTATCTTTTAGATTTTGTTATTTTAGTGTTTTATCTTTATTTTTTCATTTGTTTAGTTTATTGTTTTGTTTTTGTTTTCTTTAAATTAGTTTCTTAAATTATTTGCTTTGTTTAATTTATTTAGATTAGATAGTTTAGATAGATTATTTTCTTGATTAGTTATTTTTAATAGTTTAAATATAGTTTTAACTTTAAGTTAACATGTTTGTCTTTATTAGATGTTCTAGTTCTATTTTAGTTTATATTGTTGATTAGACCTTTTACCTTTCTACCTTTTTTTAAGTTTTATTATATTTGTTCATTAGCTTGAATGTTACATTAATTTGATTTTGTTTGTAGTTCATCTTAGAATAGTTTAATCTCTTAGTCCTTAGTCTTTCCCTTGTTTAGTTTATTTCTTAGTTTAGATTTAATTGTTTAGTCTTACGTTCATTTCATTTGCTTAGTCTTTCAATTTATTTCTTGTTTAGTTATCTTTATAGATTAGACTTAATGGCTTAGTGGTTTGTTAACTTTTCTTAATTTGTTTATTTTTTATTTACTTTTATTTTAATTTGCTTATCGATTGTTGTTGGTTGTGTCTCTTTGTGTTAATTTATATCTGTTTTAATATCTATTTTTCTTAGTTGATCTCAATCTGTTTACTTTATATTTATTGGTTTATCTTGAGACTATATTTTAAGTTATCATAGAAAGACTACAAGATACTACTTGAAAAATACTGTTTTACTGAATCAAATTTCTTTTCTTCAAGAGATTGTCTAATTCATAAGCCTCCTTTGTCAAATAGGATAGATTACAGATTCATATCTAAATTGATTCATTTGATAAGAAGATTTCTAAAATTATAATGGAATATGTTATATTTGATGACTTATTTGTTATTTCCAAGAACATTTAAAAATCCCTCAAATCTTTAGGATCATATTTGAACCTTTAAAACCCCATAATTAGATTGGTACGATTCTAACTTAACCTTCACGATAGGTGAAAGGGTTGATTCATTAATGGTACAATTTTCATCATCAGCAAACCCCTAATATTATATTAGGGTATTTAGGCAAGCATCTTACCTTATAGCCCATGATGATTCCCTCCTTTTGGGAACTTTCCCTATGTCACTCATAGGGCCATCTCTAGATTAGTATAGTTATATCCCCAACACTCTCTATTATCCTTTAGGAAATTAGCTCAAATTTTACTAGAACAATTTTTGATTAACATAACAAGGAAAGTAACCATCACCAACCTCTATGCCATTAGACAATTTGAAGATGAGTCCATTGCAGACTTTATTTCTAGGTGGCAATGCCTTATAAATTAAATAACATTATCCCTTCCTCAACTTGAATTTATTGAGTTATTTTCAAGGTTGTCTTCCAAACATATCTCATTCATGTTCCAATTTTAGTCATTCAAAATATTTGATGAATCCCTTATTATGGCCTATAAACTAAAAATATGAGATTTAGAAGAGGGGAAATTTAAGCTATGAAATTAAAAAAATTAAACTTGACCTTTCTAAAGGAACCAACAATCCTAAGCCAAAAGGTACAACTAATGTTATTATCCTAGAGTCAGCTTCTCCAACCATGACAAACCAACCAAGCTCTTCCTAGACACAACCACAGAGAAACTTAACATGATTTCCACCCAGGCAATACACACCCTTGGGGGAATCTTATGTTACTATTTTGGATAAACTATTAAAAGTAAAGGTTATTGAACTCACTCCAATTAGACCTATTGGTGACTCCTAATGGGAACCCAGTTGGTATAAATAAAGTGATTTTTCCCCTTACCATTGTGTACTTGATCACAAGATTAATATATGTCACTATTTCAAAATCCTAGTCCAAATTATCGTAAACCAAGGGGAGTTACATTTGGATAATCTAAATGCTCCTCAAAATCAATCCCTTAACATCTTTAGGCTATTGTAGAAAATGGGGCTAAAATATCAAGTCATTAATTCAGGTGCTCATTTGGTTGTCCAAGTCAATTTTAGGCTTGTTTCAACTAGGTGAAAACATAGTATATTCTTATATTACTCAAACTTTATCACTTGGTTACACTGAAATCAATTCACATAAGGTGCAAGCCTTATGTTCTCACCTGAAGTGCAACAAAGAAAGAACCAAGCCCCACATTGGGAAAGTTGTGTCATGATGAAACACATCACATATAGGACTTGGTCATCTCAACATAGGTTGTTGATAAATTCATTAGCATAAGCATTTTCTAGGCTAAGAACAATGGTCTATAGTCACCAGCCTATTTTGGGTGACTAGTTCTAGTCATAGAGGTGTAATCTTGTATCAGAGAGGTTTTATATTCTCAAAGGCACAAGCCTTTGTTTCACTTATCTTAGCACCATTCATGTGATGTAAAGTGTTAAGGGTTTATTCTCACTCCATTTATTCATACTTAGGCTAGCGCTTCTTAATAAGGGAACACTTGACACATGACCCTTTTCATGTTTATTCTATTCCTATATAGTGTGTTAACATCATCATAATTTATAGAGACACCATTAATATCATAAACCAGAAGCTTGAAAATACATTACTTAACATAACTAAGCTAGAATTATAATATTATGACAATTTTATTCATTTCACATTCAACTAATCAACATCAAGGAAGTATAAACCATGAACATTGTATTATGCATAACAACCTTATTTATTAATGAAATTTTAAATACAAAATAGAGCCCATAACACTTAAGATAAATAGAGCATATGTTTAACTTTGAAGTACTTAATGGCCTAGAGGTTCACAGGCAAGCTTGGGAACTACAATTTGGAGCCTCAAAGGCATCCATGCTATTCCTTATACTAATGGTAGTTTTAACATTCCAATTCCATTTCTCCAAAGCTTCATTACATCAATTTGCATCCCTACTCCACTAGTTTTAGCTTTTTTTAAAACCCTACAGGAACATCTTCTACTAGGTTAGAACTGCACACACCAAGTACTAAGTTGGATCCCAAGTAATCATTATGTTGACTCCATCACCTTTTAACCTTCACACTATATTCATCATGTGTTGTTACTCTTAAAAGATGCCCTGAAGATCTTGGCACCAGTTAACTACCTGCCAACTAGTATAAGATTTGTGTTGGTTCCTCCAACTAGCATCAAGATGCCAAAAATAACAATCATCATACAAGTTATTACATCACACTAAGGTGTCTATTGAGTTATAATGGGTCCCATAATTAATTAAATATGGGACCAAAATTACCCCATAAAAATATTTCTATTCCATCCTCAGACTAGGCTACCAAAGCCTTTAGCACATAGAATTTGGGTGAGCTCTCCCTAAGCTCAGTGCTGAAGTCCTAAAAGCCCTTAATGGCAAGCTTGATTTTCTTAGTGATGTTGTATATTTTTGTGGAGGTGGTAATAATTTTGAACACATAAATTCTTTCCAATTCCCTTCTAAAGAGTTTCATACTTGCCTTGCCTTTATCACTACTCCATCAAGGATTTCTCTTTAATCATGGGCCTTAGTTTACAAGGCATGGAAGAGTGAGTTTAGGTTCTCCTGATGGTAATTTATATATGTTCTTAGTTAATTAACCTTCCCATTTATCTATTTGTGTGACTCTACAAAAACAAAATCATACCTCCACTTATTTATATGTTATCTTTCCTTATATAAGTTCATAACAAGATATTGATATAACAATTCATAAGTATTTGACTTTTGGATCTCATTAGGGAACCATAATAAGGAATTCATATATTTTTTTAAAAAAATACTACACACTCTTTACACACCTTAATTAGATGATTTATACCTATCTTGAGGCCTTTAAATGATCAAAAAGGATGTACTAACTAATAAGGTCTTACCTCCTTCATTGGCAGACCTAGGGGTCTTGTAGCCCTGAAAACCCTAATTTTTAGCCATATCTTTCTTAAAACTCCTAATAAAAAAAACCTATAAATTGATCTTGACACCCATTAAGTATCTACACAACACGTCTAAATTTCACCTATAGTTATTTTATACAGAATAGTACTTATGTTAACTGTAACAAACCTAATTAGGTCTCTAAAGCACCCTTTTTTGGAGGTACAATGAACATAGAGATGATTTAGGCCATATAATTCATATGGGAAATGTAAAATGACATTTCACAACTATATAAACCTTAAAATCCCCATTTTGAATCCCTAAAGCACCATTTAATCTCCTTTATCTCAATCTTCTTATGTAAACAAGGCTTAAAAGCAAATATGGTTTGGAAAACACCCTTACCAGTGGAGTTAGGCTTTGAAAATTTTGGAAGTAGTCTTAAGTACTTAGAAAACTAGGATTACAAGTTTATAAAATTTTCCACTATACTAATTCTCAAATCTAGAAAACCCTAGTTAGGGCATAGTTTGCATAAATACTGAGCTAAAGAACACTTTACAAAGTTTCAAGACTTCAATTAAATTTTGTTTACCTTATTTTTATCCCCTCTAAATGCTTATGTAATAATAGTGAATAAACTAATCCTCTAAACCCTGACTGTCACTTTCATGTTTGTTGCCTTGTCTAGTTCCATCAAGTTTCTATGGAGAAAACATCAACAAAGCTACATTTTTATCTTCAAAATCTTCCATATCATTATTAAAAACATAGTATATGATATTACATATTTTTCCATCAAATTATCTTGAATCTAAGACTCTAACTCCAACTCAAACAATCAAAACCTATATTTAGCCTTACACAACCAACTCCTATTCAACCTCAACAACTTGCTTGCAATAGAACTCAACCAAATCTCATATTCTATGTCATTCTCAACATAGATCATCCCTATCTCACATAGAGACAAGTATTTAAGTCCTTATTTTTGTAACTAAATACTTATTTAATCCTTACATAACCAAATAGACCTTATCCATGCTTATATGACACCTATATAACTTTTAAATATTTCAAATACAAATTTTGGAGGGAAACTCATGTTACACACCTAGATCACTTAAGACTCAATAAACAAAATATGATATACATCTATACAACTATGTATATTCTCATACATTAGAGTGCCACAATATAAAACTTTCATGGTTTCCTAACCATGTATTTGCATCTTGCCAATCTATTCCTTTGCTTTGATCTTCAGGGATTCTTCATCTCTATTCCTTGTTTGCTCACCTCCTTGTCTTCTTTCCTTTCTTCCATGTTTACTAGGATCCCAAATTTTGCCTTGGGATGACAAGTAGTGCATCTTTTGGTTATGCTCTTCAAATGAGAATGTTACCTTCTTGTTGTTTAGTATCCTCCTTATACTGATACTTACAACTATCTCCATAATGTTAGACAAAAGTATACCTTCATTTGATTATTGGCTCAACTTGTTATTATCCCTCCAAGATTTGATGTTTTCATAATTAGCACTACTAGTATATTTTTCAAGGTATGAAATCATCAAGATATTCATCCTTTCATACATTTCATGCTCTCCTTTATTATTTTTTGTACTTGTCCTTACCATCTACATGATCTCCATCAACTTTTCCTTATCACAACTATCATGGTTCCATTATTTATCTCTTTCCCTTAGTCCTTTGGTAAGACTATTTTCAATGTTTTGGGATTAACAAAATAAATATTCTTTTCCTTCCACTATGGTTATGAAAACTTGCTTTTGCATGATCATCATTTCAAGCCCTTTGATGTTCTTTATCTCCTTCTCAAGGTGACAGATCCACAATGTTCAGTGTTTGAACTTCCACTATTTCATGAAGTGTTTGTAGAACATCACTATTGGTAGCCTTCCTTGGATTGTTTTTATGTTCACATATGTATCCAAACTTGATCCTAATGGTACAACCTTATATTCTTCTTGTGTATACTCTCTTCCTTTATCATAGCTTTTCCCTAGCTATAAGTTCATGATCCAATTTATTGGATGTACATTGACCTTGTCCATCATCAAAACTGATTGCCATTATTTTAAACTACCATTGTAAGATGAAAAATAGGGTATCTCCTCATGCTCATTTGTATATCAATTGTGATTATTTTCAATATTCAACCTTACCATTGATCTTATATTTAAGACAAAAAATAAGAAGAATATGTACATATTCATCCATGTTTTCCTCTCTTTTGGATCAGCTTTGTGTAACTTTTTTGTCTCTTTCTTTGATTGAATCTCTTTTGGATTAAGTTGATGTGTTTCTAATCCCTTCAATCCACCATATTTATTAGTTATTTTATTATGATCTTGTTCATCTTGACTTCTTATCTGTATATTGGTAATTTGAAATTTAAGACTATTACCATCTCCTTGAAATCATTTTATCATCATTTGATCATCTATACTCTCCTTGATTTTCATCACCTTATTCTATCTCTCATCAAGAATGTTTTATTTATGTAATAGGATACCTCCATTAGTGTTCTCATATTTCTTTTGTTTACCTACACATAAAATAAAACCATTAGAAATAAAAGTTCCTTCACCTTTCTTGTTCCATCCTTCCTTCACAAGGATTCTCCTTTGAATGATTGTATCACTTATATTATTGTTCTCATCTTTATTTGAATATTTTATTCCTTCTTGATCCACATTAGACTTGTTAAGGTCATCCCTTTCCATGTTCTTCATTTTTATTTCATCTTGCCTCTATTTTTGTCTAAGTTCATCTTCATCTGCCATCTTATGTATACCTTTTCTCATCTCATGTGAACCTTCTTCATGAGTTCTTTTATTAGTTTATATGTTTCCACCTCTATAAACTCCTATCATCCCTTGTGTTTTCATCACCAAGTGTGAACCTACATGTTCATTCATCCTCTTTCCTTCTACATACTTTTCACCTTCTTCACACATTTTAACTTCCTTTGAATGCTTCCTACTAATAAAATCAAGTGAAAAGATAGGTTTTTGTACCTTTATGACCTCAATAATTTGATTGAATGCTCCCATTATATCCATATTTACATCCTCTTATTTTAAATCATCTTTATTGCCATTGGAAGGACTAAACAAAGCATTAAGCAATCTGATTTCTGCCTCTATCATGAGGTTGTTTTCTTCACCATCAAATATGTCATAGATAGGTATTTTGGATTCTTGATTTTTCACCTCATCAATCCTATTTATATCTCCTATATTAGTTACATCTATGAAAATTTTAAGATTTATTCCACAAGAATGCTCACCAAATCTTGGTTCATCATCAAGGCTACTGCTGTCACTTGGGTCTTCTTGTCTTTTATACCCTTCATCCTTAAAAGAGGCTAAGAATGCCCCTAATACATCCTCTTCAATCAAAGAAGTCTTCATCTCCTCTTTATCAAAATCTTACGTGAGTCCTTCTCCTATAACTACTCCTTCTAACACTATTGGTTCTTCATAGGGCTGATTAAATTTTCTCCACTTCTGCATCTATATGTATGCATTTAACATTACTTGTTAGACAAAGAGACTGAGGCTCAACTGTCCCCATAAGATTGTTTCTCCATGATCCCTTTGGATTGTTCCTCATCATAATTTTTCTTCTATCTTCTTGGAATTCTTCTTTCAAAGGTTTAAAGATATGTTTTTCTCCATCCTTAATAAATGTATATGTGTTCTTTTTCCCATTATGAGCTGCTTCCCTGTCATATTGCCAAGGTCTCCCTAACAAAACATGACATACATCCATAAATACAATTTCACAAGTTACTTGCTTCTAATTTTGAATTCAACTTGACACTACTCATTTACCATTAACTGATGTCCTTGTTACACCCAAGACACCTTTTATGGTATGGGGTGAGGAAACCTTTTTAGTCTTAATTTCTCTACCATCTCTATGGACACTCAATTTTTAGTACTACCACTATCAATAACTAGATTACACAATTTTTCTCATATTTTACATCTTGTTCTAAACAAACTTCTTCTATGAGTGGTAAAATCCATTACCTTGTTTTGCTTGAGCAACACTCTTCTCACCCAGAGAGATTTACCTTCCTTGAATTCACCTTCATAAGACATTACTCTTATTCCTTTTCCTCCCTTTGTATCAATTATTCTATAATTCACCTCAAGACACTCATGAGCTCTATGGCCTACATATTTTTTATGCTTATAGAATTTTCCTTTAAAGAAAGCACTTTGAACAAATTTACCTTTGGTACTTGATTGCATATCTTGGAATTGATGTCTTTGTATCTCCATAAGATTGTTTATTGTGCCTTTATTGAGCATTTGTTCCTTTAAGATGCTTATCTCCTCCATCATGCTTCTCTATCCAGCTTCTATATTCTCTAATATCAAAAAGAACTCTATCATCACTTCATCTATCTTAGTCCCTAAGGACTATCCTTCTTCCCTCTATGCTTTCACCATCTTTTCTTTCTCTTTTTCTCTCTAAATACTTTGAAGAATCATTCAAACAAGTTCATAAATGAACTTTATTTTGCCTTCCAAGGAGCTTCTATTTCTTTCCTCCAAGTCTATTCTACCTTGGATATGTAACTTCTCCTTTCTCTTTTCTCACCCAAGCTTTTTTACCCTTACTTAGTCTATTGACCCATTTATCCAAGCTTCTCCTTGGATACCTCAAGCTGCTCTACTAATGTCCTTCTCCTAATGGCTTCTTCACTTTTGCAATCTTTAGTGGAATCTAAGCCAAATTTTTTGGCATGATCTCCTTTTTTCTATCTAGAACTCTTGGTGTTCTTCAATCTGATGACATTTCCTTAATGCTTCCCCTTTTCTTATTCAAGCAAGCTTTGCATGCATTGACAAATTCTCTTGCACCTTGAAGATCTTGTCTTCACCAATCATGTCATTTTCCTTATGTTCTTGGATATCTTAGATTATAGATATTTGTTCTTTAGATCTGATACCATAAAATGGTGTGACTCTACCAAACTAAAAATATACCTCCACTTGTTTATATGTTCTCTTTCCTTATACAAGTTCATATCACGATATTGATAAAGCAATTCACAAGTATTTGACATTTGGATCTCATCAAGGAACCATAATAAGGAATTCATATATAAACAATACAATCCTAGACACTCTTTACACACCTTACTTAGATTATTTATAACTAGCTTGAGGCCTTTAAATGATCAAAAAGGATGTACTAACTAACAAGGTCTTACCTCCTTCATTGGCAAACCTAGGGGTCTTGTACCCTAAAAACCTTGATTTTTAGCCACATCTTTCTTGAAACTCTTGATAACACAAACCTATAAATTGATCCTGATACCCATTAAAGATCTACACAAAATGTCTAAATTTCACCTATAGTTATTTTGTATAGAATAGTACTTATGTTAACCATAACAAACTTAATTAGGTCTCTAAAGCACCCTATTTTGGATGTACAATGAACATAAAGATGATTTAGGCCATATAATTCATATGGGGAATTTAAAATGACATTTCACAACTACATAAACCTTAAACTCCTCATTTTGAATCCCTAAAGCACTATTTAACCTCCTCTATCTCAATCTTCCTATGTAAACAAGGCTTAAAAGAAAATATGGTTTGGAAAACACCATTACTAGTGGAGTTAGGCTTTGAAAATTTGGGTAGTAGTCATAAGTAATTAGAACACTAGGATTACAAGTTTCTAAAATTTGCCACTATATTAATTCTCAAATTTAGAAAACCCTAGTTAGGGCCCAGTTTACATAAATATTGATCTAAAGAACACTTTACAATGTTTCAAGACTTAAATTAAATTTTGTTTAACTTATTTTTATCCCCTGTAAATTATTATGTAATCATAGTGAAAAAATTAATCCTCTAAACCTTGACTGTCACTTTCATGCTTGTTTCCATGTCTAGTTCAGTCAAGCTTCTATGGAGAAAACATCAACCAAATCTACCTTTTTATCTTCAAAATCTTCCATGTCATTATTAAAAATATAATAGATGATATTACATCTTTTCCCATCAAATTATCTTGCATCTAAGACTCTAAATTCAAATCAAACAATCAAAACCTATATTAAGCCTTACACAACCAACTCCTATTCAACCTCAATAGCTTGTTTGTAATAAAACTCAACCAAATCTCCTATTCTATGCCATTCTCAACATAGATCATCCCTAACATGGAGATAGGTCTTCAAGTCCTTATTTTTGTAACTAAACACTTATTTAAGCCTTACATACCCAAATAGACCTTACCCATGCTTATATGACACCTATACAACTTTCAAATACTTGAAATACAAATTTTAGAGGGAAAATCATGTTCCACACCTAGATCAATTAAGACTCAATAAAAACAATATGATAGACATCTAGACAACCATGGAGACTCTCTTACATCATATGTGTATATTCTAGCCTACTCATAGAATACACCTTCATCATCAACTCCTCCTTTGGTTGCTTGAGGCATGCATCTATGACTAATGCTTGGTTGGAAACATTCATGAAGATGGAATTGGCTACATCTATGCCTTATTGAAGTTTACAAATATGTCTTCTACCTATTTTAGATTAGTAGCTAGCTCCTTCTATATCATGGTGCAAGGGTCTTCTTCTTCTTACACAGGCTCTAGTTTCATCCTTGGGAGCATCTGCTCCAATATCACACATACTTTATCAACCTTTGAGAGGTTCAATATATCAATGCTGACCAAAAGGGATGGTTCAACCTTCTATATGAGTTTGTATAGTTATTTTAGTTTAAAATTCATTTCATGTGCTTCATCTTTGACATCTTACAAAGTTTCTTCCATTTCTTTGCTCTACCATCATTGACAATGTTTTTTTGCATGACTTCTATGGCCATTTAAATAAGTGAATTCCTAGACTAGACTGGGTTCATGGCATGGGGATTTATGATGAGGGATTAATGCCCCTCCTTAGGTTCATCCATGCTCGATATGGCCTTATAAGGTCCCTCAAATTAAGGCTCATCCATGTAGCTATCAAATGCAAATGCAAGTATTTTATGCATCTTATCTGTAGTAGATGTAAGGGGCATGAATTTAAACATGTATAAATCCTCCTCCATCCACACATTTTGTAATTTTTCTCTAATTCTCAACTCTACACCTTCTTCCTTGATGATGGCTAGCTCTATTTTATTTTAATCCTCCTCACTGGCACTATTTCTTTCTATGGTGCTTGCCTCCAAGGATTCTTCTTCTTGTTCTGTGAGGGGTTCTTCTTCAGACTTTTCCCCTTTGTCTGCTTCTTCTTCCTAGGTTTTATAAGTGCTCACCTCTAGGTTTAATCCCTTGGTGCTAGATTCACATTGTTCCTATTCTTGTTAGGGTTCCTCTCTAATCTCTTTTTTTCTTTTCCAACGTTTCAACATCACCTTATTTTTATTCAAGACCCCGTCACTACTTGGGCATGCCTTTTGTGTAACTTCATTTAATTTTTTGGTGGGGGCATTAGGTTCCTTCTTGGTTATCTCAATGGCTATCCCCATGGTTGCAATAAACTATTTTCCCTCTCTCTCTTGTCCTTCTTTTCCTCATCCTTAGCCTTCTCTATATTTTCCTAACTCATGTTGACTTCCTTCTAGACCTTCCTCCTCTTCTCCAACCTCAATGCCATATCAATTTTTTCTTCATTATAGCCCATTTTCTTACACAACCTTCTCTTTTCCTCCTTAGTTTGTGGAGGTTGTGTGAATGGATCTTGGGATGAGCCACTTTTTGGATTATTTACTTTGTCAAATATAGTGATAGTTTTGCCTAAGAGGGCCTTTTGAACATCCTTGATGATGGGCTCCTCTCCAAATTCTTTTTGGACAATGCAAGTTTTTTTGCCTTCTTCTTTTGCCTCTTCCTTTATCTCTTCTTCCTTTCTAAATGTGTAGTCCTCTTCTACCTTCATTTTTACCAGAGTTATTTTATGGAGTACAATGGGTTCCTTAGATGTTTTCTTCTTCTGATTCTTAATAAAGGAAGCAATCTTTGGCATGAAGTTTATGTGTTTCTTCTCTAGAGCTAGAGGTGTTGCTTATTGTTTAGAGGCAACCCTCAATCTGATGTGCTCCTAAATTTATTCAAGTGTCTCTCCCTATTTCTTCTAGGGAGATTTTTGTGATAACTTTAGCACTAGATTTCTTTCATTGCTGATCTGGAGGGGGAGATCATCATATTTTCTAGGGTCTATGCCCTTATTTCATGGCTTCATCTCATAATAAAACATGAATATTCACCCATTTATAACTTCCTTCTAGAGGGGATGGAGGTTCATATGGTTAGAGTCATCTTCCTTGCCTTTTGTGGCTTTCTCTCCTAGGTGCACATATTAGTGCCTCAACCTACTCTTTTTTAGATCCACAACCTTCATTGGGATATCTAATTATTGTGTATTGGGAATCCTCCTTATCACTTCATTGAAATATTTTGAAAAAAACATATAAGGGATTTTAAGCTAGCCAAATAGGTTACTATTTATGAATACTAGGTGCACCACATATAAATTTTTCATGATGGCAAAGGTCATTGTTCTAAACATGTGTTGGGGGAGCTCCTATAAGATGCACTATTCTATCCTAAATGACTTAATGTACTAAGTGCACCACCCTTCACCCTTATCTTATATTTTTGGGAGGAGGGTGGGTATGTAAAGTCTTGGTACTTCAAATATGGGGAGTCCTTGTGTATTGATAAGACCCAAAGATTATCTTCATCACCATCGAGTATGTCAATCTCCTCCATCACTATCAATATCAACATCAACCCCCAGATGAAGGTATCTTATGCCTTATGACACTCTAGCACATTCTTCACCATTTTTTTAGTAATGAATTTATCAATGTTAAACTTAACACCTTGTACTATGTGGTGGGTGATGCACAAGTAGGTCTTGTTGATGTTCATCCACTTTCTGTCAGGGCAAAGCTTGGAACTTACAATGCACATCATGACCCTCATACTGGGGTATTTTATGTATTTTATTGGTAATGTGAACCCTAATTTATAATATATAAGGAGTTTATCAACCCTCTCTACTTCTTCATCATCATCATCCATCATTAGGTGGATGTTTATGCCTGAGCCTAGGAGCCTATTGATTCTATTGATGAGGCACATTGATATCTGCATGCACCTCCCTACAAAGTAAAAATGATCTCCATGGATGTGCAAGAGGATTAATTGTATGAGTTCTTCTAGTTTTAAAAAGCATGGAAAATCACACAGCTAGGTTGTAATAGTATTACAAGCCTATCTTGAATGGAGATGTCAAATAGTGTTATACCTACATCCATATTTATTCTCATGTTAACCACCCAGTCTTAGTTAAGATCTTGCATATTTTTTGATGTATGATGGCTGTATTATTTCAGCCTACAGGTGTCTAAAAAAAACACCCAAGTCTCCCCCACTAAGACCTCAAAGGGAAACTACATTTCTATGTATAACATATTGGTGAGCACTTTAGGGTTAACCTCAATGATTCTAACTCCCTCAACCAATTATGCCTTCTTACTTTAAATGGATATATTTTATATCATCCATGCCTTCTTGGCATCCTTCTACACCTGGGACAGACCATAACTTAACTATTTCTGTCCCATTTTGAATCATCTAGTGTTGAAGCATGGTCTATTGATCTTATCAAAGCTTATAATGTTTCTTGGCATTTTATCATTGTCATGGGGTTTGTGACTATGACTTTAGATCTCAAGCTTCATTTACCATCAATGGTAGCCTCATCATCACTATCAATTTCTTTAGTCTTGTTCTTTCCCAATTCTTTCCCCACACACCTTTATTCTAATCTCAATTGGAATGTAATTTTTCTTTCTCTTTGTAACCATTCTTGTTTGGTGGTTGTGGGTGCTCAAGTTTCTTTACAATAGCATTTTTCTCACTTCATCTCTAGTTATTCTCTATGTTTTAGGTTCAAATTCACTTAAGGTTTGTAACCTGGTCCAGTGCATTCTCTGCCTCTTTATACCTTAGCTTCAGCTACCCCATTAATGGTTGGTAAGTAATGGCATGGTGATGCATGTATTTCTTAAAATCTACTAAACCCATGAAATCCACAAAAATAAATCACCACATTCACATTTATTATGGATATTTGTGCCTCCATTGTAATAGTCATTAAATTCTCTTAACAACTTATTTCATGAAGTTATAAGTGATTCAAATGGTCACTTCCTGCATACTGTTAGGTGTATGCAGGCTTATCTTGGTGATATTCTTCCTATAATTATTTCACCTTGGCATGACCTTCACCCTCCTTATGACAACTTGGGTGTATCACCTCATATGCACATGATTCATCCTCCTCGATTCTATTTTCTATTCTTGGTGTGCTTCTTTTCAAGCACATTTCCATTCTTTAGTTGATTTCTTATGATTTTCATCTCTTTCATTGGCCTACCCTACCCCATACAAATTTTTTCATTGTTACTTCAACACTTCATTCCCTAATTTTCTCTTGATCTCATGCATACTCACATCTCATGCACTTCCTTTTTATCTCTTGCATACTATCATTGTGTGCACCTCCTTTGTCACTTAGTACTCACATTTTTCCAAGTCTAGAAAACTTTATATGCCTATAAACTTAGGTGTCTAGCCTCAGGCACATAAAAAGTGATCATTCTTCACTCATCCAATTAGATTTATGCATGGAAGTGATAAAAGAGTTCTCTTATGGGCTTGAAAGTGCCTCACTTATCCATGTAACATAAACACACCATAAATTATAATGAAATGTTTGGATTACACCAAACTTTATTTTGGTTAACACAACACAATTGACTTGTGGTCAGGAAGTCAGTGTTTGATGGCACAAGTTCCATTCTATTACCTATAAGGCTTTAATCAATTGTCATTGAAATGCCCAAGGATAATTTAACCCATCAATGTGTACAATTTGTATGCACCTATCTCCAATATGTTTTGGATGATATATGGTCCCATCCACCTAATCTATAGCTTATCAGGGTGCTTAAGGTACTTGGATTCATAGAGTAAGACCAATGCTCTTTTAATAAGTACCATTCACTTAATATGCTTTTCATGCCATAAATTTTAACATGCCTTCTTTATCTATTGGCTCCATCTTTCTTGGGAACATATCTTTTCCAAGCACTCTAATTCTTCTAATCATTCGCTCAAATATTCTTGGTCATCCAAATGACCAATACACACAATGCACAATGAGGGAACCATGAACTCCATTAGTAAAATGGCCTTTGTGTTAAACATCAATTGGAATGGTATATCCTTATGCAATCACTTATATGTGGTATGATAGGCCTATAGTACTTCTAAAATTTGATCATCCCAATCCTTATGACCAATGTCACATATCTTTGTGAGGCACATCCCCAATATCTTGTTAAATGACTTAACAATGCCATTTTCTTGGGGATGGTAAGGTGTTATCTTGTGGTGTGCCACCATGCATTCATTCAATAGGATGTGCATGGTTTCATTGATGAAGTGTATGCCATGGTCACTAGTTAGACTAAGTGCGTAGCTATAGTAACTAATAATATTCTCCTAAATGAACCTTGTTATGGTGGTGGCTATGTAGTCTTTTGTCAGCACTGCCTCACCCCACTTGGTGAAGTAATCTATGGTCACTAGAATTCATCACACACCTATGTACCTTGTAGTAGGAGTGATCAGTCCAAAAAAATCAATGGCCCATTTTTTAAATGGTACCTAGGTAAGAATGGGAATGAGAGGCATATCCTAGCGGTTGATATCTCGTATGTGCTATCATATTTCATATGCCTTGGCACAGTCTTTTGCATCTTGGAATAGACATGGCCACCACAAGCCTAACTATAGAACCTTGTCTGCTATCATGACTCTAATGTAATGGCCTCCTACTATCCTCTCATTTGCCTCTTTTAAGATAGATTACCTTTTGTGTTCCAAGACATATTGGTGTAGAACTTAATCTCAACTCAATTTTTATAATTCTTCACTAATGATCTAAAAGGGGGTAGTGTGAACTATGAGCTTCCTCTTCTCTTTGGTTGTCATAGTCTAGGGTGTAGACCCATATGTTAGAAAAGTGATGATATTTGCCATGTCCTAGGGGACACATTGGACCCTATAAAGTTGTGCATCTGACATCTCATTGCATTACCAAAGCTGATGCAGGACACATATTCTAGGCTTGAGTTCTATTTTCCAACCTTCACTAAAACTAAGAATTAGAATTCTTGAAATAGAACTATCCATCTACAAATGTACCTATGGAGAATGTGTTTGTTCACAAGGTACTTAAGTGCCCTATGATTAGTGAAAAATATTAATAGGGTCACCAACAAGTATTGCCTAAATTTATATAGGGCATAGACCATGGAAATTATCTTGTGCTTAGTTGTTTTAATTTTTTCTTTGCTTAGGTCAATTTCTTAGATGTAAAGGAGATAGGATTATCTATTTTTCCTTCACTTGATTGTGCCATAATAGTGCCAATTGTAGATCTAGATACATCAAAATGGATGTGCAATGGGGTCATCTAATTAAGTAATTATAATATTGGCATGCTAGCTAATTTGAGCTTCAAATTTTCAAAGGCATCTTCTTATGTTGTGCCCCAATAGAATGAGCCATACTTTTATAAGAGATATTATAGAAACACCACAATATTTGTATAGCTCTTTATAAACTTTCTATAGTAACTTTAATGGCCAAAAAAGTGTGAACATCTTTCTACATCGATGGGGTCTGGAGCTATAGGGTAATCATAATATTCATGGGTTTAAAGAGTAGACCATCTTTACAGATGATGTGCTCAATCAAGGTACCAAATAGTGTCATGAAGATGTATTTATTAAGGTTGAAATATATCTACAACTGCCTACACCTCTCAAACATGAGGCACAAGTTGTCATAATGGTCCTTTATGATCCCATGAATAGTCTAATCATCTAAATACACTTGGAAAAACTTGTGAATGAAGTCCTTAAATGCAGTTATCACCACTCTAGAGAACATGGATTGCACATTCTTGAGTATAAAAGGAATCATTTTGTATGAAAAATAACCCCATTCTATTGCAAAGGTCATTTTATGCATATCCTCCTCTTTAATCTAGACTTGATGGTATCTTGAGAACCCATAAGTGGAAGTGCATATTTCATAGCCTATGATGCCACCCAAGACTTCATCAATAAATGGAGTTGGGAAGGGGTTAATAATGCAAGTAGAATTTAACAATCTATAATAATTGCAAATACAAATTCACCCATCCTTATTGATGTTAATAACCATGGGGCTCACCCATTAAGATTCTTATATAGGGTAGATGACACATGCAGTTGGCATATCATCAGTCTCCATGTTGACCTTGGCATGGAGATTGGGATTCATTCTATAAGGGTGATTCTTTATAGGTCTCATGTTGTCTACTAGATTTATGCTTATCTTCCTAAGGGATGGGTGGGTACCCTTCATATATTGGTAATTCCAAGGGAACAAATCTTAAAACTCTTTAAGGAGATCCACAATTCATGTCAGCTTTACATCAGACCCATATTCACCTAAAGTAGCCATCTTTGGTTCTCTTTCTAAGATAATTTATACCTTGGTAATTTTGAGTGGTGCATAATAGGGATCATTCCTTTCTTGATGATAATCCTCAACTTGCCTACTACCCTTAGATATTTATATACAAAAGTGGGTAGGGTCCTCTTCTTCTAGAGAGTTATCCTCCACCTGTTGCATAAGCTTCATTTTACCTATCAAGTTTGTCCAATTATGCACCTTTCATGTTTCCTCATCCTCTTCACTAGAGTCATTATTGAGCACTTTATATTTAAATAAAGTTGAGAGTGTCAATCCCTTTTCATCAAACATGTCTTACAAGCACTCCTCCAAGATTATAGTGTCCTCAAGTACTATCCTATGAACTATTTGTAGTGGTTTGATCAATTCTAGGTTCTATGAGCAAATGGAGAAGGTGTGTATTAACCATTCTTTAAGTGTATCCCAATTATATGTCTTGTAGTGCATCTCATTGATGACATACCATATTCATGCCTACATATTCAAGGTCTTATAGAAGGCATGCACCCATTTCCTTGGGGCATTCTCCTCCTAGACAATCCATGTTTCTTCACATAAACACACATGCACTATCAAGTCAAAAAATTAGAATAGGTAAAGATGTCCAGACCTTCATTGCTTTTCCTAAATTTAGTATAGACAGTTGTTTTCACATCTTGCCAAGTTGGTAAGCTAGGCCTTTGCAGTACTCACCAAAGAGTACCATTGTTCCTTAATGTATACACTAGTGTGACCATTCTATCTACTTATTTTAGGACACAACATTTGATGTCATTAACATATTGTTCCATAGGATTGTTCCCCCATATCATGAGAGTGTGACAAGTTTGCATTTACTCAGCTGAAACACCCTCATTCCCTTTTTCTTGGTGTAAGGGACCCACCTTTTAAAAGTGTAATAAATTTAGATCTAGTCTATATTTACTAGTTTTGGTGCCTTCACATATACCAAGTGGCACCTTCGACTAGTTGTCTCATATGTTTCTTTGACCCAATGGTTACAAGTAACATCGATGGTGTCTAAGGTTGCATTTCCATCTTCTCAAGAAAGCACTCCTTGGTCATTAGGGTTGATAATATCAATGCCTTAAACTATGATGTTGTATCTATGGTTGATCTCATCTTTGAGGTCAACACTCTCTACATAGGGGGGTCCTTGGTCACTTGAGAGGGGTATAACTACCCTGTCCTTGCTATTTTCAAAGGTTATGTAGTGCCTCTTTAAACACATATCTATATTTTTTGCATATCACTATGGCCTTCCTAGGAGTGATGGATAATTATCTTGTTTGCTTAACTTGATCACCTTAAATTTAATATGAAATTTGGTTTCCATGATGTCTACAACTATGCTCTTTATAATTTTGATTGGTTATGCTTAGGTCTTGTTGGACATGAAAAGCACATGAGGGGAAGGCCTTAAGGCTACCCTACCCATCTTCTCCCATATGCTCTTGGTCAAAATATTAACCTTAGTGTGTGTGTCCATAAGGACCTCACATACAGACTTTCCATCAATGGTGGCATTCACAAGGAGTTCCTGATCATACTCCACATTATGTGTATGCCTCACTTCTCATGCCCTTTCTATGTGTGGTGCAATGACTTCAATTGGATTTTTCCCTGTATGCTCCAAGAACAAATTATTCAACAAGGGTAGCATTCCTTTTATTTATAGGAGGTGTAGGATCTTTGTTTGCTCTTACATCTCAGCCTCCTAGATATCTTGTTTCTTGCAGGAGGTAGTAACCTACACTTTGAGGTCTTATGCCAATTAGAAATCTCCTTGAAGGTTTTATATAATGCTCATATCCTACTATAATACATATTTATGGTGCATAAGGTCTAGGTAAGTCCCATATTTGGGTTCAAGCCAAATGATGCACTTGATATGACTATGTTCCCCATATTCTAAGCATAATTGGTGGTTGAGTTGTGAGTTCACTATGAGTAATTGCCTACACCTTGACTGGCTCTATGAAGGTTAATTGTGCCTTTAGAGTCCACTTCTATACTTTTAGCTCATGCCTAATTAGTCTTGTGCCCTTGTCTACACCAATACTACCTTGGGTAAATTTCTTGTAAAATTTGGGGTATTCCTTGACCTTATGGGTTCCTCAATAATACTCACATATCGGATGTGTATGGAAGTCATGTTAATAGTGTTTTGTGGAACCACACTTGTAACATGAGTGGTGTGGGAACCTTCCACCACCATGTCCTCTAGCTTACCCTCTAGTGCCTCATTACATCCCATATCCTACATTCTATTGGCCATAACCCTCATTTCCTTAGGTTACCTACCCTTTGAATATTATATTGGCCTATGTTTTCATGCATCTCATTAACAAATTGGTAGTTAGCTATGGTATTAGTATAGTCATCACATAACTAATAATATATGGTTGTGTTAACCTAACTAGCATGTTGCAAAAATGGGTAGTTATGAATATCATATGCCTCTTGATAGACCTCATAACATAGAATCAATGTGCACACATTCCTTTGAGGGTATTTATTCTTGTAATGGCCTTTTATTTCATAGTCGATGAACCATAACCCATTTTGATCATCTTGTGATGAACAAGAGGTAATATTTTTAATTTGAGAGGCCATGGATGTAATTTTCACCTCCATGAATGGGTTGATCCCAATATTGCCATTTTTGACTACCTCAGATCTGAGCATGGATTCAAGCACTTTATGAGGGTCTGTGAATGTCTTCATGGATAGTGTTTTTTTTAACAACACTTGAAACCCTCCAATAAACCATTATACATGTTGGGAAGTGTGAATGTCGTAAACAAGCTTGTAAATGAGAGTCTTGAATCTTGCATCATACAAGCACATGATCTCTAATAATCTTTGGTTAATCTCCTTGAGTGTGGTGATGCTTTACTATTCAAACTCTGGTATGTTGAATTCCTTATGGAATGATTCCTTCAAGGTATCATAGTCAACCATAGCCTGGTTAGGATCAAATTTCTTATGCTAGGTATGGGTGAAATCTAAGAGAGTTTTTGTGAACTGGGTTACTTTGTGCTCAAATTGGGTTATGCCCCATGTGAATCATTATAGCTCACATTTTAGCACATGCTCTATGTCATTTTCCACATCATGATACTCTAGCAAGTTCATGGTCATTTTGTAGTATATTTATTATGGGGGTGTAACTAGCATCTGAGGCACTTATCCTCCTAGTGTCTTTCTAGGAGGAGGTCCTCCAATGCCTTTGACCACTAGGTTAGGTGTTCTCCCCATTGTTATTATTAGTAGTATTGATTTTGATGGTATAGTACTACTGACTTGTGGTATTGAGCCACTTCTTGTAGGTTGTTTCCTAATATATGAATATGATATTAGTTGAGTTGGTATGCTTGCACTCACATTCTATTTTAGTTATCTATTACCTAATGGTCTAGAGGTATCCTTTCTCAACTCCTCATAAGGAATAACTTGTTCAATCAAAAAATTATACTCCAAGTTTGTAAAACATACAAAGTCTATATTGTCAATAGATCAATTATCACTCTTGTTCTTTTTTCAAGAGGGGATTTAGTGCATAAGCTTGCATTATAGGTTCAAAGGGGGTAGGTGCATCTGGTGCATCTTCAGTCACCAAATTATGTAGGAACCCAACATATTTGATACCTATCAATTGTCAAGTTTGATCTATGGATTCATTTTTCCTCTCCTCCTCACACTAATATAATTCAAGAGATCCTTCCCAGTATCCTTTTCACTCACTACAGGTTCTCTCAGCACTTACAGGTTCTATATCTTCCATCAGCCTATATCATCTCTTGTTATAAGTCTATCTCCTAAACTCTTGGGTTTCAATCTACTTGTCCCCTTCCATTTCACTTCACCTACACATCCCCTTCTTCCCTATTTTACTGCTCACACATAAAAGGAATTTATCCTTCCATTCCTAAAGCTTCAAAGATGTAATCCACCATTAGTTTCTTCATTTATACATAAACTATTTCATAAGCGTGCGTCTGGGTTCACACAAAAATTGATAATCTACTTCCTCAAGGCACGAGTATGTTGAAACTATGAACTCATTCATGTAACTATTTAGTGTTCCTTGCCACCACTTATCTACTATTGTAGTCCAAGTGTCATCTAGAGTCTTAAGCCTTTCTAAAAACTCCTTCATCCATTCATATCACTACCCATAGCTTCATATTCTATGGGTTGAATATGCATCGAACCATCAATACACATGATCAAAAAATTCATAAAATAATACCTTATAAGAGCATCATATAGGTTGTTCTAAACCCACTTTTTTAGCTTTTATCCTCTACAAGTTGGATGCTTCAGCATGAATCTATCTTCCTCTTATTTTAACCAGTGCTCAATTTTTTCAAGGGAGAGTTGGAGCATTATTCTGTTGCACCATTGTAGTAACAAAATTAAATATGGTTAATAAAAATAGAACCAAAATGTTGTATAAAATGGAGCTAAAATATCAAGTCATTAAGTCAAGCACTCATTTTTTTGTCTATGTTAGTTATGGGCTTGTTATAGATAGGTGCAAACATAGTATATTCTTGTAGCACTCAACATTTATCACTCAGTTGTGCTGGCATCAATTCACATAAGGTGCAAGCCTTATGTACTCACTCGACGCATAGAAAAGAAATAAATGGGGATAACATTGGTGTAGTTGTGCCATGATGCAATGCATCACATATAGGACTTAGTCATCTAACATATGTTGTTGATAGATTCATTTGTGTAAGCCTTTTTTGGGTTAAGGTTGATGGTCTATAGGTGCAAACCTATTTTAGGTGACTAGTTATGGTCACAAGGGTGCAATCCTATATTAGAGAGGTTCTATAGTGTTATGGGTGCAATCCTTTATTTCACTAAAGTTATCAACATTTAGGTGCTTTTAAGTGTTAAGGTTCCATTCTCATTCTATTTATTCATACTTAGGCTAGCACTTCTTAGTAAGGGAACACTTGTCTCATTACCCTTTTCACATTTAGGCTATTCCTACATAGTATGATGACATCATCATAACTTATAGACATACCATTAATGCCATAAACCATAAGCTTGAATATATATTACTTAACATAACTGAGTTGGAATTATAATACTATGACTATTTCATTCATTGCACATTCAACTAATCAACATCAAAGAAGTATAAACCATGAACATTGTATGATGCATAACAACCTTCTTTATTAATGAAAGTTAAAATATAGAATAGAGTCTATAACACTTAATAAAAATAGATCATATGCTTAACTTCAAAGTACTTAATGGCCTAGAGGCTCACAAGTGAGCTTGGGCACTATAATTTAGATCCTCAAAGGCATTCATGCTATTATTAATACTAATGGTGGTCTTAATAGTCTAGTCTATTTATCTAGATATTCACTATATCAATTTTCATCCCTTGTTCAATGGTTTAAGTTTGCTTTTAAAGCCTATAAGAACATCTTCTACCAGGTTACACCTACGCATGTCAGGTGTTGAGCTGGTGCCCAAGTAATCATTTCATCATCTCCATCACCTTACACCCTTTACATTGTAGTCACCATGTATTGTTACTCTTAGAAGATGCCCTAAAGATTTGGGTACCAATTAACCACTTGCCAATTGGTGTAATATCTACATTGGTTCTTCCAACTAGCACTAAGATGCCAAAAATAGAAATCTTCACCCAAATGATTATCTTGCATCAAGGTGTCTATCAAGTTGTCATGGATCTCATAATTAAAAAAATAGGGGCCCAATATAGGCATCTATTCCCAAATTTGTCCTTATCTAATTTTGTACAAAAAATATGGAAGGCACCCTAGATCTGGATGCCCATGTAATAAATACTATATATGATCAAATTTTACCATTAAAAGTTGATAATACACTTGAATCATCTTTTGTAATAAAAATAATACCATACCTCCTTACAAGAGATACTTTTGAACCATCTAAACCAAATAAACCCATTTCTACCATCCACTCAATCCTTCTTAATCTCATTACATTTGATTCTCCAGAAGAAGAGTCATCCAAACACACTAAAAGTCATCCATGAAAAGTGGAAGATAAAAATGTTACTCCAATCACATGGGATAAGTGTCTTGGTATGCCAAATATTAAACCTTTGAGACACACACCTATAAGTCTTGAACTCCCCCAAACATCCAAAAATGATGATCCTCATATAAGTACTCCCACAACCTTCAACCACATTTAAAAGGAAAAAATGACTATGACCCAAGGACAAACTAAGACATCTATATTAGGACCCCATCCTTCCTCTAAACTTAAGATCATAATTACAAAGTCTTCTCTCAAAGGATCTAATTTATCTCAAAAAACTCTTCCTATACTACCAACACCAATACCTCATATTAACCCTACAAAATTTTTATGTCCCTATAACTTATCTAAAATACCTTTACCACCTATTAAAACCATTTGTACCACTAACACAAAAAAGGAAAATACAAAAATAAATATGATCCAAAAATTGATACCCTAAAATATGACAAAACCATACCAAGATACTTTGCAAGGATATTATTCCACAATCCATGATCAACTTCTATAAACCTCCCTTATCATGTTACCTCCTATAAAACTAGTTAATCCCCATATCCAAAAACTAACATGATATAGGGAGAACAAGGTATGTTCTTACCATAGGATACTTGGACATGACACTGAAAACTACAATGCTCTCAAAGTCATAATCCATAATATTTTGGATGATGATGATATCTTAATTTAACAACCTTGCCTTGATCCCCTCTTCAACCCAAACACTACAACCATAAATATTCCTAAGAGTAGTATAGTAAATACCCTAAATCCTTTATAAGGAAATTCAAAACAATCATCAAAGAGCACAATTAATAGTTGTGACTTTATCCTTGATCAACCCCTTTTAAAATGTCCCTTAAGACCTTTAAATATAGATAACTTAGGAACATCGACAAGTCCCCCACTATTTCAAAATGATATGATAAACATAGCCACATGGTCTCAAATGTAGGTCCCCAAAACCCAAAAACCAAATAAGGCCAAATTTTTTATAGCTAAAGCCCCAATCCCAATTGTATACACATAATGTTCTCAAAATTTACCAATTACTAATTATTTATATCTTATAAGAACCCATTGAGTCTCAATCTATTTGATTCCATGCCCTAAAGGGTGCACCAAGAAGGGGATGAATAGACCATTAGTACTTCGTAGGATTGTTGTTCCTTTTTCCAATTGCTATCTACACACTTATCTCCTCAAACCATTCCCCTAAGCTTTGCCTTCTCTTTTAAACACTTCTCTAACATTTCACCACCATAATTATCCCTTTTTCTAACTTAAAAACCATTTTGATAGTTTACATGAGTATGTTTTTTGTGTCAACCTTTTATTCTTATTGACAAAACTTATTAAGGGTCTAGATCAGCCCCTGGCTGACCTAGTCTGTGACCTAGTGAGTTTTTCTCAATTACGATACTAGGTCGACTGGGTCAACCTTATCAGCCAAAAATTTTAGAAGGGTTTAGGGTTAGATACACCTATATAAACACATCCATTTCACCATTCTTAGAGAGTATACAAGATTTATTATTCATTTTATTTTTTTTAAATTTACTCTTCCACCATTCTACTTAAGGAGTCTTAGCTTAGGATTTTTACTTGGAGAAGAATCTAGTCTTATGGATAAGTCTTGGATTCTCTAGCCTTTCTTATTGATCCTTAAAAACTACAACCTCTTACAAAACATTTTTATCCAAAGGATAGATTGAGTTTTTATGGGTTCATCTTCCAGGTAAGTATCTCTAATTTTGTTCCACTCTTTAGTAGATAGAAGTAGCATCCATAATGACTTTTGAATACTATTCTCTCTCTCCATGCATTAGGTTTTTTACATATACAAAGATTAATTAGGATTCTCTAATGTATGTTTAATTTTATTATTTATTACCCCCACTTTGTACCACAAGCTTTGGTGAGCACTAGATTAGATTTTTGCTTTACTTGTTATTACCATAGTGAATATGAAAATATAAGACTTAGTTAGGGTTATTGCATAGTTTTTTTTGAGTGGAGGCTTTATAACCATCCCTAGTAATATTATTATGGTATGATATCCCCTAATTTATTTTAGCAGATCTATATTGGTCATGACCCCAATTATCTAATGTTTCCCCAATTAGAAGTGTAAGTATGATTTATCTTATCCAAACTAGGATTGATTTGTAGATCTAATGCATTTATTATTTCATACATTCTAGTGAAATCAACATGAATCTAACCCTTTCAATTTTTATTTCACACTTTTCATTTCTATCATTTTATTATTTTTCTATATTTGAAATACTAGGTCGACTAGGTCGATATAGTTCTAACTTTTATGTGTAGGTTTAACACATAATCACATCATAATGACTATGTTCTTTCTATGTAGTTCTTCATCACATAAAATTTACTACATCAAATAGGTCAACATAGTACTATTTAGTTTCAAATAATAAACTAGGTCAAATCAGTCATCTTAACAGGCTTCAGCAAATAGGGTTTTCACATAATTAGGTCAACCCAGTTGACTTAATTGGTATAACTTACAATTGGTATTCAATTCACTTCAACAAAAATTTCAGTCTATAGCATATTATAACCCACCAAGGTTTCTTTCTTTCTCTCTCTCTCTTTATATTTAGTTCTTCATTATAATTTTGTTCTATATAATTTTGTAGTCTTCAAAACTACAATCCTATAGCAAACTAGGTCGACTTGGTCGACCTAGTTATGTAGTCTATCTTCTATCTAAAAAACTAAGTCAACTTGGTTGACTTATTTATTAAGTAATATTGCTTCTATAGTACAATAATGACCCTCTTGACTCTTTTTTGTAATTTTTGCATACAATGTCATCTAAACTAATTATGTACCATGTTTAAATTGGGAATTAATAACTATATGCTAGTAATCAAGTCACACTTCCATTTTTAGTTGTTTGCATTCTTAGATTATCTCACATAGTCCAATTAGGTGGTGTTTCAATATACCATTTAGTTTCACTATTTTTATCTTTTTTCACACACTACCAAATCACATAATTTCAAAATGCATCTAAAAATATGTCTACCCAAGGCCCACCTACTTGGATTTCATCACCAAGGGGGAAGCCGACTTGGTTTTCTAGCCAAGTATAAACATGTGGTTAATGGTATATATTGTAAAATCATCCAAAACCCTTATCATTGTGAAATTTTGAATTGAGCTGGTAGGCTCCAATACAAAGCTAGTACCATTGCCAGCACAGATCCCTTTCCAATTAAATGTCTTAAAACCATCCATCAATTTGCTTTTTAATTCCTATTTTCAGCCAACTTCCCTTCACACTTAAAATAACACTTTATAATAATCTAACAACATTCAGGATGACCACTTAGCATTTAATTTTTAGTTGACTACTTATTCTTTGATTATTATATGTTGTATTGCAAAAAATTGCATTGGCCAGTGTTGGTGCAAGGTTTTGTGTTGTGTCTCAATTGGATCATTCTCATTAATCCAATTGATTTTATGTTTTATTTTACTTATTATTTCAATTAAATTACAAAATATTTTCCTATTTTTAGCATATTATTATTCTATTCTACATAGTCTCTTACAGATTATCATTTTATCTACCTATAGTACTAAGTCAACTTGGTTGACTCTATATCCCTTTTACTAGTCAAGCTATAGTACTAGGTCAACTTGGTTGACCCTCTATCCTTATCAAACTATGTTTTTCTTAGTTTTTAGTACTAATTCAACTTGTTCGATTCTTTCCTCTTATTGTTAGCCTTGCTCTCTTATCTAAACAACTTAGTTCTTTGTTCCTTTATTCTTAGCATTTTGTTCATTTCCTCAAATCATGATGAATTCCCCTATCATAATCTTCTAGAACAACTTGAATCCATTTAGACATTATATGGTAAATTCAATTATCCCTCTCTTTTCCTCCTAAGATAACCCTCGCTCTTAGAGTACCTCTTCCCCTCCTTCATTTTTGGATTGTAACATAGTGCAAATCACATCTCAAGATGAATTAGGTGGATCTGATCCTTTTTATACCTATCACAATAATTCTCATCTTTAAAATTTCCAACATAATGTGTCATCAATTGACACAAGTCTATCCAACAATCCCACTAGTAATCCACCTTCTAATAACCCTCCCCTAATACTAATTCAAGGAATTCTCTTACAAACACCAACCCACCAATTGATATGACTCAACTTCTTGCACAAGTCGTACAAAAAATAAACATAATGAAAACTTCTAACACCTCTCAAATGATGCAATTACAATGTCACTTAATCAATATGGCTATTCATCCTCTGGCTCTCAATCCTCAAGGCAATCCAAATTTTATTCCTCCACCTCTTAGAAATGCCTCAAGAAATGTTATTCCTCAACTTATTGTGAATAACAAAATGCTTCAAAATATCCAAAATGAGCCTTTAGCTCCTTTTATCATGTCCATTAATATTTATAATAAATATCCAACTATCAAGTATCATGGGACTAAAGACCCTACATCTCTTCTCAAAGCATTTGGTAATCTTTATAAAGAGTGGATCCAAACTAATACTTTTGTGATAGCTAAACTTTTAGTTAAAACCTTTACTGGTGTTGTATTAGAATGGTACAAACAACTTCCCCAACATTCCATTTAGAAACTTGAGGATTTAGTCAATCCTCTACTTAAAGATTTTCAACATAATGATCTTCTCAAAATTCTCCTTAGCCATTTCATCAATGCTAATAAATCTTCCATCGAATCAGCTCATGAGTTTATTAAAAGATGGAAATATCTAACCCATAAATCCAAAAATAACATGATTGATGATAATTTTTTAAAACTCTTTATAACTATTTTAACTCCTTCACTTTAATATAAGGTTCAAACTTTTACTCCTCAAATTCTTAACGAATCTCTTGACCAAGCTAAATGTCAAGACTTCCTCATGAATCAATTCAAACCTAATACTAAATTCTTAAAAGGATATTTTCAAACTTTTACCAATGATATCATCAAAAATAATCTTCAAACTAAACCAAGAGTTACAAAAGCTAACACTCCCCCATCTTCTCACATACCACTAACTGTGTAGCAAATGAAACAAATCTTACCACCCTCTAAACCCTTTGCTTAACCTAATAATCCTCCTCAATGGTATGATCCTAATCAATTTAGTTGGTTTCATGCCAACATTGGTCATGCCCATGAAACTTTTTGAGGGATTAATAAATTTTTTATCTCCTACATACTTGGTAATTCTTTCAATCATGAAGCCATAATCCAAATTCATCATCAAAATTACAACACCACTTCTCAAAAATGACAAGCTTCCAAAAAAAATTCTTCTAATAACCAAAAAATGTTTTCATAGCTAATAATGAATAAACTACAAAAGATGTTTTTGCTATTGATGTCGATTATGACCAATATTATAATAATTCTCAATATGTTAACACGGCTAAGGTTAACTATCATCGCAATCTAGCTCACAAAGATCCTATTACAAAACCTAAGAAACCATCTTTAGAAGAACAACTTATCAAAGATACTACAACCACTAATTTAGTTTCAAATTCCCTAGAGGAATCACCTCTTTATTTTAAACCTCTAACAACTTCCATTCCTTCAAAATCTACTTTACCTTCTAGATCTTGCACTAGTTCTTCTTCTAAATCCCATTGGAAATTTCTTGAAGAACTTAATTCCATGCCTTTAAAGATTCCACTTATGGAGTTAGTTTGTACTTCCCCCTAACATCACAAGTTCCTTATGTAACAATTACAATAAATTGAAGATCCATCCTCTATATATGAAGAACCACCCTCTATTGAGCCTCAACCTACCAATGTGTATACTAATGAATCCATTTGTCCTTTTTTCAAGCCTTCTATTAAATTTATTGAAGAGAACATGATTAATGATGAGATCCTTTTTTACATTGATGATCCACCACTATTAATTAAAATAGCCATTAATACTACCCTTATTCATAATTTTTAGTTGTTTAAGGGTCTACTATTAATGTGACATCTTTGTGGCTTATCCAACAACTTGGATATAATAAGGATCATCTCAATTAAACCTACCTTAAATATAATGGATTTGATAAAATAAATCAAAATCCACTTGTTTGTATATGGCTTCCCCTAAAAATTGGACCTAAGACCATCAAAACTAAACTTATGGTCCTTGATTTTCCCTTATATTATAACATACTCTTTGGTCACCCTTAGACACATAAAATGAGGGATATCACTTATTTTGGTATCCAATGCATCAAATTATTACATAATGGCAAATGGTATAAACATGAGGCTAATCCTAACCCTTGGAGTATTCAACTTCCTAATCCAAAATATCAATTTCACATCCATACCATTCCTACCATTAATAGTGATCTCTTACCTAAGTTCATTAACATCAATCTAGACTTACAAGTCACTCTTGTTGACTTGGATGATGATGAACCTAATGACTTGCAACATACTTGCAACACTACTAATCTACCTTATCATATCTTAGAGTGGCTTCCTCCCTCTTTATTACTTCATGGTCACACTATTACTCTAATCGATGAGATCACTAATTTTCCCCTCTATGTAATGTTTAAGAACCTTATTTATTATATGATGCATTCACCTATAATGACTATTAAATGGCTAAATTATTCCAAGATCCTCTAACCATGTCTCCATAAAAGTTTAGTAACATTATTCACGTTCGAAAACTCCCCCTAAATCTCAAGCATTTACCATTTCTCTAACTGATGATGATAACTACATCATAGCCCAAGCTCAATCTTGAGATGTGGATGTTTAACATTATCATAAAACCTTAGCTCAAATACATGCTTTCAATCAGGATGTTCACACCATTTCCATGGATTCTAAATTAGCTCTTGAAGGTCATGTACTTCTTGTTAATTCTCCACTTCTTGATACTCCTTGGGTGGTAGAACAACTTATACCTTCTAAAACTTCAAAAATCATTTCATATTATCTACCACCTATAGACCCCATTATTACATCCAATTTTCCCCCATCAAAGAAACTAAGGATACACCAATCACATCTGATCAAACTACTTATCCTACTCTTGAGATTACATTAGATGCCAAGGCCATAGATTTTTATCAGATACACTCTAAATATGATAGCCATGGTAATCAAATTCTTGATCTCTAATTATATGTTGAGTATTATGGTCCTCTTCCCACTTTTCCTAGTGATGAAGCTATCCTTGAATTAATTCATACCTAAGAACCTCAACTTCCTCAGTAACATCACAAACTTGAGAATTTTAAAAATAAAGCCCCTTGTTTAAACAACTTCATCACTATCATCCACCCTAAATCTAATCCAATTTCTTCTTTACCCAATGCACCATACCACTTCCAATATGGTAATGTTATGCTTATCTAAGAAATTACTTTCATTGAATATGGTACTCTATCATGCCCTCAACCAATTACAGTTTCTCATGAACTCAAACCTACTAAACATGATAACTTTAGATTATTTTTTTATAAATATCATGAGTTATTAACCTTGTTATATGAGGACATGTCTGGTTTTGATCCTAGCATTGTGGTGCATAATATTATTACTTATGTTGATGCCAAACTTGTGCATTAAAAGTAACAAAAATTTCCACCCGGGGTTTCCACCTTATGTCACAAAGAAATTATCAAAATTCTTGGTGTTAAGTTTATCAAACCACTAGACTATTTTGAATGGGTTTCTAACATACTCCCTATTTGGAAAATAGTTACCATGGTCATTCATATTTGCATTGATTTTTATAATCTTAATCCTACTTGTCCTAAGGATAGTTTTCCTCTACCTTCAATAGATGCCATCATCGACACCATAATTGGCTATTAAATGTTATCTCTTATGGATGGTTTCTCAAGCTATAACCAAATTCAAATTATCCCAAAGATGAACATAAAACCACTTTCACCATGGAATGGTGCACTTATTGCTATGTTAAAATGCCCTTCAGCCTCAAAAATGCTATAGCTACTTATCAATGAGCAATGACTCATATATTTCATTATCTTATTGAAAAAACTATATAAACCTATATGGATGACCTTATTTATAAGTCTAAAATTTTTAATACTAATCTTTATGATCTGTCCATCATCTTTGACCATCTTCTTAAATACAAAGTCAGACTAAATCCTTACAAATGTGTCTTTAGTGTCACATCTAGAAAATTGTTAGGATTTTTAGTTTCTCTCTATGGCATCGATATTGACCCTACCAATATTAACGCTATCATCAACATTCCCATCCCTCAATCCATTCCATACATTCACACTTATCTCGATAAACTTGGGGCAATTAGATGATACATCCTCAAAATGGCTTATCGTATCCACTCTATCAATTCTCTTCTTAAGAAAGGTAATGCTCTAGAATGGATAGATCCTTGTAAAAAATCATTTTATAATATGAAATAATCATTGATTCATCCACCTAATCTTTATACTCCTTCAAATTATTTAAATTTGATCTTATACACTTCTTCCACACCCATATCAATTGGGGCAATGCTTACCAAACAATATGATACTAGAAGAGAATATTCCATCTACTATATTAGTCGAGGCCTCATTGATTATGAGAAACATTACACAAAATTATAACATGATTGCCTCACCATATATTATGTAGCTGAAAAACTTTGGCATTATATTATTTATTAGACCACTTATGTTATCATCCATTCTGATCCCTTTCGTTACTTCTTCTCCAAATCCTTTCTTCCTAGAGACATAATTGACAAGTGGATGGTCCTTCTCATAGAATTTGATCTTTGAATTATTACTCAAAAAGATATCAAAGGACAAATAATCATTGATCAACTTGTCATAGTTCATGTGCCTACTACCAACCACCTTCAAGATAATTTTCAAAATTACAATATTTTATATATTAAAGGTCTCAACCAAGACATATCCCTTAGATATTACTTCCATAACTTCATCGTTGATAATTTAATAACTAATCTTGATGAATCTATTATTTTCCCTAATACTATTAAATCAAAATTAGTTATCGAATAACTTCTTGACATTAATATCAATTTACATGAGGATCCTTGGACCCTTCACTTTGATGGCTCTAAGTTCCTTTAAGGAGCTGGGGTAGGTTGTATTCTTACAATCCCTCTTGTCAAAATCATCCTTTTATATTTTTTACTAACATTTGATGTCATTAACAACATGGTAGAATATGAATCTTTAATCTTAGGCATGAGATTTTCCCTTAATTTAGATATCTAATACTTATATGATTTAGGTGATTCCCAACTCATTTGTCACCAAATCAATGGTGATTACTAATATAAAAGTGATAATCTCATTTTTATCATCAAATAACAAATACTCTTGAAAAATATTTCATTTATTTTACCATCGAGCCTATCCCTCAAGATAAAAATTCTATTATTGATTCCCTTAATTCTTCAACACCTCTTTTCCATTTGCACCAATTTCTTTTCGGTCCCACTTTTCTTATCCAAATAATAAAATATCCATCCTCTATTAAACCATAAGATTTTATTATCTACCACATTGATGCCATCACCATTAGACAAATCCCAATGTACAAATACATCATTTAATTTATGGGACACCAAACTTATCCTCCTAACCTCAATTCCTATAAAAAGACTCGCATTCACAAATAAGATTTTAAGTATGTATTTTGATATAAAATCCTATATTATCATAATATTGAAGGTACCCTACTCTGATATGTTATGAAAGATGAGTTTCCTCCTCTTCTTGAATAAGAACATGGGGGACTTTGTGGTGGCCAATGTAGCAAACATGCTACATCCCATAAATGCCTATGTATGGGATATTTTTGGCCCAGTCTTGAAAAAAATGCCATTGAATTTTCTAAAAAGTGTACTCTTTGCCATCTTCATGATGATTTAACTCATTCACCTCCAAAAAATCTTCAAACTATCAAATCTCCCTAGACATTCTCCATGTGGGGATTAGATCTCATAAGCAAATTACCTCAATCTCAAGATGGGCATGTCTTTATAATCATCACCACTGAATATTTCACCAAGTGGGTCAAGGCTATGCCCCTTTTCAATTTCACCAGTGCCACCATCTCTAAATTAATCCTTAATCAAATCATTTGTCACTTTTGTGTCCCTCATACTATTATTTTAGATAATGGTGTTAATTTCAAAAATAAAGATGTCAAACATCTCTATGCTAAATTCAAAATCAATCACAAATTCTCCACACCATATCATCCATAATGTAATGGCCAAGATGAGGCCACCAATAAAATTCTTATTAAAATTATCCAAAATATGATTTGTAAAACCCACACAGATTGGCACCTTCATTGCTTTCCTACTCTTTGGGCCATCGCACTAGCATATGCATTATCAATAGGGCAACGTCATTCTCTCTAGTCTATGATTCTGAAATAGGTCTTCCATTTTAAGTTAAGATTCCATCTCTCTATATATCTCTTCATTATATCATACCGAATGAATAATTACATGAATATCATCTTCATGCTCTTAGTCTCCTTGATGAACACTATCTTTTTGCTTTACAACAAAATCACCAATACAAGGCCCATATTACCAAACAACATAACAAAAGAGTCAAAGTTCACATGTTTAATTTTGGTGATCTTTTCCTTAAATTAGACTACACTCATGAAAAATAAGGTAAATATGCCCAAAAATGATGGGGCCCTTATTTAGTCAAAGATATTCTTGGTCTAGGTACTTATTGCCTTCAAACTAATGAAGGCTACATTTTCAAAGAACCCACCAACATGCAATTCCTTAAGAAGTATTTTTCTTAATCCTTCCCTTCTTTTCATTATTTCTATCTACTATCTATCAAGTAATTTTTCTAGGATACTTACATGGGTCTCACCATCTATAGTAGTTTTCTCTTTTCAAAAACCTTTGTCCTTCATTTTTGTCTTTTGGTTTCCCTTATTTCTCATGATTTGCATTGTAAAACCATGGATAGGACCCAGTCTTCCTCATGATGTAATTTTATCCTCTTTGTTGTCATACTTTTTTGGCACCCTCATGGGTTTATCTTTTATGAGTTGTAGTGTAATACTATGGATAGTACCTGGCCTTCTTCATAAAATCCCCTTGTCATTCCTTTTATAGAATGTGTTTAACCATGGTTACAAGTTCTTGATCTTTGTTCTTAGCTTTATCTTTTTCTTTTTTTTATAGATGAAATTTTCATAATAATCTATGTTATCTTATTTTCTTACATTTCCCTCATTCTTATCATAAGTAATCACACTTTACTATTATTATATCCCTTTTTCACCCTTTGTCACATTTTTTGATATTTGAAGTGATTTAAATTGTTTCATGTTTCATTCCTCTTGATTTCATTTCTTTTCACTCAACATTGGATAAAATAAGGTCAAAGTTAAGATATCACTTTTATTTCACTTTGACTTTACAAGGCTCTTAGACACCATACTCTATGAGTTCTCTCTCTTAGCAACCAAGTCCAAAGTATTCAAATGAAAGTCATCTTTAACACCCATTTTGTTTTTCCAAATTTTTATTGATGAGGAATAAGAAAAAATCCATCAAGAAAGTTAAAATCCAAATAATTTAAAACAAAAGGAAATAATATACAAAAGACAAAATATAAATCTCAAAAGTCAAAGTCACACTAAAAGACATGATCATGAGCACAACTCCTATCTCCATTCAAAGATCAAACTCCATAGTTGTCCTCACACTAGAGCTGAGGTTTAATGGGGTGTGGTAGGCCATTATATTGGAATAGGATAATTTAACAAAATCTATGGTGATACCTACTTTATCACATAAGTACTTAATCTTTGTAGTAGATCAACAACTTTATAAGGGGTCCTAAGGAATAGGGAACACGTTGTGGGAAGGTAGGTCCATTTGCTTTTCATGCATATAGCCCTCATGGGATGATTTACATACTTCGTTTGTTGCCCTAAAACTTGTATGGCTAAGATAAGTTATTTAGAGTCCTTAATGTTGACAGTCCTCTTGTTTTGACAAACCTAATTTGAGTTTCTTGATTTTGATAAAGAGTTCCTCTACCTTGGTTTTTCCATCATTCTCCCCTCCACCCATTTTATTTCCCCCCTTGACAGGCATGTGTGATTTTAAATCTATATTACCTCTTTTATACTTCCTTATTCTTCATATCTTAAAAACATGCTAACATTAATTTGTTTAACTTTTATCTATTCTTCAAACAAAACAATATGCTTGAGCAACTATGGATTATCTTGTTTATACCAGGATTTACATTTATAGATATGTCTTGATTTATTTTACCTTTTTGTCATTTTTTTATATACTTTCCTTTTTGTGGACACATGCATCCATTCTACTTTCATGTACTTTTATCATTGTTGAGTGAGGTTGGCTTGTTACTTATCACTCACCAATGTTATTTTCCCTTTTATGTAACTTTTGTCATTGATGATTGAGTAAAGAGTGTTACTTCTCCCTCATTGATGTTATTTTACCATTTTTGATTGCCCATCTTTTTTTAAGTAAGGATTCTTACTAATTTTATATTTATGTTTGATTACCATCTTTTTTAACATGTATCCTTGGTTTGACTTGGTGAGATTGCCTTTCTTACTTAAGATTTACTTGTTTGAGTTTTTTGGTCTTTAGTAGCCTTGGATTTTTGGTTACCCAATTTACTCTAGATTTTGAATTGGTCATTTTGTCTAACATAGCACTTGTCACCCTAGCTTTCCAAATTTTCAAGTATGTCTTGTCTACATAGCACCAATTATCTTGGCTTTCCTGTGTTTGTTTGTTTTTGTTTTTTAGTTTTGTATTCTTGGGTTTGTCAAAAGCAGTATATGTTCCCTCCATAATCAAAACTACAAACAAAGTATCCAACCATCTAGTAATAAATGAAATTTAAGGTACACACAATTTTTTTAGCTATTTCCATTTTAGTCATTTAATTTTAGCTATTTTTGCTTTAAATATTGTAGCTTTTTTTAGCTTTAGCATTATGTGTTACTATGTTCTTTTCTCAAAGCACCATCCCCTATTACACCTAAATGACATGTGATGATCTTCAAGTGGAGAATATGTATACATATAATATTTTCAAACTTTATCAATTATAGATGCTTTTTATCTTGTAGGAACCTATTGAGTCTCAATCTCTCTTAGTACACACCCTAATAGGTGCACTGGTAAAGGGATGGGTAGACCATTGGTTCTTCATAGTATTTTTGTCCCTTTTTCCACTTGATATCTACACACTTGTCTCCTAAAAACCATTTCCCTAAGCTTTGAATTCTCTTTTAAACAATCCTATAGCATTTTACCACCATAATTAGTCCTTTTTATAACTTAAAACCCCTTTTAATAGTTTACATGACTATATCAGCTATGTTGACCTTGCATTATTATTGATAAAACTTAATAAGGGTCCAAGTCATCCCTTAGCTGACCTAATATGTGACCTAGTGAGTTTTTGTCAATTATGATACTAGGTCGATCGAGTTGACCTTGTCAGCTAAAACTTTTGAAAGGGTTTAGGGTTAGAGTCTCCTATATAAACACATCCATTTCATCATTATTAGAGAGTAGACATGATTTATTATTCATTTATGCTTTTCTACAATCTATTCTTCCACCATTTTGCTTGAGGAGTCTTAACTTAGGGTTTCTACTTGAAGAAGAATCTAGTCTTGTGGAGAAGTCTTGGATGCTCTGGCCTTTCTTAGTGATCCTTACAAACCAAAACAACCTCTTGTGAAGCATCATGGGCAAAAGAAGAGATTGAGTTTTTATAGGTTCATGTTCTCGGTAAATATCTCTAACTTTGTTCCTCTCTTTAGTAGATAGAAGTAGCATAAGTAATGGAATTTGAATAATATTCTCTCTCCATGCATTAGGGTTTTTACCTATACATAGCTTAATTAACATTCTATTATGTATGTTTATTTTTATTATTTATTACCCCCACTTTATGCCATAAGATTTGGTGAGAACTAGATGAGATTTTTGCTTTACTTGTTATTAGTATAGTGAATATGAAAACATAAGACTTAATTAGGGCTATTGCATAGTTTTTCTTGATTGGAGGCTTTAGAACCTTCCCTAGTAATATTATGGTAAGAGATCCCATAATTCAGTCTAGCATATCCATATTGGTCATGATCTTGATTATCTAATGTATCCCTAATTAGAAGTGTAATTAGGATCTATCTTCTCTGAGCTAGGCTTAATTTGTATATCTGATGTTGACCAAATTTGACCCTATAGGTCAAATTGGGACCCTTATAGGTAAAAATTGGAACCTTAGATGTTTTATGGGATCTATTATTATCTCATAAGGTGTATTATAAGTCATTTTATGTCATTTCATGTCACATTAGCCTTGGTTTTATTTATTTTAAATATTTATGTCATTTTGAGTCATTTTGGGGGTCAAAATAGAGCATTAAATGACTTATACAGCCTCTTGTAGATAAGAACACTTTATTAGTGTCTCTTGGTCTTCCACACACTTTTTCTAGTGACTATTTGATCAAATATTCTAATAAATGAATAAAATCATTTCTCTCTTCTTTCACTAGGCTTGGAAATCAAAAATGGTCTTCAGGTTTGTATTTAGTATGGTCAGTAGGAGAAATTTTAGATAAATTGTTCTTCGAGGTGTCTTCTACACTTAGTCAACTTCCATTTTATGTTTGGTTACAAAGTAATGGTGATTAGTGCTTTATGAACCATTCCTAAGAAATTAGACTATCTAATTTGCTTGCTAATATGTGTATCCTGAGGGTTTAGCCATGACATCAACAAGCAAAGTTCTATTTTAATGTTGAATTGGTATAGTTAAGAACCAATAACTTAAGTTACAACTTAAGTCCATATAATCATTAAGAAATTGGCACCTCAACCTATCAATTACTAGCTCCAAACAATGATCAAAGGACTTTACATTTTCCTAAGTCTAAAACTCAATATATGTCCTATTTTTTATCAAAAACCCATAGTTCATCATACACAAATGATCCAATGAAGCAAAGCAAAGTCAAATTATCAAAGGCTCCTCTGATTTAGTGTGCTAGTGACAATTGTCACATTTATGGATCTTGTCAAATAGAGACCTAATGAGTGTAAGCTTATCAAAGTTAATGTTCGAGCTAGTTGGAAGATCAATAGTTAGCACTTAATCAGACATTGGAGATCCAATGGAATGAATGGACTCAAATGCTTTAAAGTGCTCAAGGTTTATCAAAATAGTGATGAGTTGAAGATTGAGCAAGTTTGAGAAGATTAATGAGGTGAAAGTGATCCAAAGACATAGGAAGTAGTGAGATGAAGTCAAAGTGTCAAAGTTTAATGACCAAGTCAAGGTAAATTTTTTGTAAGTTCAAAGATCTAATGACATGTGGGAGCTAGGATCGAGAAGATTTGATGGAGAAAATGAGATTTAATGTGTCAATGAATCTTGGGGATGAATCATATTCAAATGATTGGATCATGATCTATAACTCATGTTCATACATATTGATCCTATGGTGTATAGGAGGTGAAAAATTCAAGATCTGATAGTGAGGATATATGAAACCAATAAGAATAAATATGATTGTTTTGAGTTAGCTTTAATGGATAAATGTCAAACCAAAGAGTCATTTTTTATCAGAGCAAGCAAATATCACAGACATAGTTTACAAAGGAATGAGTAACATGGCAAGAGAATTCCACATGATAAAATATGTAAGATTGAAGATCTTATAGCAAAGAAATCTCTTTAAACTGATATACCACCATGCAATCCCAATCGAGGTCCAAGATGAACAATGACTACCAAATGTAAAGAGTAAAGTTTAAGAAATAAATAAATGATTATAGATGGTGAAAATAGGTGTCTAAAATATATATAACAGTTAGGAGAGAATATTATAACTATCATAGCATGCTTTAACCCCCTTGAATAGTTCTTATGTGTTAGTTCTCCTAATTCAGTTAAAATTCTTGAAGGATGGTCCATGATGGAAATAGTTTCATAAAGGTTGGTGTAAGATTCATTGCACCACTTTAGAAGGAATTTATCATGGTTTACATGTAAATTTGGATTGGAAGGTTTAGACACTAAAATCCCACACACAATGGTTCTAAATATCAAAATGCTTCAAGACCCCATAAGGACCACCTAACCCTTCTTAACCAACTAACCAACCCATTAGACCTTGGGTTTAGTTAGTTAATTAGCCAACTAAACTCAATAAATCATTAAGTAACCCTTCACCCAACCCTTTTTAACCTACCTTGTCCTCTTTATCTTTAAGCACTCGATCACTAATGGTTATCATGACTACTGATGGTTAGCATGACTATCGATGATTGGGTTGACCATCGATGGTTAGGTCATCACCATTATAAAAATAACACTAGTTATGTGTAAGTTAACATGGCATAATCTAATGTGTCTACCTTACCTGATGATAACAAACTATGAATCATCAAAATCAATAAGCCAACCTCATAAGGAACCTTTTATCCTCCATCTCTCTTTGCCTATAAAAGGAGGGGAGTAGGAGGTGAGAAAGGATCATCACAAGCATTCTATCACATAGGTATTAAATCTTCCCAACTAGTCTTATATAAATTTAGTAACTACAATAGAGATTTGAACCTCTTCTAAAATTTCTCTTGTGACAAAGTATCATTACTCTGCCAAAATTTCTCCAGCCATCTAACAATAGGTACAGTTTGTATTTCAGCTTTGTTTGCTTGGTTTCTTACTTCCAAACCTAAATCAAAACTCCTACACCTATCTTTTGACTTTTTTATCCCTAAACAAACACTTAACAAAACCCTTACCTAATCATTAACCCATTCTACAACTCCTTTTTGAGTAACTTCAAAATCCAAAGGTAACCACCAATGATCAACATAACCACCGATGGTCACCTCCAACTGCCGACAGTTGCCTAACCATTGATGGTCAGCATAACCATCGATGGTTACCCTAATTTTTTATGGTCATTATGGGAAGGAACAATAGAAAGTTATTTCTAACCCCTCACCCCCAACTAAATCCAACTTTTTTGAACCTGACCTAATCTATTTTAGCACTAGTATTGACCCATTATTTTTATATTTAGTTTATTTTTCATTATCAAGCATTCACTTCTTCTTATATTTCCTTTCTATTATTTGACGCATGTATTTCATATTTATCTCTTTCAAATTAATTTTTATCAAAGAGTGGATTGATAGCCTCCTAGTAAGCTCATGATTTTTGGATCTAGATCACACTAGGTAGTCCACCTTACTATCTTTCTAACAACCCATTTTTTTAGTGTTTTCTTATCTACAAGTCATCCTTCCAAGACAAAAAGGAGTTCTTCACACTCGTCTGGATCATGTGCACACAAAAACTAGGTTATTATACCACACCCTTATTATGAGTTTCTTACCTTCTTCTTTAACTAAGAATTGAACAAAAATTAAGAGAAACATTTTGGAATGCCTAGTGGGACCTAGTATCATCTAGGTGCCCTTTTCTTCCTTTATTTTATGCTCATATAATGAAATGAAAAAGTTTCATTTTGGGCTTAAAATAAACCTTGCATACATTCATTGCTTGTATATTTTTATTTCATCTAGTTAACTTAAATTCAAATTAATAAATCATAGTTTCACTCTTGTTATCACACACTTTACCAAACCATATAATCAATAAACACATCAAAACAACTAACATAAGGCCCAACTAGGATTTCTTCACCTAGTGATAAACCTTACCCTTTGGATATCTTACTTGGAGGTCATTACCAAGAAGAGAAACCAAAACTCAACTCTTTGGTTGAGTTTAAACACTAAAATTTAGTATATCTTAGCTAAGCACCTGACACCCTTATTGTTATAGTGTTTGAAGTGAGGGAGTAGGACCCAATATCAAGCCACATACTAAATTTTAATACAGATTTTTGAGATCCTTTAACACCTAAAACCAACCTTAGACTTCCTCTTTAGTACCTAATCTACAAACCAAAGTTCTTCTTCACACTTTCTAAGGTATAAGCCAAAAGTGATCTAAAAAGAATCCTAAGTTGTTAAATGCACTTTAGTGTATGTTTTGATTGCCTTGAGATATTTTTATTTTATTTTATTTATATTTGAGTTGTGAGATTTTTTGTCATTTCCTTTCTATTTCTCACATGGTCTTTACTAGACAATAGTTGAGGAATGAAACCAACCAAGAACCATTCTCCTCTTCTTCTTCCTCCATGGAGTATACTTCTGATGTTGAGGGTTCTCCTCATCTTTCTCCCCCTCCTACCATGCCTTAGATAGTTGTCAATGGTGATGCAATTTTCACTACCTTCCTTGATAACAACCCTATGGCCCTCCAACATTACCTCAACACCTTATCTCACCACACCCCTACTACTTTGGTCCCTCTTAAAGATCCACCTTATGGGATGTTACCCCATATTATGATTGGTGCCACCTATACCCAACCTATGATCACCCAAACATCTTCTTTCACCCATAACCTATCTTCTACCTCCACCCAAACTCAATCAAACATGCCAACCAATATTCAAACACCACCTACACCAACAAACACCTTTAACATAAGGGCAACCTCACCTCTTGTTACCCATACTTCATCCACCATGTGTATATATTCTACCCCTATTTCTACCATTCCCCTTATCACTACCAACCCACCAATTTCCACCCCACTTCAAAATTTGGTGCTTTCCATACCTCCTACCATTCTAAATATTTGTACTAGATTTACCATTCAACCCCAACTAATTACCTACCCATTCATACCTCAAAATCAACCCATATCAATCCCTCAACAAATACCCATGACATCCTACTAATATTTTCCTTATCTATAAGGATACATAGCACCTTCTACCCAACCTTTTGTGCCCATTAACCCTTATGTGGCATCATCCCAACATTCAATGACCATATACCAATTTGTGTTATCTTCTCAACCTTCTACCACTTATCCATATATTACTTCCACCCAACCTCAACAAAACTTACCACCCAATTATGGAGCTTCCCAACCTCAAATGGATTTGGTCAAAATGTTAATGGATAAAATGACCAACCTAGAGTCATCTATTTTTGGGGCTCATAACCTCTTGTCTTATAACCAAATCTATAATGAATCTATTCACCCATCCATTCTTATCCAACCCTATCCTCTTCAATGGGAACTACCGAAGTTTTATAAATTCCAAATAAAGGAGGATACCCAACAAAATTTAAGAGCATTTTTCCATTATTGATATTTGATTGCATATGATGATGTTCTCCTCCTTTTCACTTTTCCCATGTCTTTATCTATACCAACATTAGATTGGTATAGTGCTCTCACCAAACACTCCATCTTTTCCTCTTCCCAACTTGCCTAAATATTTTTAGATCATTTCTCATTTAATATATCTAAGAAGGCCTTTATTACCAACCTCTACTCCATTAGGTAATTTGATGATGAATCAATTATCGATTTTATAGCTAGATGGAGAGGTCTTATCAACCAACTCTCTTTCTCTTTACCCTAACCTAAATTGATTGAAATTTTCTCTCAGAGTTTTGCCAAACAAACTACTCCTACTCTATAGGTTCAAACTTTTAAAACATTAAAATGAGTATTTTACCATGGCACACAAATTAGAAATCAGATCCATTGATGAGGGGAAATTGAAACTAAGAAATAAAAATTCTAGCTTTAAATATAATGACCCTTCCTTATCCAAAACCACTAATCAATCTAACCATCCCAATACCAAACCAAAGGCATCCACAAACTCAGTTATCCTTAAAACTACTCCACCACCAACTGTCAACCAAACAACTCCTCTAACTCTTCCAACCAACAAAACCAAAATCAAAACTGAGCTGCCCCAAAACAATACACTCTGATAAGGGAGTCTTATGCTTTAGTTTTATAAAAATTACTCAAATCTAACATCATATGATTTCCTCCCATAAAATCTCCTCGACACTTTTATGCTTCTCATCCTATACTTGGTTAGTATAATGAGAATGATCTATATGCTTTCCATTATGTCATTTTACATGACATTAGTAGGTGTAACACCTTCAAAATTGTTATGTAAAACTTGATTGATAATGGATAACTTGTATTTGATAATCCCAATGCACCCTCAAATAGTCCCTTAACATCTTTCAAAAACCTTTCCCCAATCATGCCCCTTTTACCAACTATGATGATAACAAACTAGAATCATCTCACCCCTGTGAGGTCCATATGGTCAATGTCATTTGTTTCTCTTAATTTACACTCATTTTTTAATTTAGAGGCAAGTAAAAAAACTATTTAAATGGATGTGTAAAGGATACCTGATAAATTTTCATGCATGATCTAGATGATTATGGGCACTCCTCTTTAGCATGGAAGGAGTAACCTGCAGATAAGAAAGACACTAGAAAAGGGGTTATTAGTAAGATAGTTGAGTGGACTGCCTAGCATGAGCTAGATATAAAAAGTGTATGCTTACTATGAGGCTATCAATCTAGTATTGATAATAATTAAGTTGATATAAATGAAAAGAGGGAATATTTACATTCAATAACATGAAAGTAAATGCATGCAAGAAGAAGAAATTAAAATACTTTTTTAAATAAAATAACTAAATATAGAAAAATGGTTCAATACTTGTGTTAAGACAGTTGGGGTCAGGTTCAAAAAATTAGGGAAGGCTCTATAAACAAGTAAGAACACAAAAAATAAGATTTGGTTGGGGTTAAGGGGTTGAAAATAACTTTTTTTTCTACCATAGTGACCATCGATGGTTGGATGAACCATTGATGGTTGGGTTGACCATCAGTGGTTAGGTAACCATCGATGGTTGGGTTAACCATTAGCAGTTAGGTAACCATCGATAGTTGAGGTAACCATTAGTGGTTGGGCTAACCATTGGTGGTTACCTATGTGTTTTTAAAAATGATCAAAAAAATGAAATATAAATTGGATAAACAGTTAGGTAGGGATTTGAATGTGGGTCTGATCAGAGATGGGAAGTTGGAAGATAAGTCTAATCAGGTCAAGAGGGTTGAAATGGAATAAAATAAAGACACAAGTATGAATTTACCTATAACTTGCAAGATTGTTGATGGTGGAAGGCTAGAGCAATTTGGCTAGAGTAATAGTACTTTGGTCTTGAGAGAAACTTAGATAGAAATTTAGATCCCCATTTTTATTTCTTAATGGTTGAAAGAAGGTTAGATACTTATGTGCAAGAAGATTTGATATCTTGGACATGAATCCTTTTCTTCTCCTACTCTTCTCCTTTTATAAGATGAAATTATTAATTGGGTAGGAGGAAGTTGTTAATTAGATCTGAGGATAAAGTTTCTATTTATGATGATTTGTATTTGGTTGGCATCTCATAAGGACATACTAATTTATGCCATGCTTATTTCATACACAACTAGAAATGCTTTTAAATAAGGTTGAATACCTGATCATCAATGGTTAGGCTAATCATTGACAGTTAGGCTAACCGTCAATGGTCAAGTGCCTAAGGAAAAATGGGTGAAGATAGGGGTTGATTAAAGGGGTGTTCAAAGTTTTAAGTTAGTAAGTGAGCTTAGTAAACTAGGTGGTCTAACTAGACTCAAGGTCCAATGGGTAAAGGGGGGATGTAAGTCATTTCAACATCTAAAACTATCATGTGCCATTTTAAGTGTCTACATTTTGCCCCTTTTTATTATGTAGCCTTGAATCAACAAGCTATAGAACAAAAATAGATTATTGGTATAGGTTTGATTGCCCTGAGTATGGGAGGAGGTGTTCTCCCTCAAATTGGGAGTTGATAAGGCAAAACCAAAATTGGGTCAAGGTTTGATAAGTGCTATATGGTGAGTCATGAGGTGGGTGATGAAAAGTGTTGGGCATTTAAAATGCAAACACATGCACAAAATACAACTAAGTGAGATACTCAGGATCATGTAAATAATAAAGCTACCAATGTTGGTAAAAATAAGGTCAGTTCTAGAGGGATGTATGATAAGGGTAATCGATCAATAGCAATGGTCATAGCTAATTGATTCATTCCTATCAAGTCATCTATATAGGTCCAATGTTTTCATAGGTATCTAAGGTAGGAAGTGCTCCCTAAAAAAACACAAATGATTGGGTCATGCATGAAGTGGTGTGAATTTTAAAAGGGCAACATGGCAAGGTTGATCAGTGTAAGTAAAATGGCTAAGCAAAGTCATCACAAAACATGTAAATAGATCAGGTCAAAAATTGCCAACATTGAGGTGGACATGGTCAAATGGTTGGTCAAAGAAGGGTAATCTATAAGAGTTCAAGTGGCTAGTTGTGTGAGATGAGGTAAGCTCTAAAAATTAGCACCTAGGTGGGGTGATAATTTTTTTTTAAAGTTTTGGGATCCTGACTGTTGATGGTCATAGGTCCTTAGAGCCAACCATCAATGGTCAAACAAGAACCTTAAAAAATTTGAAACATAAAAAGTGAAAAGGAAAAGTCATTTTCACTTTTGACTTTAGCAATTTGTGCTCTAGTGTTTCCTATGTAGTTTGACATTTTGCATGTGAGGGTCCTGAGGTGGAGTGTTTTGAGTGGTGGATTTCACGTGTTGAGGTGATTAAGGGTTGATGAAATGGAGGGTGGATAAGGCAATGATCAAGCAGTGGGATGAGGGATCCAACCATGTCATCAATCATATAATGAGGTAAGTGTTGTTTTGAATTTGATAGGTAGTTGAATTAATTTTTGTAATTGAGTCATTGTAAAAGAATGTGATGGTAGTGTGGAATTGGTTTGGGTAGGGTTTAAGGGATGTTTTCCCTAATTAGTGTCTGTGTGAAATTGGTTAATTTATTTGGTGAAATTGAGAGTGGAAGGGTGTTTTAGGTTGGTAATTAGGTGTTAGATAGGGTTTGGTAGGTTAAATTTTGGATTGAGGTGATTGTTGTGGTTTTTAGGTGGGAAATGGTAGAGGGTTTCATTACTAGTAGTCACACACAATGACCATTGATGGTTCAAACCAACCATCAATGGTAAAACACTAAAGGAGTGAGATCCGAAAGAGGAATATCGATGGTTTAATGAACTATCAGTGGATGAAGGGTTGGGGGAGGGTAGATAAAAAGTGGTAGTAAAATATTTTATTTGGGTGAATGTGTTAATATTTTGGAAAGTGTTGAAAGTATTTTGAAAGTGGTAAAATTAAGAAAATTTTAAAATGGTAAAGTTTGGAAGTTGGGTAAAGGGTTGATGAAAGTTGGGAAAGTTAGAAAGTTGAAAAGGTGTTTAAAGTTTTTATGGTGGTGTAAAGTGTTTAGGTTTTTAGGCTATGTAAAGTGTTGGAAAGTTGTGTTAAGTGATTTAAGAGCTTTTTAAAGGTTTTTTTATTTAAAGTGTTTTGAAAGGTTAAAGTGTTTAAGGTTAGTAAAATAGGATGAAGGTTTAATTAATTTAAAAGGTAGGTAAAGGGTGTGAAAGATGTTGAAATGTTTCAAGAGGTATGTCAAGTGGGTGTTAAAGTTCAAATGTAGGTAAGAGAGGATGAAGGGAAGGTGAGCAGAGTTTAGTAAATAGAAGCATTTAGGTGTTTGAAAATGTCATGTTAGGGTCAATGTTTGATAGGTAGGGTAATTTTGTAAGATAGAATTATGTAGGTGGTAAAAATGATTTGAAAATATAGGTAAATAAAGGTAGAGTTTTGTTTGAGTGTTAGAGGTAAGATGGTAGATGTAATTGGTTAGGATAAAATAGGTTTAAAAAGTGGTTGTAGGTTGGTACTTAGCTTGATGTGGGAAACTAAGTGTGCATGATAATGTGATTATGTTTCAATCATTTGACCAGATTCAGATGAGGGACCAAGTCCCTAAGATCTTCATAGAGGTCCATGATGGGATGACTAATGATGAGTGGAGACATATGAAGGAGGTTGGCCTAGGGGCCATGAGACACTACTAGCACCTATTAAGTGATGTGACTATGATTGTGGCCCTCATCAAGAGATGTGACCCAACCACAAACACATTTTTATTATTGATAGGAGAGATGAGCATCCTACTTGAGGATGTACATAAGATGACATGGCTACCCATTTGAGGGGAGCCTATTTATCACATATAGAGTGAGAAGAGGGACTACCACATGAATCTGATTTGATATATAAAGTGGATCAGGTCCATGCCAGGTATCACATAGGTGGTGTTTTCTATGGGCCATTAGACTAAAGGGCTCTAAGGGATAGATGTTTTTTATGATGATTATGATGATGATGATAGTCGTATCCTATTTTGCACTACCAGATTCAATCAATGGTCAATTTCTATACCTATTACTAGGGGTGCTAGTGGAGATGTTTTTGGGGAAGATTATGTTTGGTTGGGCCCCAGTGTTACTAATTTAGATCTACAAGGAGGTTTAAGCATTTAGATAACATAGGTGATATGGGATTATTTTTGGCTTTATTCTCCATTATTGGGCATACAACCATAATTGTGTGGTGAGACTTTTGGGGCTACCATGGGTGGCTATGCACCAGCTAACTATAGAGTGGGTTTCATGAGATACAGAGGGGATTATGTGTTGATAGGGGTTGGTGGTGGTGTGAGGGACATTAATTGGTTCAAGGATGCTTTGGAGGGATTGGTAGTGGGTGACATAATATTGAGGTCATATGTGGGTTGGCTTAAGTGGGCCCAATACATTTACCACACTCTATCAATGTAGAGTTGGTGATGGATATATGGGAGGTGGGATGGTGAGATTGAGTTTATCTAATTTGATTGAGTATAGAGGTAGTTTGTCCTTATGTAATGGATTCCACTAGATTTATTGAGAAATAGGAGGGAGGATGCAGGTTTCTTTCTCCTAGATCCACACCCATAAGATGTGTTAGATCATGAAGACCTACCAGTGAGAGCTGTGATAGATGATTCCAATGTTATGGATGGTTATGTAGTATGGTACAAGGCTTGATATATAATGGCCAATTTTAGATGGGGTGACAGGGGTCAACAGCCCATGGATATGGATCTTATTGGGGCATAAGCACAGGGTGGTGGGTAGGATGGATAGGCACAAGTAGAAATTGTAGTGGCACATGTTCATATCACCATATTGTAGGGATAGGTGGCTACTTTATAAGGATGGATTGTCACTTTATAAGGTTAGTTGATGATATTAAATAGAGATTGAGATCAAGTAAGGATCTCTCTTGGGTTAGTAACTTAGGAGAGAGATTCACTAAGGTAAAGGGTAGGAATGGTGGTAGTAATAGTAAGGGCACCTACAAGAGGACCTGATATGATTCCTATGACATGATCCTTAGCCACCATTGAGGAATTGAGATATTATGAGGTGATAGTGCTAGCATAGTTACCATTGGAGCTCTAATATGGAGAGTATAGGGCCATTTTAGCATGTGGTCCAACTATAGCTACTCTAGGATAGTGGGTCTCTATAGTGGATTAGGCAGGGAGATCAGGGGGACCACCACCAAATGGTAGTGCAAGTGCAAGTGCAGGTGTAGGTGGGGTTAGTGGTAGTGGTGCCCTAGGGGCCTAATATATGATATTATATGATGTATATGTCTTTGATTTTGATACCCACCTGCATGCCAATGACGTGATATGTATATGAGAGAGAGAGAGAGAGAGAGAGAGATTTATACATTATTACATGTATTTCTTATTTAGGATTGTATACTCATTGACATGTGTTACTTTTATTATGATGTATATGATGATGAGGTTTTATGATGATTATAGATGTTTATTGATGTGGATGGTGGTTATGGTTATTATGCTTATTTGATGGTTTGAGATATTTATGGATGATGCTTATGAAATTTATGGTTCATTAGTTTAGGTATGTGGCAATGTTTATGGATGTTCATGATGTATGTTTATGATGATAGGTTGATAATACCCCATGATATGTGAGATGATATGTAGACTCATAGTTTAGGCATGTGATGATGTTTATGGATGATATGTGTTGTTCATTGATGGATGTGATATTGATGACCATGGGTGATTTTAGTATATTATATAATGATGTGATTATTGTTTTGATCTTATGATGAATATTTTAATGTGTGGATAATTTAGGTGATGTTTGAGCTTATACATAGTGGATGGTGTGGTTTTTCATTGATGGATGTGATGGACATGTGATTGATGGTTTTTATTATGGTTTTTTTGATGATGTTTGATTATATGATAATTTAATCATGGTTGTTTAAGATGTGATGTTTTGATTTTTTGAATTGTTGTTATGTTTATGGGAAGTAGTGATATGATGGGGTCAATGATGTTTATTGATATGATGTGGTTTATGCCATTTATGCTATGATAAATGATTAGTGTATGATAATGAGGTTGCTATGTGATTGTTGATGTTTCATGGTTTTTATGTTTTGTTCATGGATAGGATATGGTGTATGGACATGGTTCATAATGGTATGATGTATATGGATTATTATGTTTATGAGAATGATGTTTTGAATGTTTTGATATGGGGATATAATGAAATCACATAAAGTAGGTTCAGAGATCACACTAAATGTGGAAAAGAGAGAAGAATCATGAGACATATGTTTACATGAACTAATGAATAGAGGGTAAGAAAAAGGCATGATGTGTTCATTGGTAAGGGCCTAACAAACCGAATTTGGATTGACTTAATGAAAATAAGCCTTTTAAATGCTCCACATGAGCATGTTTTAATTGAAATATAAGATATCTTGATCACTTTGTGTCAAGTAGCTCATAGTCCCTTGATTTTATAGAGGGTATGAAGGGAAAGTAGGTGATAGGTTAAATGGGAAATGGGTGATATGGTAACCTAATATGGGCTAGCTTGCCCCTTTTATAGGTGACCAAAAAACCATAATAGACAAGTTTGTGCCTTAATATAATATATAGACTAATCGATGCGAGAAGTCTACTAATGCCATATATAAAATCTGATCCTAGCTTGCTTTGATTTTGACATAGGGTTGTCTAGCTACTTTTGTTATTTTGATAGGTTAGTGAAACTAATCTATGCATGAAGCTTCAAATTATTTCTTTAACAAACTTAACTTAGCCATCCTTCAAGGAAATGGTATAAAGTTGGATTTTTATAGTTGTCCTTTAAGGGAGAATTTTATCTTTAAGCAATTTAGCTATTGGGTAGTTATCCTTCAAGGGAGAAGTCTGTAATGCTAGAGATATGGACCCAAGTGATATTTTGGTATCCCAATTTGAGGTTGAATGCTAGGTTTAGACATGGACAAGTCTATTTAGGCTTAGAAGTCTAATTTTATGGAAACAAGACTTTTAACACAAAAGGGTAATGATAGATGAAGGAATTCGGTCTAAGAGACAACTAATCATGGAATTCCATCTGATTAGAGATTAAAAGTATCCATGAGAACCATGTCATGGGTAGATACATGGTATATATGCTTAGGATTAGACTATACTATGATGGATAATCACATGGTCCTATGTTGTAATCATCTGTCCCCTAAAGGAAATAGTGTGAATGGTGTAAAGAAAGTGAAAATCTCATAAATCAAGGGATGAGCTTAAGTTAGACAATAAGGTGAGTTCTATCCTTGTTTTAACAATAGAAGGGATGCAGATGTGAAGCATTAAGAGGCTCAAGTTTTGGTTTTCCTTTAAAATAGGATAAATGATAAGCTCTTGATCCATACTTATGGGTTATGATTTAGGGTCCAAACTAATTGAAGCCAAACTTTCCTCTTTTTCTTGTCTCCATATTAGTTACATGTTAGTTTTCCTTATGGATGAGGTCTCTGATATTGAATTCTTGCTCTTTTAGGTGTTTATTATAAGCTTGCATGATTCATTATTGATAGACATGAAGATGATTAATCACTATAAGGTGATGTTCATCAAGAATTTTAAGACATATAAGATGTTCTTGATGATAATCATTCTCAGAAAGGATCTCATGCAAAGATATGTGAAGAGAGAGAATGTATACTTTGAGGGCCAAGATTGCCTCTACTTCAAAGATGAGAGAAAAATGGGTAGTATCTGTAGAGGTTTGAATGCTAATGCGATAGGCCCATAAAATAAAAGGGATATGCAAGGACCAATCCTACCTTGAAACACTTACTACTTTGGTTAGCATTTTGTTGAATATTTTGCTAGAGGCTTTTGATTTTCCATTTACTTATGAATGATAGGGAAAGGAAAAGCTTAGCTTGATTCCAAAAGCATCATAAAGACCTTATATTTCTTTTTTTATAAGATTTTCCATTATTAGTGATGATCTTATGGGGATCACCAAAGTAGAAGATGATATGGTGATTGATGAAATCGATAATATTTTCATATTTGGTCAAGATAAGAGGAATGGATTCCACCCACTTGGTTAAGTATTTAGTAGGGGTAATGATGGATTGATGCCATTGTGAATAATGAGGATCGATTTCCCCAATAAGGTCAAGACCTCATTGCAATAAGGGCCAATAGTCTTTGGATACTCAAAAGCCATGGGTAGGTGTGTGATGTAAATTAGCATGCTATTGACACTTGACACACTTAATTATGTATTTGCAACAGTCTTGGTTAAGTGTGATCCAATAGTAGCCAAGGTGAAAGATATGTTTCACAATAGCTAAACCACTAAAATGTCCCCCATAGATTATGTCATGTGTTTCCTTGATAGTGTGGGAAGCCTCATGACTATGAATACAATGAATAAGGAGGCCATCAAAGCCACGTTTGTAAAGGATTCCCCCTAGTATGGTGTAATAAGAGGTACTCTGAATAAAGGCTCTTTGGGCATTCCTCAAAAATTTGGGAGCAATAATGTTGAGGTTAAGGTAGTTAAAAGTTTGGTCATACCAAATGTCAGAAGGAGATGCTTCCACACTAAAAATGGTGGGAAGGATAGAAATAATATATGAGGGTGTGGTAAAATGATGGATGTTGACAAATAGTTTATATTTATCAAGTTGAGATGGAATTTGGGAAGCGAGGGATGCCATTATGTTTGCAAATTTATTGGTAGATCAAGTAACTAACTGGATAAGGTAATACTTGAATGATACTAAGAGCATGTTGACTAAGAGTTTTTACTTTATTAAGACATCATTTTTACATTGGTAATATCCATTGACCTAGTTGACCACAAGTTGGGAATCACCAAAGACATTGATAGTTCTGACTCCCAAGGCTAGAGTAGTTTGGAGACCTATGACTAGGACTTCATACTCAGCCATGTTTTTGGTACACTCGAAGTCAAGTTTAAATTAAAAGGGAAGAGGCTCACCATTAATGGGAATGAGAATAACTCTATCACCCCCACCATGTTGGCATTTGGATCCATCAAAAAACATGGTCATTTGGTAGGTGGGTTCCTCCTAAGAAAGAGTTGTGATAGACTCATCAATAAAAGTAAAAGGAAGTAGTTGATTATCTGGTAGAGGAGCTTCAACCAATTGGTCAATGATGACTTGACCTTTAATGGAATTTTTATAAAGGAACTCAAGATCAAAATTATCTAGAAGCATGAGCCACTTAGCCATACACTAGTTTGGTATGGTTTAGAGTGCATGTACTTGAGTGGGTTGGTGTTAGTGATGACATAGGTTTAATGATTAAGAAGATAGTGACAAAGTTTTGAAGCCACAAAGACTAAGATGAGGTAAAGTTTCTTGGGATGGGTATACTGAGGCTCATATTCTATAAGTGTGTAGATAATTATTAGATGGCTTGCTCCTTGTTGTGTTCATCATGGTGAGAGAGCATGGCCCATAGGGAATGGTCCATGGCGGATATATAAAAGTAGAAGGGTTAATCTTATTTAGGAGGGGTGAGGACAAGTGGAAAGAGAAGATACTCCTTGATTGAATAAAAGGCTGGTTGATAGTCCTTGGTCCATTAAAAATAAGTGTCTTTCTTGAGGAGATGGTGAAAGGGTTGACATCTATCTGATAACTAGGAGATGAAGCGATGGATGGATTGAAGTTTCCCCTATAGGATATAAAGTTGATCAAGGTTAGTAGGAGGAGGCATCTCCAAGATTGCTCTAAATTTAGTGGGATCCACTTTGATTCTTCACAAAGAGATGATAAAACCAAGAAGCTTTCTAGATAAGACCCCAAAAATACATTTCTTAGAGTTAAGCCTGACATGATAATGGATTAATCAATCAAAAATGATTGCGATAATGGCTAGGTGATCCTTGTGGTGTTTGGATTTCCCAAGGATATCATACACATAGTCCTCTATAATTTTATGGATGAGATCATGAAATATGTAGGTCATGACATGTTGATATGTTGCTCTAGCCTTCATCACTCCAAAAGGCATGACCCTGTAATAGAAGGTTCCCCAAGGGATGATAAAGGAAGTTTTATGCTAATCTTTAGGGGCAAGTAAGACTTTATTATATCCCAATAAATCTTCCATGAGAGATAACATCTCATGGTCATCTATAAGATCAATAAGTAGGTCAATCTTTGGCAAAGGAAAGTCATCCTTTAGGTAAGTGAGATTTAGGTCATGAAATTCAATGTAAAGGTGAAGTGTTTTTGTGGGTTTGGTGATAGGAATGATGTTAGAAATTGTGGACTATGAATTTGACTCATGAGAGGTGATTAGTATTGTGTTATTCTAAAAATACAAACAAATTGATAAAAACACACTAATTAGCATACATATCTATGCATAGTTACTAGGGTGAGCTTAATAACAAAAACAATTGAAAATCACAACTAAAAAGTAAAGAAAAAAAGAATCCTTCACTTTCCTTAGATGCTCCAAATGCTTATTGTAGTGGTTTGCTCGACTTGGCTCAATATTTTGGCATCATAACTTTGGAATTTGAGAGATCTTGGAATCAATTTGGCATGGTAAATTTACACAAATTAAGCTTAAAATTCAATAGGCAAGGTTGTCTCCACTCATTTTTTTCACTTTTTACATTCAAAAGAAAGAAGAAACTAAAGATAAGGGTCAAGGGTTAGATGATACCAAGATTAAGTTGCGCACCGTTATCTAGATGATTAAAGGAGCTCCTCTTTGGCTGTGGAGGATGACACCTATAGATAAGAAAGACTTAAACAAAGAAAATGTTAGATAGATATATGGTGGACTACCAAGCAAAGCTCGGTCCCAGAAGTGCAAAGACTTCCTTGAGGGATGACAGTCCACTTATTTGACAAAAGAGTGTTGCTAGAAAGAGAAATAATGAAAGGCTAAAGAAGAGAAATAGATAATGTGTACCTGATTCCTGCAATCTACTTCTCACAGTCACCGATTCTAGTTAGTTTGTCGTCATCAATTTGTCAATGTTGTTGACGTCGGTTAGGCTTTTGACATCAGTAGGGGCAATGGGCCTTGATGCCGATGTCGATGGGGGCAATGGGCCTTGGACGGGTTTCAGGGAAAGTTTGTGGTCAATAGAGGAGTCTGGAAGGAGTCTAAGAGTTTAATGGTTTGTGTAGGGTTATAGGGTAGTGAATATGGTCTAGAAAAGGGCTAAGGTAGAGGATAGGGGTGGAAAGAGAATAAGAATGAGAGGAAGGCTTTTCAGCCTCTCCAGGAAGAAATTCGGGTTGTCTATCAATAGTACTCAAGAATATTCAATGGACTAATCACCAATTCATTCTTAAAATATTGAAATATAAACTAGAATAATACTTAGCTCTTGGTGGAGAACCAGAAGTGTAGAAGACTTGTTCCATTATGGCTGATGTAGGAGACCTCATGCAATGTTTCAATCTGGTGTGGAGTGAATTTTGCAGAGTTTCTTAGCCTAGAGGGTGATGATAGAATGCTAATGTCTCATCCTAAAGCCTGACTTTGATATGCAAGGAGTTGAGGAGTAAGAGAATTCAGATCTGGGGGCAAGAGAGTTAGCATTCAAGGGTGTAGCCGAGGTTAGAATTTAGTTTTAAACAACTGATGTCGGTGATATCGCCAGCATCGGTCGACTGTTGATCGACATCGATGGCTAGAGAATGGGTAAAAAGGCTATTTTTAGCCTTTTGCCCATTCCTCCATCTGCCAAGTTTGGTTGTCGTTGCTGAATGGTCTAAAGGTAGGTTTAATAGGCACAAGAATTAGTGGGGGAGTTAAAATAGGTCTTAGGTAATTATGATTAGTCATAGGGTGATAAATGGTCTAAGAGCTAGGAATCCAAGGTGAGGTGTCTAGGGGGGATGATTAATTTAAAATAAGTATTTTAAATTAATAAAGTATAGGTTAGGCATGTTGAAGTTAGAAAGGGACTAAGGGGGGGTTGACACTATTTTGGTGTCTACAAAGGCCTCCTATTTATAGATTTTTTAGATTACTCATAATCAACCTGAACTGTCCATATTGAGATGAAGATATCTGGTTGAGGATTAATTCAATTTTTTTGGAATTAATTTTATAATTATCCTCATCATGAAATTGGAAAAAGAGCAATTGAAGAGGCATGGAGGGTCATTATGAGGCATGGGAGACCCATAATCATGATATTTGTGGCATTTATGGCCTAAGGATGTCTTCCCAAGAAATGAGGTTACCTGATGATATAGGTATTCAATATTCATTTATAAAAACAAGTGTTTAACAAGTTTCCATGGAATTATTAGTTATTCACTAACTTGGATTAATTATCTCTAAGCATGATTAAGCACTTTGTGCACAAATTACTCAAATTGATCAGAATGCCTTGTTATTGGTCTAAAATTTGACTATATTAGAATTAGAAGTCAATGTTAGATGTGTTGGATCCATTATCCCATTTAGGATGTTATCAATGGAAAATAATAAAGACACACATCTCATACAATAAATTTTATATAAAAGAGCAATCTAGAGCACCTAGGTGCAAAATTAGCATTTTGACTTGAAATGATCTAATCAAAGTTAGCTATCCCATAAATTGCATTACCCCATTTAATGATACCCTAGCTAAAATCAGCACTTGAATATATTAATTTCAACTTATTTAATGTTTTTTAGTTTTTTTAAGCCAAATTATGCATTTTGGTGGATATTAGTCAAAATCTTGGTTGGAGGTTATCAATGGCTAGATTTAGGTGTTTACAAAAACCCATTGTCAATAGTATATGGGTTGGATGAAGTCGATGGATAAGAGATGCTAAAGTTATTCTTTAAATAAAAGGGTGATGTAAAGGTTCATCTTATGAATTTTTTATGGAACTAGCTTAACCTCAGTATGGGTGATAATGTTGTGGAGGGCAATAAAAGGGTCAATTCTAGGCATATCTTGATAGGACCAAGTAAATGCTATGTTACGGTCATGAAGGAAAGAAGGGTAATCTTGTTGCTCTATGGAATTTAAGGATTGGTTGATCCTTATAATATGGGGGTTATCTTGAGTACCCAAGTTGACATCGATAGTGGATTCATTCAACATGGTTTGGTTTTTAAGAGGAAGGGATTTATGGATAGAAGAATCCCCTACACCAAGGTAGGTGAGAATGGAATCAGTGTCTTGATGTTGGATGGTGTTGATAGTAGGAGAATCATTTTCTACCATTTTAAGATGGATGAGAAGAATGGGTTTAGTTCAGCCATCTTTTTGATAAGTCAGAGGGCCCAAACTAATGGTATTGATCAAAAAATGCTATATGTGATGATATTAAAGTCTACAGACTTTAAGACATGGGGTTGGTGAGGATGGAACATCCTCATCTATGGGGGCAATGGGTTCTTTTGGTAGTACAAACCTAAGGTTGAATAACTCATGAGGTTTTTGAGTTTTGATTATGGGTAACTCATGAGGTCCCTATTCATAAAGGCCAAGGCTAAACATCCTATAAGCACACCTATAAAGGTAAGATTTGGCAAAGGCTAGTTTGTTGAGATAAGAGAATTCAAAGGTGAATGGTTAGATGGATGAGGTAGTGGTGGAAATGAGAAGTGGTTGATCAAGTCCCCCATAAATAAATTTTATTTGATGATTAGGGAGCCTAAAGGGGATGATGTTTTTGATGGTAGGATCATATGAAGGGTCATATTTGAGGTTCTCATAGCCATGCAGAGTAGGGAAAGCATCCAAGGCTAAAAGGCGATATTCCCCAAGGGAGAGACTATTTCAATTTATTTTTTTCATTTCTTAGTTTTGAAATTAGATAAAAGAAAGTGAGTATTAGGGTGTGTATCTGGTAAACATTATGCTCATTAATGACTAGATTAAGTGAGAACTCCTTTTTGGTGGGAAGGACTACCTGCAATAAGACCACACTAAACAAACTCGTTTGTTAGACAAGTATGAAGGGTGGACTGCCTAGCAATGCCAGAACTAACAAGTGAAAGCTCCCTTGGATGGTTCTCAATCCACTCCCCTAATGATATAAATGTTTTAAAAATAAAATTTGGAGATAGTAAACTGATACGAACATAAATGTGTATATAAAGAAATAAATGATATATCTATTTAATAGAAAATGTAGCAATGGTGGGTCAACACCATGGAAAAATGCACCAATGTTATGTTCAGAGGATCTAGGTAGGGTATATAGGTAGATCAAGAATAGAAATAGGGATTTGATTAGGTAAAAGGGGAGAAAATAATAATCTATTATTTTCTTTGACAGTGACTGGTAATGATTGTGTATGACCAGTGACAGTTAGGTAATCGATGATGGTTTGGGTAATCGGTGATGTTTGTTGCTAACTAGCAATGATTGCTTATAAATTTTGGTGAATTTTGGGATGGAGATGAAAATTTAGTGGCTTATGGGTAGGATTTAGAGTGTGTATTTTTGGGTGAGGGGTGTTGTGTAGGTGAATAGAATGAAATAGAAAAACATGACAAGGAAAAGAAAACACTAAAAATAAAAGGAGGATACATGTGTGATTCCAAGTGAATGTTAGTTGAAGTCCTGAAGAAAGTTGGGCAGCATAATAGTGCTTGAACCTTCAAAATTTATGCGGATAGAGCTTTAGGATGCTAAGTACCTACACAAATAAAATAAGAGAGCCTGGATGTTGATTTTTTTGGATCCCAAACTCCTCCAAGAGCCTTATATTTATAGCAAAAAGTTTCTATGTAAGAGAGGGAGTCTTGAGGGAAAGTTGCTAAGTTGGGAGGAGATGAATTTGCCTATCTTTTTGGTCTTTAAAAACTGACATTAAAGCAAGTTTCCATTCTATAAGATACGAATATTGAATAAAGTTGAAAATGCTTTAAAATGCTTAAGGCAAGTTTGGGGGACCCCAACCATTGACGGTTAGGGTCAACCATCGATGGTTACCCTAACTGGTGAGGGTCAAGGGGCCATGAGAATATGGTAAAAAAGGTCATGATTTAAGTGATTTGTTTAAGGAGGGGGTATTTAACATGATGAAGTTGTAAAATATTGCTAGTAGAATAGGTGGTCTACTAGATGAAGAATTGGTTAAGGATCCATAGTTCAGGACGACATTGAAAACTATTGTTGTTTAGTTTTCAAGTGTCTACATTTTCCCCCTTTTTATTATGTAGCTTTTAATCAAGTTGAAGAACAAAAATAGGTGGTTGGTTAAGGTCTAGGTCTAGTTTCCTTGAGTGTGGGAACAAGAAGGTGTTCCCCCTCAAACTGAGAGGCAATGAGATAGAGGTTAAATTAGGTCAGGGTTTGATAAAAAGGGAGAATTAAGGTGATGAGGTTGGGTGTGTGAGACACAAGTATGCACATAAAATGCAACAAATTGTGAGGCACCAAATTGTGCAAGGACTAACATTACCATGTTGGTAATAATAAGGTCAAGTTAAAAGATAAATTACAAGGTAATTAATCCCTAGCATTGGGCATAATTGATGGGGTCACACTTATCAAGTCTCTTAGATAGGGTCAGTGTTGATTCAAGAATCTAGGGTAGGAAGTGCTCCTAAGAAAAACACAATGGGTCAAGGCACATACAAGGTGGTGTGTAATATAAAAGTTTAATAGGGAAAATTTACTTAAGGTGGCTAGGAGGACCAAAGCAATGTCATCGTAAAGTATGTGAATAGGTTGGTCTAAGGCCAACATCAAGGTGGACGTGGGAAAATCAATGGGTAGGGTGGGTTGGGTAGATAGTTTCCAAGATGACTCCAAATACATGAGGCAAGAGGATGCTACCTATATAGTCCCATGGATAATTAATCCAAAATGGACTTCAGGACCAATGTAGTTCTTGAGAGGTTAAGGGAAGGGGTGACTCCTGAAGAGTTCAAGGTGAGGGAAAGGATGTTAAAATTGTGGTATAAAAAATATTGAACCCTAACCAGTGTTAATTGGGATTAATCGGTGATGGTTAGGTAGATATCAGTGGTTGGGGTTGTCAAGTGAAGTGGATTCAACTGGTGATGGTGAGGGTCAACCATTGATAGTTAGGTGAAAAACCCTAAAACCATGGATAAAAAAGGTCAATGAATGGATTTTTGTCCTCATTTTCAAATTGAACCATCAGGGATTTGTCCATTCTATACATTGTGTATGAAGTGTGCTTTCTAGTGCTTAGAACTATGGTGAGGTGTTGAGATGAGGTTACAGTGTGAGAGGGACAATGGGGTCAATATGGATATAGGAGATGCTTGGGGACAAGTGGCTAGGCATAGATTGAGGTGGCATCATTGATCACAAAATGAGGTAGGCTATGTTTTAAATTGAAAATAAATTTTAGTGTGTGAATTGTATGGGAAAAATAGATGTTAGTTGAGGAAATTTACATATTGCTAAATGTTAGGCTAGGGTTTTGGATTTGTATTATGTGTGTGTAAAAGGAAAGGGGGTGGAAAGAAAGGGTGTTGGTAGAGGTATGTTGAAAGGGTCAAGGGTGGGGAGAGGGTTTATAGTGGAATAGAGGGATTGTAAGGTGGTGAGAAGAGGTTGGGGGGTTGAGGCTCACCATCTATGGTCAGTGAGCAGTGATTGTTGGCAATTGGAGCCAACTAGTGATGATCAACCTTGGGTAACAAAGACCCTAAAGGGACCATCGATGATTTTGGATAACTGGAAATGGTCGAGTGGTTGGGGTAGGATGCCCGAGTTGGGGTGAATGGGAGAGAGTTTGGGTGTGTTTTTATTATAAATTAGGTGGGTTGGAGGTAGGTGAGATGGGTGGGGATGGGATAGGATTGATTGTTAAGAAATAGGTGGGTTAGGGAATTATAAGATGTAGGAGATGGGTTGGGTTAGAAATGCAATAAGCTATAGAATAGGGGTATTTATAAATAGAATAAGCTTTTAAAGGGTAGGTTGAGATTATATTTGAAATATAGAGGTATTAGACAGGGTGGTTGACCTACCTCATATGTGGTTGTAGGCATGTGATCAGATTTAGTTATGGGATCGAGTGTTAGAGATTTTTATAGAGATGAGGAATGCCACGTCAATGAAGGACTAGTGTCACATGGAAACTATGGGTTTTGGAGGGATGGGACATTACCAATGCCTACCTAGGGATGCCATGATGATAGTCACTCTCATTAAGAGATGGGACCTAGAAACTAATACCTTCTTGTTACCAATAGGGGATATGAGTATCTTGTTAGAGGATGTTCACCATATCACACATCTACCCAATTGTTGTGATCCCATCTACCATATAGAGGGGGATGAGATTGATGACTACATGGATATGTTGTATGGAGATGATAGAGATGATGCATAGTTCCATTTTAGAGGGTTAGTATTAGGCCATTATACCAGAGAGCTCTGAGAAAGAGACATTTACTAACTATGTTATCATTAGCAGTTACCTATTATGCATTGCCAAATTCTATTGGAGGAAGATACCCTAGTGTGTTGTTGGGGGTGTTGGTGGAGTTGTTTTTGGGTGGAGTTATTTTTGGGTGGGCACAAGTTTTATTGGTATAGATATATAGAGAACTATGGGGGTTTAGGGTGCACAGGTATTATGGCATCAGTGTGGGATTTGTACTTCACTATTCGGCTTATGAGCACATATAGGTACTAAGACCCTTGGGCCTTCTGATAGAGGGATTTTAGTCAACATATTATGTAGTTGGATTTTACCAATGGAGGAGAGATGGGGTTATTATAGGTGTTTTTGGTGGTTTGAGAGACATTGAGTGGTTTAAAGGAGCTTTGGAGGGTTTAGTTGCTGGGGACATTGTCTAAAGGCCATATCAGACGTGGCCAATATGGGTTGGGTATAGGTATCACACTTTGTATTTTTAGAGATGGAGATGGGCCTATAGGAGGTAGGATGGTGAGATAGAGTGTATCCCTTTTGAGTGGGTGTGGTATCAATTTGGGCTGGTGCAGGGTATCCCTCCAAATTTAGTGTGATATAGGAGGGAGGATGAAAAGTTCTCTTTACCACAGCGACAGGAAAGTGAGGAGGATCTAATTTTTGAGGATTTACCCCTAAGGGATGGGGATGATGTAGGTTATACAGTTGACTATCCTACTTGGTTTTAGGGGAGGTATATAGCCATTGATTTCAATTTCAAATTTGGGGATCAGTGGCCAATAGATGTTGACCCAACATAATTATTAGCACAGGGGGATTCATAGGTAGTAGTGGTATTGGTAGTAGCATAGGCCCAGTTAATAGTATTATAGGGACATATTACCACCCTCTAGGGTTAGTTGGGAGGAGTTACAATATAGAGAGATTAGGCCCATGTCTAAGTTACTGATTCATAAGGCCAAATGACCATTTTAAAGGGATACTTAGTTATAGTGATAGGAGAGTGAGACCAAGTGAGGGTCTCACTAGGGATAGTGACATAGGAGAGGGATTCCCTATGGCAAACTGGTAGAATTGGATTGCCCCCCCAATATTTGTTACTCAAGCTAGATACCTAATGGCCATATAGGAGTTATATTATTATGGGGGCATTATGCTATCATAGTGTCCTAATGAGCCATGATGGGGAGAGTACCAAATCAGATTGCTAGGTGGAGTATTGATTGCAGCCCCAAGTTAGTGGGTATGGTAGTGGGTCAGTCGACAGGGGATCCACTTGGGATAAGTATAAGTAGTGGAATAGGTATAGGTGCAGGAGGACTCAGTGGTAGTGGTGCCCTAGGATCATGATACACATATGCTAGACTCTTATTTATGATTTTTATTCTAGCCTATGCACCAAAGATGCAAGATGTATTTACGAGTGATGTTTGTTTCATGTATAGACATGTTTTGATTATTTATATATATGTGATGTTTTAGATGTATCGAAATGTTTTCTAGTTTTATATTTTGATGAGATGGATTCTTATGTCCTGATGATGTGTTGAATATGAATGATGATGTTTTTAGATGTTATAGATGATGACTATGGTGCAGTTGTGCATATTTTTTTTGATGTAATGTTATGGATTATGGATTTTATTTAAGATTTATTATGTGTGGACACTAAAATTACATCGTACACATGCGTAACTCCATATGTCAAAACCCCCCCTTGATCCCCTTTTAATAATTAGCCTTCCAACCCATGTTTTCACCCCTCACACATTTAATTAATTTAAAAATATTTAACTAAGTTAATTAAAAACTACTTATGCCACCTTACCTAGCCACCTCATCCTAAGACTAATTCTTACCCTCTGAGTCACCTCAAGACTTAGTCCTCTAATCCTAACTAACCATGACTTGTTCTCACCCCTAACATAAATTCCTAACTAACTATGTTCTTCTTAACCTCGCATTTCTACCATGTTTTAATGGACACCATACTTGGCAAGAGAAGGAACAAAAAATAGGCTAAAAATAGCCCTTTTACCTATTCTCATGCCACTGACATCAGTCAACCCTTGGTCGACGTTAGTTGGATCACTGACGTCAGTTACTTAAGCCAAATTCCAAGATAATATTTGGGTCAACATAAATCAAAAAAATAAATCATTCATGTACAAGCTTTGGCATTCAACTTTCTACATCTATGATTATCGTTAATCTACACAAATCAATCTAGATTAGGAATTGATATACTACATAGATCTTAGATTCTTCTAAACTGGTAGCATATGCTTGTCTTCTTTTTTCATGTATTGCTTCAACATGCCTCATTAGATCCATCTACCCAATACTCACAGTTCATCCATTTCACTAGCTAAGTATATCTCTATGTTTTGTAATCACTTTAAACAGTCATTTTACAATTACTTTATGTTATACTATTTATCCTTTTACAAACATCTCGACTCTCCCTATGAAGGAGTTATAAATCTCCTTCACCTATTTCCCTTTGCTTCAAACATGCCAACCCTCTATCTAGACCCACCTGAGTCTTACCCTATCCCTTACGACTCTTTCCAACCTCAAAAACCTGACCAACATCTACCTTCTAGCTTAGAAAAGTCTCCTACTGACATCAGTCATATTTCCTTATCGACATCAATATCTTGACTAACGTTAGTGACTATGTATTTCCACTAACCTCCCTGAACTTTCTTAAACAACCTCCAAAAATACAAATAACTCACATTACTTGCACTGTGTCACTCTCTGCTACACTCAGACTGTAAGAATGGTATGAATATCTCTCTCTTACTCTCTTTTTCATTTTCTTATTCATTACCATTTTGTTTCAAAAAGTAGATTGTCATCCCTAAGGAAGTTTCACACTTCCAAGAACAAGCACATAGCTTGGCATCCCACTCATATATCTACTTACAAATATTTTTGGTGGTAGTGCTTTATTTTTCATAGGTAATCCTCCCTAGCCAAAGAGGAGTGTTCAACATCATCTAGATATGGCGTGTAACTAATATTGGTTCTCTCTAATCTCTAATCCCTACCCTTCATCTATGTTTCTCCTTAAACATCAAATAGATTCAAAATTTAGTGAAATATTTTTGGCACACCTAGTGGGACGCTGGATTATCCTTCGGTTCATTGCTTGTTTTAAGCATTCATATAGGTACATTATATTGAAAATTTCATTCCTTTCACTTCATCCCTCTCTTTTTCCTCAAAATTAAATATTCAACATTTTATTTTCTATATAAAGGCAATAAACTAAAATTTCTTCTTCCTTGCCACTCTTTTCTTTCTTTTACCTCTAAAAAAACTTATCATTTTTCTTAAAATTTAAAAAGAATCTCTTCTTTATCTCTTTCTTACATGCACATTAGGATATTTAAATTCATTCTCTTCTCCTATTTCATCATTATTTTCATTCGAATCAAAACACTTTATATTTGAGTTTAAAATTCACTACACTTCATTATTTACTTGTTGCATATTTAGCTTACCTAGTTAATTACAAGCATTATAAATGAATTGTAGTAAAACTATGTTACACTACCAGATCACATTCACAAAATAAAACATCTAAACTTACCTAAGATAAGTCCCATCCATATTTCATCACCTGGTGGATCACCTTACCCTAACTAGCTATCCTACTTAAATTTCACCACCAAGGGAAGAACCCACTCTATTCTCTGGCAAATTATAAACTCTAGATAGAAGGTATATTCTAGCTAAGCATCCTAGCTTGGATTCAAGTCCATGAAGTGTGAAGACAAAGCCCCTATAACAAGCCATATACTTGGTCCAACATAGATTTCTTCTTGAGCACCAAAACTAACCTAAAACTAGCTCTAGATTGCTTTCTAGTACCTTGGGTAACCAAACTCTCATCTCACTATCTGATTAAGACATAAGCCAACATGAGACTAAAATTAATCTCTAGGAGTTAATAATAATTGGTTGTATGTTATTTTTCTACTTTTCTATTGCCTTCTATATTTTTGAGTTGGTAAGGGAATTTTTCCATTGATTTACAAAATCAACACTATTCATAATACTCAAGTTTTATAACTTATTATATTAGGTTTTTTGAGTGTTCATCCTCCTTATAAAAACCTATTACATCCTCTATTTTTCCTAGATTTTGCCTCTAGGATTCTAAAATGTTGTATTTTTCATCTCTTGGGACTCCAAAGTTACCAACATCAGTTAAATCCACTAACGTCAATAGACTTTAACCTATCAATATTGATCAAGTGATCGACGTCAGTGACTATGTAATTTGGTTATTTTTAGTTTGTCAAAATATCAAGCTAAAATAGCCTACCTATCCACACCCAAACCTTGTTTTTCCTCACTCTTTCACTAATATAGAGTTTTAAGACTATTTATATTTCTTCTTGCATGGTATTGTAGCGAAGCCAAGCCAAAATTCTTTCTAACTATGTAAGCCAAAAACCACTTCCACCTTCCCCTCTTGTCATTGATTCTATCATGGAGCATACTTTAGATATAGAGCATACTCCTATCCCCAACAAAATTCCCATTGTGCCTAAAGGAGATCAATATTTTACTAGATTTCTTGATTGCAATGTGGCAGCCCTTTAACATTACCTTGCCATGAGCTAAACCTAAAATTATTTAGGTGACCCACTATATGGTATGTCAACTTCTTTGATGGAGAAAACTTCAGTTTTGGCTATCTCCACTATGTTCCCCATGGTTACTCAATCCACCACTTTGACAAATAACCCAACCATAAATAATGCCCAAAGTTTAACATCGCCAACTTCCAAGTCTCACCTAACCCCTATCATGACTTCCCTACCTTCATAACCACAAGAAATTCATTCAAGTCTAACCCCATTTTAGAATTTAGTGGTACCCATCCCATCTACTCTCATACCTATAATTACATGAGTTACGACTCACCATTCACCTAGTATAACCATGCCAATAACCCAACCTACAATAAAAACATTTAACTAAAGCATGGTCTCTAACCAAGTGCGACAAGCCCCTTTCATTTTTACCCCCCAGCCTATAACTCAATACCCCTATGTTGCATCAACACAACCACAAAAATCCAAGTCATACACTACCTCTACTTCTTATCAGGCTCCCTATAATTTAGGGGGAATCTCTCAAACTAATTCTCCTCCAGACCTCATTAGGGTGTTGATAGACAAGATGTCTATTCTAGAGACATTTGTATCAGGTTCAAAGAATGTGTTATCTTATGATCAAATATGTAATGAGCCCATCGACCCTTCTGTGCCTATTCATCCTTATCCAAGCCAATGGGAACTCCCCAAATTTAATTGTTTCAAGAGTAAATAAGACCCATAATAGCATTTGAAAGCATTTAGACATGCTTGTTACTTAAAAGGTCACGATGATGCATTACTACTTCACACCTTCCCTATGTCTCTTTCGGGTGCTACCCTAGATTTGTATAGCTCTATGACTAAGCACTCCCTTTTCTCATTTACACAACTCGCACAATTATTCCTAGACCATTTCTCTATCAACATTTCTAAAAAGGTTTTTGTTATGGGCCTTTATTCTATTAAATAATTTGATGACAAGTCTATCATAGATTTTGTCACTCACTGGAGAGTCTTAATCAATCAACTCTCCTCTTTACCCCAACTTGAGTTTATTGATCTCTTCTTGAGGTTATGTGATAAGTACATTTCATCCACACTCTAAGTACAAACTTTTTGCACATTTGATGAACCCTTTGCAATGGTGCAAAAACTTGAGATCTAGGCTATAGATGAAGATAAAGTCAAGTTGCATAGTAAGAATGCCAATTCCAAATCAAATGACTCTTCTTCTAAACCTTCTCATTCTAACCAAAAATCTAAAGTCTTTTTCAATGTGGTGGTCATTAAATCAGCTTCTTCCACAACCATAAAATGGCGTAATTCCTTGACCTCAAAAAAATTGACCAATCAATTCCAACAATAGTATGAAAAAAGATGATACACTCCCATTGGGGAGTCATATGCTTTTGTTTTGGAAAAACTATTGCAATAGGGAGCCATAACCCTTCCTCAAATCAAGCCTCCTATATAGTTTGATCCCTCCCATCCTATTCCTACTTGGTATAAGGAGGATGAGTTTTATGGCTACCATCGAGTCAAAGGCCACAATTATAATAACTACAAAACACTCAAGAACATTATTCAAGACATGCTTGATAAGGGTGATCTCATCTTGGATAACCCTAATGCACCTACTAATCAAAATATGGATGTGTTTAAACAAACTTTTCCTAACCATTCACCCAATCAAAATAATGTTTAGACCATGATTGATAACTCATGTGATCATAATATCCATACGATTAATATGGTCTTTATTTTACCTCCAATCCAACCTCTCCCATAATAAGAGGCACTCATTTTACCTACTCCTTCCCTACAATCAATGGTGTTTGTTTTGCCCATCCTTCTTCCTCAGGTAGAAGATCCTACTTCACTTGTTCCACTCCCACGTGAGGAAGGGCCTCCTTTACCTCTCCTTTTGCCACAAGAGGATCCTGTATTGCCAATTCTTTTTACACCCATTTTACCTATCCTCTTACCACTTGAGGACCATTCCTTACCCATTCATCAACTACATGTTGAGGGTAACATCATTCCTATGCTATAACCTCTTGATGAACCTTCTTCACTTGCCTCTCCTCCATCGACGGAAGGTAGTACCCCATCCACTGCTCTTTTACACCTAGAGGAGCCAGTGTTATCTACCCCTACATTAAATGAGAGACATATTGTACCTACTCCAATTCAACCAATTTTACCACTTATTTTACCTATGGAAGATCATACTTTACCTATTACTCACTCACATGTTGAGGGAGAAATTATATCTATCCTCTACCCTCTTGAGGAGCCTTCTTCACCTACCTCTCCCCCACCCATGGAAGATTATGCCTCTTCTCCCGTCTCTATCAAAGAAGACCTCATTGTGGCTCTTTATCATCTTTGACCCAAGGTAGTAGAGGCCAATAATTTCCCTCTTTCTCAATCACCTAAACCTTCTAAATAAGCAACTATAAGGCTTATGTCAACTTCATCTAAACCCTTCTCATGGTTAGTGGCAAATTTTGAATTTCTTGACTCCACGAAGCTAGATCATGTGGCATTTTGGGACTAACTTTAAAAAATTTATCCTACACAATAAGTGTCATCATATACCACCAATCCTCTTACTACCCTTTCCCATAAGGTCTTTGAAAAATATATAGATTCTTCACCAAAATCACTAGAAGCTCATCTTTCTACCTCAGATCCCTCACCCTCATAGGTGTCTACCACATTAACGTAGATCAGGTCTTGAGGCATTCACCTAGTCTCTAATCTAATTCATCATAGGTAAAATTAGATCTAAATCTCCAACCATAATTTGGAGTTCTATGTCTTAAACTAATGAATAATGTTAAGCTTCCTAGATCTCACCCATCCTTCCCTCTTCCACCCTCAAATTTTCATTCAATTTTGGGACCATGTCCCTCTATTTTAGTTGGGGTATCACCAATCTAAGTGAAATCAAAGGCTAAGTTACCTCTACTACTACCTCTACCACCTATTAGGCCTTTCACATCTAACACCATGACACCTACCACCAAGAAAGTGTCAGCAAAATGTGGGGCTCCAATACCACCTAAAAAGGTGCCATGCAAAATCACCCCCGTGACTCCTAAACTAAAGGTGTCCACCCCTATTACAACAATAAGTGCTAGTGCACTCATAAGCTCTCAGATATTTTTCCTACATCATTTTTTACAATCATCCATAATAACTCTTCCTCTCATTAAGCCTTACAACCCTCTTAGACTAAATCCATCTTGGTTAGATGATACACAAGTATGTCTATAGCATCATTCACTTAGACACAATACAAAGAGTTGTAAAGCTCTCACGGTAGTCATTCGGTAACACTTTGATACTGACACTCTCTTTTTTGATAATCCCATTAACCTCCTATTATTCCATCTATGGCATCCATAATGCCTCATACCATTCCACCTAAATTCAAACCCAAAGATGTTATCATACCCCCTTTGCCACCTTCTTCACCTATGTTTTAGATCAACACAATTAATGTGATCATGTGGTCACAAAATCAAATAGATAAAGGAAAGGAAAAGGTCACTTCCCCTTGGGCTCATTCCTTCTCAAAAGACACTCCTCTGAATTCCAATATTTCCATCTTGGGTGTCCCAAAACCAACATCTTTAGAAGTTATTCAAAACTAGATGGTGAAACAACTTCACCAAACCCTTGTGAAAATGTCCTTGTATGAGTTAATCTAAAAATCACCCTAACACCATCAAGATTTTATTAGTGATTTTCAAGTTTTTGAGGTAAAACCTAATTATCCCTAGCCTCTTGTAGCTTTGGTTAGCTCTCTTAACACCATCTCCCTGATTTCCTTCAGTGATTTAGAAATTCCACTTCAACACCCTAACTATCAAGATTCTACCCTTTTTATCACCACATATATCGATCAATCTCATGTCAAAAGAGTCGTGATGGTGATGGAGGAGATAGTATTAATATTATCTCCATCCATGCCTACAAACAATTAGCCCTTCCTGATAATTTCATGTCTCAAATTGATGTAGTACTCTGCTCCTTTAACGATACCATGGCTACTACGATGGGCACTATTGTCTTACATATTTGTGTGGGTCCCCACACAATCTTTTTTCTCTTCTACATTGTATAAGGAGATTATAATATAGCATACAACTTGGATGACCTTGGATACATGTTATGGCATGTGTGCCCTTGACTTTGCATCATTGCGTCAAGTTTGAGAATAATGGGCAAGTGCATGTTATTCCCACCGACCCACCTCCTTTCAAAACATGTAACATGACTTATATCCCCAATTAAGTTCTCTTTCCATTAAACACATCATATCCTCCACATTATACTTCTAAAGCTTCCAAAATCTCCACTACCCTTGTTACACAAATATCGATAACACAAATTCTTGACAAAGACCCCATAGAGGAAACTTTCAAGCATCTGTTGCTCAAAGAATATCATTTATTGACACTAGATATGTTTCATACTCCATAATAGTATGTAAAGCTTCATATGCACCCCAATTACGATCCCTATATTGGGATGGTCATCCCATATGGTCTACCTAACCTTCAAACTAATCTCATGTATGGGGGAATTAATCAATTTCCCACTGTCAGCAATCCATCCTCTTTGCCACAACCATTTACCTATGATTTCTCTTTCTTGGGCAAGCCTAGCTTCACTCACACCTATCTTTATAGGTGTGCCTAGAAAATATTTGGTTTGGGTCATTACAAGCAGTGTGTTCATATGCCTATTGAATATCCCACCAATAAAACCATTGAAGATGCCAAAAAGTGACATGGAGTGGGTTTTGATGAACCAACAAAACCCATAAAATTTTCTCCTATACCAATTATCAAAGAGCTAGTCTCTCCTTCTCCATCCTCTCCTCCACCATCACTTATTGAATCAAAGGTATCTATACCTCTTAATTTTTTTTAATAAATGCCATCTATTTGGGCCTCTCACCTATCATCAGGGTAGGGAAACAAGGTCCCTTCCTCTCATTCATCCTAAATTTATTGATGAAGACTCTCCCACTATCAACACTTTCTAATGTCAAGATGATGTGATGATGATGATATTCTCACATGCATGGGTGCAGATGATTTGTATATCCAATGATCACTCCCATCTGAAACATAAGTTATGTTAAATGAATCAACCATTGGCATCAATTTTCCCTCTCATGATAACCCCCAAATCTTTAATATTGGACAATCTTTGGACTCCTCTGAGCAAGCTAATTATCCCACATTTATAAATGACCATAGAAAAGCCTTTGCTTGGACTTATAATGGCATGCCTGGTATCGACCCCTCTATCATCACCCATAACATTTTCACCAATTGAGATGTTAAACATGTTAAGAAAAAGCTTCACAAAATGCATCCTCATATTGCTCTCTTTGTCAAAGAAGAGCTCCAATGCCTCATTTCTCTTAACTTTATTTAACCCATAAATTACCTATAATGGGTTTATAAGATTGTTCTTATCATAAAATTAATAGGGGGAATCCACATCTACTACCATGACCTAAACCTCACTTGTCCAAAGGACAACTTCCCTTTGCCAAGTATTGACCAACTTGTTGATCTAATAGCCAGTCATGAGATGTTATCACATATGGACAAGTTCTCAAGTTAAAATCAAATCTTGGTTACTCCTAAGGATCAACATAGGGTAATTTTCATTACCTCATAGGGGAATTTCTATTATTGGTTCATGCCCTTCAGTCTGAAGAATGTTGGTGCTACTTACCAATGTGCACTCATCTCCTCCAATATAATGTTTGACTAAACCCAAATAAATGCATCTTTGGTGTCATTTTTGGTAAGATCTTAGGCTTTATCATTTCTCTCTATGGTATTGAAGTTGACCCTACTAATGTTCAATAAATACTATACATTCTTCCACATACTAATATCAAACAACTCCACAACCTGCAAGGCAAGCTTCAGTCAATCCACTGGTTCATTTCTCAGTTGCCAAATCATTGCCAAACCTTTCACCATCTCCTTAAAAAAGATGTCTCCTTCCATTAGAATATAGATTTATAGGAAGCCTTTGATGCACTCAAAATGTATCTCCTTTCCCCATCAATTCTTATTCCACCTAAGGAAAACCATCCTTTTTACCTTTACATCTCTATAACAAACAATTCTCTGGGTGCTATGATTGCACATCGAGATGATCACCATCGAGAAAAAGTGGTTTACTACATAAGTCACACACTTATTGATTATGAAACTTGATATACCCATACTAAAAATATTTATCTCACATTATTATTTTTAGCTTTCAAGCTCTGTCATTACCTCTTAAATCATAAAACCTACATTGTCACCCATACTGATCCCCTCAAATACATGCATTCCAAGCCATATCACAACTAATGTGTAGCTTGGTGGCTCATGTTCCTTATTGAATTTGACTTGGAATTTATTCAACAAAAGTCTATCAAGGGGAAAATTATTGTTGACCAGTTAGTTACCACCCCTTTACTTGATAACCAACCTTCAAACCTCAAATTCCTTGATGAATCTATTACAATGCTCTTCACTGATGACATCTCCTATCAAATGATGATGTTCTTTGATGGGTCTAAATGTCAACATGATGGGGGTTCAGGGATCATCCTCATCCCTCTTGATGATGAGCTTATGCCTTTGTCATTTAAACTAGATTTTGAATGTACTAACAATATGGCTAAATATGAAGCTTTGATCTTAGGGCTTTAAATAACTATTTTCTTGGGTGTCAAATCAATATCTATTTTTAGTGACTCTCAACTAGTGGTTAATCAGGTTAATGGTTCCTACCTATGTAAAAATGAAATTTTGAAATGATATAAACATCATGTAGATACGCTATGGGAATCATTCAACTCCTACCTCTTGCAAACTGTTCCTTTATCTATAGACAAGTTTGCTATATAATGGCTTCTCTTGCTTCACATATACCCTCTTCACCCTCTTCCTTTAAAATATATGTCATTGTACATTGCTTAACATTTCCCTCCTATGTATCAACTAACATCCTTTTTATAGGCAATATAACACATAACCCACATGACTTATGGTACAAGCAACTCATGGATTACCTCTCCTTTTCTATTACCCCTTCTAACATCTCCAATAATGGGAGACATGCCTTCATGGGACATGTCACCTATTACACTATGATAGGGGGGTTCTCTACAAGTGAGGTTTTGATGGTCTCCTCCTTAGATTCCTCACTAGTAATGAGATCCCCTTACCATAAAGGAAGTCCATAATAGGATTTGTGGTGGTCATTTCAATGGTAATGCAGTTACCAAACATATCCTTCAACTTGACTACTATTAGCCAACACTCCATCAAGACTATAGTGATTACATTTGCAATTGCATAAAATTTGAACACACTAACCTCCTTCATATTCTAATCCATGCCTTACAAGTCATCAAATAATTTTGGCCCTTCTCCCAATGGGGTTTAGATCTAATCAATGAGATTAACCCTCATTCATCTCTCTATCACTATTCTATCATTATTTCTATTCAATACTTCACCAAGTGGGTCGAGGCCATTCCTTTCATATCCACCAAGGCTAACAAAATTTTTGAATTTATCAATCATCACATCATCTATCATTTTGGTTTCTCCCATAAAATTATAATAGACAATAGCAAATCTTTCAAAAATAAGACTGTCCAAAAGATTTGTGATGATTTTGGAATCAAATTAAGCTTCTCATCATTATACTATCCATAAGCAAATGGATAGGAAGAATCTTCTAACAAAACCTTAACCAAAATCCTCATGAAGGTATTCAATGACATTGGCAAGGATTGGCACATGCACATTCCCTTTGCTTTATGAACTTATCACACTAGCATTCAAACCCCTATAGGTGCAATGCCTTTTTCCTTGGTCTATGGGATGGAATTTGTTTTGCCTCTTGATGTCTAGATTCCTTCTCTTCACATCTCTCTACAAGACATACTTATTAATGATGACTTTCACTAAGAACATTTAGCTCAACTTGAGTTGCTTGATGAACATCGTCACATAGCCCTCAACCACCTCCAAATCTATCAAGAGCGTATCAAATGCACTTATAAGAAAAACCTCAAAGAGCAAGATTTCAATATCAGAGATCTAATGTTAAAGGAAAATCAACATGTGACAAACATGGAGAAAATAAAATGGGGTATGTTTGCTCCTAATTGGCTTGGACCCTACATCATAACTCATAAGTATGGCTCAAGAACTTATCACTTGTCTTATCTCAAAGGAAGGCCAGAACTCGAGCCTTTAAATGTTTTTCACCTATGACCATTTTTTTGTTAATCAAGTGATACTTCACCTCATGTTTAACTTGAGCTTGTCCCTTGAGAAACCCTATTACATTCATCTCCCTTCATCTTAACCCTTATTCCTACACACTTAGTTAACCTATGAAGTGTTATGGTTTTTCCATCAAAGTGGAAAACCTCTAAGCTGCTATAGTCCTATCCATGACTAAAGTTTAAAAAAATGGGATACATAGACAAGTTATAATCTCTCAAGTCATGATTCTCAATGTAAACTTCTCCCTTGAAGGATAGCTATGTAATTTATCCTTGATACTATAAATAGACTACTACCTTAAAGGATAGCTATTAAAAATAAAAAACAAAAACAAAAGTGTGTGTGTGTGTGTGTGTGTGTATGTTGAATATGAATATGCATCCATGAATCATATCAGTATCATCTATCTCTCAAAAATTACATCTCTCATCTTTAGATCATAAGCTAGTGTATATATAACAACATCAAAAATATCATTTAGGCCTTAGAATACTCAAGGCTATAGTCATGGTTGTGAAGTAGTAGTATCATCACCACCCTTTGCCAATCTATGTCTATGTGAGCTAGAAGTTGTGGCATGTGTCACTGATCTCTCCTACTCTCTAGCCTCAAAATACCTCTAAATCTGTGGGAACTCCCTAATGGCTCTCTCTCTCATAGTATGCAATCTCATATAAATTAGTGTTGTACCTCTTTATATATATAGTCTATAGTGGACCCATTAAACATATTATAGGACCCTATACTAGTCCTTATGGTGGAGGAAGAGAAGTAGCTTATCCTACTACTCTCAAACTATCTCTCTCTACTATCAATACATTAACCTATCCCTATAATGCCCTGACTTGTCTGATCAGTGTAATCACATGTCCCTACAATGTCATAACCTACCCCTGTAAGACTAAAACATATGTTTATGATTCATCTCAAGCCTGTACAGTTGCATCTCAAGCCTATACAAATGCATCTCTCTTATCACTCCCTATAAATTTGGTGGTGGCCTCCTAACCTAAACCATGGGATGCATATCTATCCACCATGCAAGATAAGCCACTATGTATCTAGGATCTACCACACCAAGGCCTATTGGTAGCTCCTTAAAATTTGGCTCATCTTCTCCTAAGGTAAAGGTAGGGGTGATTCTATATCATCCCTCCTATATATATTAAAATTAGGAGGCACATCCTATAACAAGCTAAATCATCTCCTGACTTGTGCCATGGGTATCATTTCTAACTCTCTAGTTCATCTCCCTCTGACTCATAATGTGCTCTATAAACCCACAAGCTACTCTGCCTATCCTCTAAATGTAGGTTATGTCAAGTACATCCTCCAAAAAATATCTACAAGAATCAATCCATCTATCATATGTCTATAATAATCAATGTCTCATACTATGTCATCTACGCATGTCTGGGACATACCCTATCTCCACCATCTAAACCTAACCCTAAAACTAGCTGCAATTATAATAGGTAGCCCCAATGGCTATGTCACCATGATGTGCTTATATGCCCAATAATGGAGTAAATACTTGATGCATAAATTTTACTTTCATTGATGCCTCAAACCCCATAACTCTCTATATAACTATGTGAGAAAAGTTAGACCCCATGCATACACTGTCTTCTACCTAACCATTTGTACTAACACACCTATCAACATAATTAGAAACCTCCCCCCATTTATATTTGGAAGTGCATATATTGTAATCCCTGTCATCATCATGATACTCAACCAGTGTTGCTCTTCATTGACAGTGCCCAGTGGCTCATAATCAAATCTCACTGAGTGATAAGTTACCTCGCTAACATGCTCTCCAAATAATGTAGCCATGTGAATATCATGCTCCTCTCTTGAACATGAGAAGAGATCCTCACCCTATAGTAGTAACTATAAAATATTTTAAACATCCTAAAATGTCACAGTCAACTCCCAATAGGTAAATGGAAAGTGTTGGTGGTGTGATGCCACCTCTCTATCAAAGTTATCATCAAGCTAACATCACGTGTAACCTAAGAATATTATCACACTCCTCCTAACCTTACCACTACCATGTGTTCCCACTCATCCATGGTGGCATCCATATTCATCCTCATCAGTAGCATAGATAGTCAATATCATAATGTCAACTCCTACCTAGCCTACATCCACACACACAAACCTCAAGTCACATACTTTCTAATATAAACCTCCACCCTTTTTTCCCTTCTCTTTAAGAGAACTACATAGGCTTGAGGCCCTCATCTGGGTTATGTAGGTAGAACTCAATCAACATGGGGTCTTTTGAGGTTAGCTTAGTCATATACCCACCTAAATATCTAACCTATTAACCCACCTAAACCTTAGGCCCAACTGCCTATCTTTCAAATCTAGGCCCCATGGCCTATATCTTAAACTCTAGGCCCCATGGCCTATATCTCACACCCTAAACCCCATGACCTATCTTTTAAGCCCTATGTCATATGACCTATTTTAACCTACCTTTTCCTAACCACTTCCCTTAACAAATTTTTAACCATACCTCACCCTTTTTGCCTATGGATTAGGAGAACTACATTTGCCTATGGCCCTCACTTGAGCTATGTAAGTAACACTCAATCAACATGGAATCTTCTGAGGCTATCTCAACCATTAGGCTCATTGACTAACTCAATTGGGGATCTAAAATTGGCCTTTTCTTCTTATTTGGGGTTTTTCCAGTGATTGACATTGATCTTATATGCTGATATCAATGCCAGGTGTCAACTAACATCGACACCAGTTGTCAGCTAATGTTGATGAGCCCCACCAACATCGGTGATTGGTTTGGCCCTAGGGCCAAATATCCTACCTCTAAAATTAGGTTTCTTCCTAAAAACTACCCATAACTACTCCTAAATTCACCCAAACCTACCCTTACCCCATTTACTACCCCTCTAATTATACTCTCTCCCCCCAAACATTCAAATTTAGCCCAAATAAAAAATTAACTACTTTAAATTAAAATTTAACTCAAAGAAAATCCTACCTCATCTCTCCATCTTCTCTAAGCTAGAATGGTTGGCACTTGTGGTGGTATGCCTCCAGCTAGGTCCCCTCTTACCTCTACCATCTTTGCCCACACTAACACTCTTTTGGTCACACTATGGCCCACCAAGTGCTTAATCATACCCTCACTCTCACACATTCTTCTCAACCACTTATCTCTCACCAACTCACCACAAATAGATAGGCTAGCGATATCCTATGCCCCATAACACTTAGAACTCTTTTTCTCCAATCAACTATCACAAATGAATTTTGGTGGGCCACTAAACCCCTTTTTGTCAGATTTGGTCACCCATCGACATCGATAGTCTTGACCTAAGATGTTGATGTCAGCAATACTTAATACCAATATTAGTGACATAAATGATGTTGACAACCTTAAAATTAGAGTTTTCAACCCCAACCACCACCCTTTGAACTACACCCTAAGTTTGAGGCAACTTGGAGATCATGTATATCTCCTTGACCATGACAACACACCTTAGAGATCACATATGTCTCCCCAACCATCACAACTAGCCTTAGATATCACATAAATATCCACCCATAATGACTCTAACCAAATATCATGAATATCTCATTGACCATTGACCCTTTTGAACCAAACTTGCATTGCCTATCTTGACCACTTATGCTACCTTGTTATATGTTGGGTGAATATTTTATCACCAGCTAACTGATGGGCAAAATAGGTGTTTCAACCATAGCATAAGTAGATTTATCAACTAAAACATGTGGTTCTACCACATCAAGATAGGACAAATCTCTCCTCTCATCAAGGGGAGGTTCCCTATAACTATAAGGTACTATATATATATATATATATATATATATATATATATATATATATATATATATATATATATAAGCTGAAAATAACACTTAGAGTAGGATAACACCATCCATCTCTCTTTTTTAAAAGATGATGTTCATAGATCAAAGGAGAAATTTTGGGTAATTGCTGAAGGTACTTCTCTTCTTTCAGAAGTAATATTCAGTCAACAGCCAGATTCCTTCCTGCTAGTAAAATTAATAGGGCACAGTAACACAGCAAGATGAAGTGTAGCACAAAGTCTCCACCTCAACTACCAAAGAGTGAAATATATGAAGGACAATGGGGGCATAAAGTTATCCCAAGATCTTTTACATAGAAATAGAAAACAATACACTAAAGACCGTTGTGGCAGCACAAAGTCTCTCCACAGTCGGCTTCAAGACACCTTCCTGATTACTTCCACTAGCTATACTTGTTAAATTAAATAGACAAGAATGCTTTTAGGAAATAGACATAAGAACAATTTCCTAAATAACATAAGCTATTCCAAGCACAAAGTCTGAAAGGTCACTTGTTTTCTCATTCAAATAAATAAATATGATTAACAATCTAAGCTCAAAGTCTCAAGAAAATGCCTTTCAATTTGGGCAGAGTTTTGCTCCTATAACAGAGAGATCTCCTTTTCATAAAATAAGAGATTACAAGATATAGTGCTCCAATAAAGACTTGGGTGCTTTATTTCATGGAATGGCCCATGTTGCATTGAATGCCTTCAATATCTTTGGGAGGGTCATGCTGGAATAGGTCATCAACCTTGACTTTAGTGCACATAATTGTCTCGAATGTCTTCTCCTAAGCATGGGTCATCTAGCCTATTTCTAGATATGTACGTGGTTGTCCACTCACTTTTATTCAAAGGGAGAAAAATAGGCCATGCCTTTGAATGTTTGTACACTTAGATGTCTACTTGGTGGACTGTTCCACCTACTGGAATAACTCCCCTATAGATATTTTAGTATCTCATGTATCTTTTTGAGCTCTTGGGCTATCTTCTTACCTTCAATAGGCTCTTTCAGCTCTTTCTTCAACTTTTCACTGAATTTTGTCTTCAGGTTTTGTGCCATATTTGAAAATAAATGGGCATTTTATTACCCTAAATTTGACATCCACGAGGACGTCATTAGTCACTTGGTCACTTTAACCAGATTGGACCTTGAACCTTTGAAGTGTACTGGTTCAATGGTTCAATGGTTTGGATGGTCCATTTTGGCTCCTTGGTTCAATCGGCTCCTTGGTTCAATCAGCTGAACCATTTCTTCAAACTTGTCTCTAGAATCTTTCGCCTCCTTCACTCGAAGCTTTCATTCAAACTTTGAAATTCCTTGAACCTTTGAACTTTGAACCATTTTGATTCAAGGTTTAACGGTTCATTCTCTTTCTTAGAATCCTTTGGTCCTTCAAGGTTTTTAGATCCTTTTCTTTTCTATTGAATTCGTTAAACCTTTGAACTTTGAACCATTTTGGTTTAAGGTTCAATCGGTTCAACCTTTCTTTTTTAGCTCTTTGAATCCTTTGTTCTTCTAAGTCTCTCAAACTTTATTAAACTCGTTGAACCTTTGAACTTTAAACTCTTTTGGTTCAAGGTTCAATGGTTTAACGGTTCAATCTTTCTTCTTTGAAGTCTTCTTTTCATTAAGTCTTTCAAAGCCATTGATCTTTTCAAAGCGGTTAAACTTTTAACTTGCTGAAGCACTTAACTCTTTAAGTCTACCAATGTTGTTGAATCTTTAAACCCATTGAACCTTTGAACCTTTGGAGGTGGGGTTCAATGTTTCAATGGTTCAATCTTTTGTTTGAAGCCTATCGATGGACCTTTTGGTTGAACCTTGACATTGAACTAACCTTGAAATTGCAAGTGTTGGGAACTTGTTTCATTGTGAGAGCTCACCTGTTGAAGTTGTTAAACCCATTGAACCTACAAGTCCCTTGACTGAAAAAAGTTTAAATAACTAAAGAATTGGAGCACTCAAAACATTTTTTAAGAAAGGAAGAGAGAATTTTGGCTTGTAGGACCAAAATAGTTAATATGTTGTCCCCAAAAATGAGTGACAGATTTTGGGGAAAACAGCTGGCTCTAGTTGGGGAACTTCTATCAATTGTAAAAATAATCAAAGGGAATAAAATCTAGAATCTCCAGTGCCTTTAAGTATTCCATTAGACTATGGATTCATGCTACCTAAAAATAAAGGCACCAAAAAGAAATGAAAATGAACAACACAAAAAAGAACTATAGACTATACAAATGTACAATTAGACTTATCTGATACTTAAAAAATATAAGTGCTTTAGATGCTACCCACTGTGAGGCAATGAAAATGGCATGTTGTCTTGATACTTCAACAAGAAACTATTTTCACCATTGAGCTGATGAATATAAAATGGGCCTCTCCATAGGGAATCAAATTTTCCATGCATTCCTTTTGGTTCTCTTCTCTTGTCCCATAACAGAACTTGATCTCTAATCTTGAAATCATGATTTTTTGCTTTCTAGTTGAAGAGCTTCTTCACCAAAATTTAATGCATAGTGATTTGGTCTACCACCATAGTTCACTGCTCATCTAACTTAGTCAAGCACATGATCCTTTTATCGATGGAGCTTTCATATGTCTAATCTTTGATTGCCTTTGCCAATTTTAGTGCTGGCAATTCTAGGGTGATTGGTATCTCTACATTGAGACCATACAAAAGTTGGAATGGTGACATACCTATCACCCTCTTGGGTGTAATTCTATCTACCCATTAAGTATCAACCAATTTTTTATGCCATGTTTGTTGGTTGTCATCCACCAGCTTCCTGATGATGGTCACCAGGTTCTTGTTGCTCGATTCTGCTTGGCCATTCCCTTATGGAAAATAATCAGAGGAGTGGGAGAGGGTAATTCCATAATAAAAATAGAACTCAGTAATCTCATGGGAAGAGAAATAGGTTGCATTGTTTGTCACAATCTTGGTTGGGACCCTAAACCTGGAAATGATGTTTTTCTTGAGGAAATTGCATACTACTTCTGAAGTAGCATGCTTGGCTGGAATAGCTTCCACCCATTTGCTAAAGTAATATGTGGATGTGAGGACATAATCATGTCCAATGCTTGAAGATAAGTTTACAGCACCAATGAAATCGATTCCCTATTGCTAAAATGGCTCTTCTTTTACCACTAGATTAAGAGGCAAAGCAGCTAACTTGGGTCTTCCAATGAATTGTTGGCACAGTTCACATCTTCGTACCCATTTGTATGCATCTTGAAATAGAGTAGGCCAGTAATACCTGGCTCACAAAATCTTATGGGTAGTTATATGCATAGAAAAATGTCCTCCACAGGCTAGATTATGGAAGGACTCCAAAAGTTGGTTCTACTGCTCTTTATCCACGCAATGAAGGAACACTCCATCGAGGTTCCTTTTATATAGGCCATTGTCCCATAAGACAAAATTGGCAAATTTTAACTTGACAGTCCTCTATTCTTTACAAGATAGGTGAGTAGGACACTCACCATAAGTAAGGAAATGATCAATACTCGATTACCACTCATTCATGGTGGAACCAAAGAGGACTATTGGTGTGCCTTTAATTTTTGCTTCTTCATGCCCTGCTTCTTCTGGTCTATTATTAGCAATCAATTGGAAAAGACCCCTTCCCTATGTAAGCTTCATTAGTTTGATAACAAGATCAAACTCATAGATTTTAGCAATCTAATTTCCCCTTTTGGTTCTAAACTCTTGCTGAGTTAATATGGACTTGACTGTTGTATCAGGAACCATGGCAATAGTGTGTGTGTTCAGGTTGTAAAAATGGAAGTGCTTTACCGCCTTTACCATTGCATAAGCATGTTTCTCCATGTTTGAATATTTTAGTTCATTAGATTTGAGAGGATATCTCATGAAGGATATGGGAGATTCCACACCTTCTTTGTTTTGTTGAACCAAAATTACTAAAAGTGTGTGCTTGAAAGCATTACTGTACATTGTGAAATCTTTGGTATAATCTGGATAAACCAAAATTAGGGCATGGGTGATAGCTATCTTGATGTCTCGAAATGCCAATTTGCCTTCTTCAATCCATCTAAAAGTGGCCTTTCCCTTCATCATGTTCACAATGTGGCGTGTCTTCTCGGCAAACTCAGGAATGAACTTTCATAAAAAAAATTCACCTTTTCAAAGAAAGAGTGAACTGCAGTCTCACTTGTGGGTATAGTAAGCTCCTAGATGGATTTGACTCTTTTTAAGTCAATCTTTATGTCTTCTCAAGATACAATGTGTCTGAGAACTTTCCTTTCTATTACCCCAAAAATAGACTTCTTGAGATTTAGAGAAATGCCATTCTGGTGACATTGTTCCAGCACTTATTGCAAATGGCACACGTGATTAGGATGATGCTTGGAAAAGACTTTTAAATCATCAAGGTGCACCACAATTAACTTACCTATTTCATCTTTGAAATCAAGGTCCATTGCTCTTTGAAAAGTGGTGCCAGCATTTATCAAGCCAAATGGCATTCTTCGATATGCAAAGGTGCCCCAAGGTGTGGTGAAGGCAGTCTTACGTTAATATACTTCACCAACTTCCACTTGATTGTACCCAAGAAGCCATCCAACATTGATAACATCTCTAAACCAGTCACCATCTAAAGGACTTGATCTATGATGGGTAGAGGGTAATTATCCTTTAGGGATGAATGATTCAAATTCCTAAAATCTATGCAGAGGCAAATTTTGCCATTCTTTTTTCTCACAGGAACTATGTTTGTAATCCATGTGGAATGATGGATTGAGAAAATTATTCTAGCATTTAGCATTTTTTGTATTTTAGATATAATAGTACATGGTATATTTATATTGTACTACCTAGATTTTTGCTTGTAAGGCACCAAATCACTCTTGAGAGGAATTTCATGGTGAATTTTTTTAGGACTGAGAGACTTGAGATCATCATAGGAGTACACTAAAACATCCATGTAATGGTGAAGCAGGTTAGTAAATGTGAGTTTCTCCTTTGGAGTGTAGCACTTCTCAATGTTCACCATCTTGGGATTTTCCTTGGTACCCAGATTTATTTGATCAAACTCCTGGGAGGAGCTTGAATCCATTTCTTGCTATTTGATGAACATGTCATGCTTGTCAAATAGCTTCTCTCAAGGGAAACCAATCCTTTGGGAATTTTATTTTCTTTTAGCTGTAGGAATTCTTCACCTATGTTTGAACTTGTTTTAGGTGTTGATTCAAGTTTTTGAGGCTCACTACCTTTGAAGTGAAGCTGTTCAAAGATATCTTTTTGTTCTAGAAATGTGATGATTTGGTTGTCACCATTAAATACTTGCTAATGATTGGCATTTTCAGGCACATTTGGTCAAAAGACTAGTTCAATAGTGTACCTGTCTCCCTTAAAGTCTAGGTGAGGAACTAAAAGAGTTACATTAATAGCTAATGCATCAGCTCAGTCATTGAATTCCCTGGGTACTACAGAGATACTGAAAGCATCAAAGCTTTCAATTTGATCCCAAACTAGATTGCAGTAATGGTAAAATCTCTTATTTTTGGTTTGGTATAGGTTTCTAACTTGGCAAACCACCAGTTCAGCATCTCATTTGGCATGAAGGAGTTTGACACCCCTATCTTGAGCAGTCTTTAATCTGAGTAGCAATGATTCATATTCAGCAGTATTGTTGGTGTTGTTGAACTACAATTTATATGAAAGAAAAATATCTCCTTGAGGAGATATCAACACAATCTCAGCTCCAGCACCGGTAGAAGAATTGCTATCATCAAATTCTAGGATCCAAACATCATCAAAAACTAATCTTTTATCAAATTTTTCTTCATTAGAGAGGGAAGATCCTTTTTCATCTATACTATACCCTACCAATTCTTCTAATGTCTTATTTGAATCAATATTTGGATCACCACCTACAGGACTTTCATCTACTATAACAAGAACGTCTTTAGTAGACAAAAAATAATTACCCTTGCTTGAAGACTCAAATAGAATTTGGGCTTCAGGTGCTGATGTTTGAGTGACAACATATTTTTCCTCCTTTTTAGAGAGCAGCCTCTACATGACACCTTTGACAGGGATTCTCACCTCAGATAGGTCCATGCTTAATTCACCACCAACATCTTTGTAAAAATTTCACCCAATAAGGATGTCGTATGAGGCTGGGACATCGGCCACCAAGACTATCATTTTGATCCTTTTATCCAAGAATGCCGCAAATGCAAATTGGGCATCCTTGATTTGTCCTAGTAGTGGCACTTGTTTGTTCTCCATGGAGAAACATCTCCCAAAGGTCTTGGTTAGTGTGAGTCTAAGATATTCTGCCACTTTGGTAGGCATGACATTGTCAGACACATTTGAGTCTATGATGCAATTGTTCAACTAGTGTCCATTTATCAGCAGGGAGACATAAAATAGTTTTGTCCTCCTAAGAGTAGCAGGAGGAGTAATGACAAGGTTAATTTGGGTAGATGTGGGATTCACCTTTGGAATAGCTAGACTTGCAAGGATAGTTTTATTCTTTACACATTGAACCAACTTATCCAATAGCTCAGGGTTAGATTGCAAGAACTCAAATTTAGACATTTGAATTTTGATTTTCTTGATATGGTCAATTATATCAAATGTCTAAAATGAATTAGAAATAGGGGAAGGTAGTTTATCCTTTAGGTTTTTAGGAGGGGGGTACTGATATGTAAAATTGAAGTTGAAGGTGAAGGCATACTTGAGGTACTTACTTTTTTAAGGATCACCGGGTCCTTTGATTGAAAAGGCAAAGTGTTTCCCTACTTAGCAATTGAAATTGTTGGTTGAGATTGCTCCTCTATTTTTTCCTTATCAACTTGTTGGGCTGACTAGTTTTGGGACTGGGTGAATACAGTGTATGATCCATCAAATGCTTCACCTTTAATTTTGGGTTCATCCTGGTAATTTAAGAAACCAATGTTGGAGTCGCCAGCTGATTCTTCTTGGTTTTCTATGAAGAGATTAGCATCATCTTCTGGGTTTAACGCAGGCTAGAAAGAGAAATTAGATTCTATTTCAAGATATCCAACTGCTAAATTGGTTGGAGGTGCTTCAATGGCAAGTTTCCCCTATGGGGGAGGAAGATGATTTGGCTGCCCTTGATTCCTAACAGCATTGTATTGGTATGGCTGATTCAGAAAAGTCCTCCTTGATATATCTTAGTATGAAGGAGGAGTAGACATTCCTTGCACCATTTGCTTTCTAAGAGCTAGCAACTCATTTTCCATCTTCTACACCATAGGATCATTGGTGCTTGTAGATGGATATTCAGAGGGTGAAGAAGATTTGCCTCTATTAGGATCTCTCCTTATCTTCCCCACCAAGATGAGATCTTCCACCTCAGTAGCCAAATTTTGTGTTGCAATAAGGTCTATGTGACCAGCACGTCTCAACAAGAAACTCACTTCAAGAAGCTGAGAGTTGATGAAGAAGAATTTGAAATTCTTAGTTGTTGGCTGAGCAATGGTAGGAATCCTATTCCTTAGCTTGTCAAACTTAGTTATGAATTCCCTCATAGATTCATGAGGTTCTTTCTTTATTTGTGTGACCTAGGCCAATAGGGCATGTGCATCTTCTATAGGCTTGAACCTAGCTTCAAATTTGGATTTGAGAGTGTTCGAGTCAGTCATAGTTTGTGCTTGCAGATGATAAAACTAGTCTACAACAGCACCTTACAATGTTTCCACAAACAACCTGATTGTTACATCCTCATGCTCCACACCTATCATGCCATAAGATATGTTGAAAGCTACAATATGTTCATCAAGATGAACTCTTCCATCACCATAGAACTTGGGAAAATTCTTCCTAGAATTGCGAGGCAGTTCATGTAAAGGTGGAGTTAAATTGAGTGGGCCAAAAGAGTTACCCCAAGGGCCTTAAATTGCCATGATTTGACTACTGAAGGGAGGGGTAACAAATGTCTGAGGGGTATGTATTGACAAATCTCTACCAATAGTAGAAATGGATGCTTTGCCTAGTAATGGAGATGATGTAGGAGCATCTATAATAGCTTCATGGAGGACTAGTTGAGATCATCAAACATACAAATTCAAATGATATTCTAGTGTGAAATTTCAAATTCTTGTTTTCCCTCTAAATTGTGTTAGATTTCAAAATTTTACCTTGAGAGTAAATGTAATTGTCAAAAGTGAAAAGTGAAAAGGTAAAAAGTGATTGTTTGGGCTGTTGAGGAAATCAGGGAGAAATGGTTGAAAATATTTTCAACCTTAGTATATTGTTAAAGATTAAAAACTATATTTTGTTTTGCCTTAAGCCAAGTTGGCATAGAGGTTTGGAGGAGATTTTTAAAAACAAAAGAGAAAAAAAAATTATTGGAGAGGAAGGTAGAGAAGAGGAAAAGAAGGAGGATGGGAGGGATGTAGAAGAGGAGAGAGAGAGAGAGGAAGGACCTCTCATTCAAGAAAAGTTGTTGTAAGAAAAGAAGAGAATTTCAAAGGCTGTAAGATGAGGAGAAAGAGATTGCCTCTAATTTGTATTTATTTTATATGTTTTAGTGCCTCCAAGTTTCTCATGTGTGGCTTGTTCGAGATCGCCTGTGTGGGTTTTCTGTTTAATATATTGCATGAGTAGAGAAAGGTCTATGTGAATGATATGAGATTCATCATAAGCTTCGTTACACCAACAAGGCTTTGGTGGCTGCTGCTAAGTTGTCATATCAATACATTAGTGATCATTTCCTCCCAGACAAAGCAATTGATCTAATTGATGAGGCTGGTTCTCGTGTGCACCTTGACCATTCGAAGATTCCTACTGAAGTGAAAGAGCTGGACAAAGAACTGAGGCAGATTATAAAAGAGAAGAATGAAGTTGTTTGAAGCCAAGATTTTGAAAAGGCTGAGAGCTATGGGATCATGAGATGGAAATAAAGGCACAAATTATAGCCATAATAGAGAAAGGTAAAGAGGAATCAAGTCGTGGGGGTGGAGGCTCTCATTGGGTCTTGCAGGGATTCTCGCCCTTCTACTTACCATAGGTTCCATATTTCTAGTAGAAACTCCCAACAACTTGGTTGAAAGAGGATGCCTAGAAGAGGGCAAGGTTGTACTGAGAAAAATTAGAGGAACCAACAATGTGGAACCAGAATTAAATGAATTAGTGGAAGCAAGCAGAATAGCAAAACAAGTTAAACATCCATTCAGAAACCTGTTGAAGTAATGAAACAGGCCTCAACTTGTCATAACAATATGTCTACAAATCTTTCAATAGTTTACTGGTATCAATGCCATTATGTTCTATGCCCCTATACTCTTTCAGACCTTATGATTCAAAAATGACGCTTCACTCTACTCTTCAGTGATTATTGGTGCCATAAATGTTTTTGTCCACTATTGTTTCAATCTACTTAGTGGATAAAGTTGGGTGAAGAATGCTTCTACTAGAATTTGGAGTGCAAATTTTTATTTCACAAACAATTATAGGAATTTTGTTGGCAACAGGGCTAAAGCAGGATGGGAAGCTTCCTCGTGGGATAGCAATTGTGATAGTGCTGATGGTGTGCACATTCGTGTTAGCGTTTGCATGATCATGGGGGCCTCTGGGATGGTTGATCCCCAATGAAACATTTCCACTGGATACTAGATCCACCGAACAGAGTGTTATTTTCTGCGTCAACCTTTTGTTCACTTTCATCATTGCACAAGCATTCTTGTCAATGCTCTGCCATTTCAAATAAAGGATTTTGGTACCCTACCAGCTAGTTCAAATAAGGGAAGTATGTATTATGCCTCTATATTGACAAATAGAGGGACTGTGTTTTTAATTGTCTCTATTTTATAAATCAATGACTATGGAGAAAATGTTTTGTCAATAGTGCAGTTTATGCAGTTTGGGACTGTGCATCAGGAGACTTGACTTTTGTAGGAGAAAAACTCCTAGTTTGCTGAATGTGAGATGGAGAAGGAAATAGGTCAAAAACACTTTGTTGTATCAACTCAAATATAGGGTTAATAATACCTTTAGATCTCTAGCTTCTTGTATACTATGGATCTGCCAGAGTGTAAAATAAAAATGGAAAATAATTGGCACTGCTTCAATTTGAAGCTTGAGGCTTCAAACTACGCATTCTTCCCCAGCGGAGTTGCCAAAAAAATTTGGGTGAATATTTTGTCACCAGCTAACTGATGGGAAAAATAGGTGTTTCAACCATATTATAAGGAGATTTATCAGCCAAAATGTGTGGGTCTACCACATTATGATGGGACAAATCTCTCCTCTCATCAAGGGGAGGTTCCCTATAACTACAAGGTACTATATACTATATATATAAGCTAAAAATAACACTCAGGGTAGGATAACACCATCCATCTCTCTTTTTTTAGAGTTAATGTTCACATATCAAAGGAGAAATCCTAGGTAATTGCTCAAGGTACTTCTCTTCTTTCAAAAGTAATATTCAGTCAACAGCCAGATTCCTTCCTGGTAGTAAAATTAATAGGGCACATTGACAGAATAGGATGGAGTGTAGCACAAAGTCTCCACTTCAACTGCCAAAGAGTGAAATATACGAAGGACAATGGGGGCACAAAGTCATCCTAAGATCATTTACATAGAAATATAAAATAACATACTAAAGACCATTTTGGTAGCACAAAGTCTCTCCACAGTCGGCTTTAGGACACCTTCTTGATTACTTCCACTAGTTCTTCTTGTTAAATTAAATGGACAAGAATGGTTCTAGGAAATAGACATAAGAACAATTTCCTAAACAACACAAGCTATTCTAGCACAAAGTTTGAAAAGTCACTTGTTTTCTCATTCAAATAAAGAAATATGATTAACAATCTAAGCTCAAAGTCTCAAGAAAATACCTTTCAATTTGGGTAGAGTTTGCCTTCTATAACAGAGAGATCTCTTTTTCATAAAATAAGAGATTACAATATATAGCTCTCCAAGAAAGACTTGGGCACTTTATTTCATGGAAAGGCCCATTTTGCATTGAATGCCTTTAATATCTATGGGAGGGCCATGCTGGAATAGGTCATCAACCTTGACTTTGGTGCACATAATCATCTCGAATGTCTTCTCCTAAGCATGGGTCATCTAGTCTATTTCCAGATATGTACGCGACTGTCCACTCACTTTTATTCAAAAGGAGAAAAATAAGCCGCACCTTTGAATGTTTTCATGCTCAGATGTCTACTTGATGGACTGTTCCACCTATTGGAATAACTCCCCTATAGATATTTTAGTATCCCTTATAGCTTTTTGAGCTCTCAAGCTATCTTCTTACCTTCATTAGGCTCTTTTAGCTCTTTCTTCAACTGTTCATTGAGTTTTGTCTTTAGGTTCTGCATCATATTTGAAAATAAATGGGCATTTTATTACCCTAAATTTGACATCCATGGGGACGTCATTGGTCACTTGGTCGCTTAAACCACATTAAACCTTGAACCTTTGAAGTGCATTCATTCAATGGTTCAATGGTTTAGATGGTCCATTTTGGCTCCTTGGTTCAATTAGCTCCTTTGTTTAATTAGCTCCTAGGTTCAATCGGCTGAACTATTTCTTTGAACTTGTCTCTAGAATATTCTGCTTCCTTCGCTTGAAGCTTCCATTCAAACTTTGAAATTCCTTGAACCTTTGAACTATTTTGGTTCAAGGTTCAACGGTTCATTCTCTTTCTCAAAATCCTTTGGTCCTTCAAAGTTTTTGGATCTTTTTCTTTTCTATTGAACTCATTGAACCTTTGAACTTTGAACCATTTTAGTTCAAGGTTCAATCAGTTCAACCTTTCTTTTTTAGCTCTTCGAATCCTTTATAATTTTAAGTCTCTCAGACTTTATTAAACTCATTGAACCTTTGAAATTTGAACTCTTTTGGTTCAAGGTTCAATGGTTCAACGGTTCAATCTTTCTTCTTCGAAGTCTTCTTTTCGTTAAGTCTTTCAAATCCGTTGATCTTTTTGAAGCGGTTGAAATTTGAACTTGCCAAAGTGCTTAACTCTTTAAGTCTACCAATGTCATTGAACCTTTGAACCCATTGAACCTTTGAACCTTTGGAGGTAGGGTTCAATGGTTCAATCTTTTGTTTGAAGCCTATTGATGGACCTTTTGGTTGAACCTCAACATTGAACCAACCTTGAAATTGCCTAAGTGTTGGGAACTTATTTCTTTGTGAGAGCTCACCTGTTGAAGTTTTTGAACCCATTGAACTTGTGAGTCCCTTGACTAAAAAAAGCTTAAATAACTGAAGAATTAGAGTGCTCAGAACATTTTTTTAGAAGATAAGAGAGAATTTTGGCATGCAGGACCAAAATAGTTAATATGTTGTCCCCAAAAATGAGTGACAAATTTTGGGAACAACACTATAGTTGGCTATTATACACACATATGTATATTAGGTGTTTTGGATCACAACCAAGCCAGTCATATCACCTAAAACCTTTTGTGTTTACCAAGAGCACTTCCTACCTTAGATACCTAGAATAGATGGACTATTAGAGCTACAACTTTGATCATTTTAACCTTATTAGCTATCACTTACAAGCTATGATTTGTTTATTTCTATCTGAGTCCTCCTCACATTTACCTATTATTGATTATCTCAACTATAACTCATAGTAGTATATGCATAAGCAGTGATGTTACCACGTTCTCACTCAACATCCACCCACCCAATTAACTCCTTAGTAAACCAATACCTGATTCTAGACTCTCCTCTATTAGTTCTTATTTTGAGGGGGGATACCTCATCCCATACCTAGAGTATCCAACTCTTATTTTTGTCTTACAACTTGTTAGTACAAATTACAAGATAAAAGGGGGAAAATGTAGACACCAAAATTATGTCACACACATACATAACTACCTATGTCAAAACCCCCCCCCCTCGATCCCCTTTTAATAATTAGCCTTCCTAACCCATATTTTCACCCCTCACACATTTAATTAATTTTAAAATATTTAATTAAGTTAATTAAAAACTACTTATGCCACCTTACCTGGCCATCTCATCCTAAGACTAATTCTTAACCTCTGAGTCACCTCAAGACTTAGTCCCCTAATCCTAACTACCCATGACTTTTTCTCACCCTTAACATAAATTCCTAACTAACTACATTCTTCTTAACCTCGTATTTTTACCATTTTCTAATGGACACCATACTTGGAAAGAGAAGGAATAGAAAATAGGCTAAAAATAGCCCTTTTACCTATTCTCATGCCATCAGCATCGATCAACCCTCGATTGACATCGGTAGGATCATCGATGTCAGTTACTTAATCCAAATTCCAAGCTAATATTCAGGTCAGTAGAAATCAAAAAAATCAATCATTCACATATAGGTTTTGGCATTCAACTTTCTACATCCAAGCTTATCATTACTCTGTATAACTTAGTCTAGATTAAGAATTGATATAATATATAGAGATTGGATTCTTTTGAATAGGTAGCACACACTTGTCTTTTCTATTCATGTATTGCTTCAACATACCTCACCAGAGCCATATATCTAGCACTCACGGTTCATCCATTTTACCAACTAAGTATATCTCTATGTTTTGTAATTCCTTTAAACAATCATTTTACAATTATTTTATGTTATACTATTTATCATTTTATGAACATCTCGACTCTCCTTATGAAGGAGTTATAAAACTCCTTCACCTATTTCCTTCTACTTCAAATATATCAACCCTCTATCTAAAACACACATGAGTCTTACCCCCTCCCTTATGACTCTTCCCAACCTCACAAACTTGACCAACATCTACCTCCCATCTTAGAAAAGTATCCTACCAACATTAGTCATATTTCCTTACTGACATCGATAGCCTAACTAATGTTGGTGACTATGTATTTCCACTAACCTCCCTAAGACTACTTAAACAACCTCCAAAAACATAAATAACTTACATCACCTACATTGTGTCACTCTCTGCTATACTCAGACTGCAAGAATGGTATGAATATCTCTCTCTTACTCTCTCTTTCATTTTTTTATTCATTACCATTTTGTTTTAAAAAGTGGATTTTCATCCCTAAGGAAGTTTGAAACTTCCAAGAACAAGTGCGTAGCTTGGCAGCCCACTCATATATCTACTAAAAAATATTTTTGGTGGTAGTATTTTTTTATTCATAAGTATTTCTCCCTAACCAAAGAGTAATTCTCAACATCATTTAGATATGGTTCATAACTAATCTAGGTTCTCTCTAATCTCTAATCCCTACCTTTCATCTTTGTTTCTCCTTAAACATCAAAGAGATTCAAAATTTAGTGAAACAATGTGATTGATAATGAGTATGATTATTTGGTCATTGATGATACTATTTGTTTTGCATGATAGTAATGTTTATTTTATTTATGATCAAGTTTTATGGGATAGTGTGAATTTTGATGTTAAAATAATTCTAGGAAAATGTAATGCTTGATTATAGGATGTTGGGTTGGTATAGGTAGAGGAAATGTTCACATCCACATTTTGGATAAAAGAGGGGGAATGATGCTTTAATAATGAGAACCAAACAATATGAATCCATAGTTGGAATTTATTAGTGAATGCAAACCTATCAAACACATCATATTAGCATGCTTTATTGACAAAACTGGTATCTTAACCACTTTGTGCCAAGTACGCTCATAATCCCTTAAGTTCATTGGAGATGGAGGTTATAGTTAGGGATGTGAATTTTTGGGTAGAGGAAAATGAAATCCTTAGTGGAGTGAGAGACCAAATAATCCTAGTAGATAAGTCTATACCATTGGTATATTGTATAATAATGTGTAGATTGATCAATGTGGGAAGTTTACTTGTGTTATAAAAGTCGATTGCAACTTAATTAGATAGTAGATAGACTGATCGATGTGGGAAGTTTATAATTAGTAGATATAAGAGATTATTACATCCTACTAATTTTAGATTTTAATTTATTATTTTTTATTTATAATTTTCTAAATCTAATCAATACGGGAAGTTTATAATGAATATTTGCTTTAGCCATCCTTCAAGGGAGTGGTCTAAGATTTTATTTTGGCATAGATATCCTTCAAGGGAGCAGTCTACTTTAATAAAATTTTGATTTGATGTGGTATCCATACTTCAAGGGAGTAGTTTGATATTTATTTTGAAGTATGGATATATTTTAGACTAAAATTAGGCATGGATAAGTCTATTCAGGTTTAAAAGGTCTACCCATGTAGAAGCAAGATCTATACATGGAAGATTTGTTAGAGAAAGGGGTTTTGAAAAACAACTAACCATGGGATTCCATCTATGAAAAGGAATAAAATTATCCATGAGAATTGTGTTATGGGTAGATCTAGGGTACCCATATTTAGGATTAGGTTATTACTATGATGGATGAATCACACGGTTCTATAAAATCAATTGATCTCAAAAGAGATAGAAAAGAAGGTTAATGAACCAAGGGATGAGCTTAAGTGAGACATAAAAGTGGATTTAAATCTTGTTTTAATAATGAAATAGGTACAAATATGAGGCATTGATGGGTTTGGGTTCTATCCTACCCTCAAGAGAGGACAAGCAATAAGCACCTGATCTATACTTATGGGTTATAATGTAAGGTCCTAACTAATTAAAAGCAAACTTACCCTTCTTTGTCTTGTCTATGTTAGTGATGTGTTAGTTTTCCTTGAGGACAAGGTCTTCCATGTTAAATTATCATATTTTTATATGTTTATTATATGTTCATTTGATACACTCTTGATAAATGTGAAGATTATTGAGGGAAGCAAGGTAATGTTCATTAAGAATTTCTAGGCATGCTAAGTGTTCTTGATGATAGTCACTTTCAAAAATAATCTCATACAAGGATATACAGAGAGATGCAATTTAGACTTCAAGAGGTAGGACTACCTTGGCTCCAAAGACAAGATAAAAAGGCATAGCACCCATGGTATTTCAGATACCAGTGTGATAAGCCCATAAAGAAAATGGGATATGGAGGTGTCAATCCTTGTCTAAAGCACTGACTACCTTAGGGAGCATTTTGATGAGGGTTTTTTGGAATCCTCAGCCTATCCATTAGCTTGTGTATGATAAGACAAAGAAAAGCTTAGGTTCATACTAAAAGCATCGCAAAGCTCTTGGAATTTTTTGTTTTTAAAGGATTTACCATTATTAGTGATGATTTTTTGAAGAACACTGAAGTGATAAATAATGTTGTGGTTGATAAAATCAATGATTTTTTCAATGTTGATCAAGATTAGTAGGATGTCTTCTACCAATTTGGTGAAATATTCCATGGTGATAATGATATATTGATGTCATTGTGAGGAATGCAAATTGATTTCTCTAATAAGATCAAGACCCCATTATGAAAAAGGCCAATAGTCAATTGATAATTGAAGACCATAAGGAGGTGCATGATGAAGGTTAGCATGTTTTTAACATTTTATGCATTTCTTAACATAGGCACAACATTCCTAATTGAGTGTGGACCAATAGTAACCCACGTGAAGGATATGTTTAGTAATGGCCAGACCACTGAAGTGCCCCCCACAAATACCATCATGTGCTTATTTGATGATGTGAGAAGCCTCATTGCTATGAAGGCAATGAAGGAGGAGACCATCAAATTCTAATTTATAAATAATGCCCCTTAATATTAAGTAATGAGAGGTACTTTGAATGAAATCTCTACAAGCATTTTTATAAAGATCTAAAGGGAGGATACCAATGTTAAGGTAGTCAAAGATTTGATCATACCAAATGTTTGAAGATGATGTTTCTATTTGGTAAATGGTAGGAAGATTAGGACTAAGGTAGGATGCTGTGAAAAAATAGTGGATGGTGACAAATATTTTAGAGTCAGTAGGTTGAGATGGAATTTGGGATGTAAGGGAAGCCATTGTAGCTAAAACTTTGTTGGTAGAATGAGGGACTAACTGGACAGTGTAGTGGTCAAATGATGCTAAAAGTATATCAACAAGTTGTTTATACTTTACAAGGACATCATTTTTACATTGATAGGCTCCTGTGACTTGGTTAATGATGAGTTGAAAGTCTCCAAAGATTCTAATGGTTTTGATTCCCAAAGCTAGAGTGGTTTATAAACCTATGACCAAGACCTCATATTTGGATATATTATTAGTGTATTTGAAATCAAGTTTGAAAGAAAGAGGAAGAGGTTCTCCATTAAGGGGAATGAGGATTATGCCAGCACCCCCACCATTTTGACATTTAGAGCTATTAAAATACATAGTCATTTAGTAGGTGGGATATTCTAAATAAAGGGTAGATATAGACTCATTTGGAAAGGTAAGAAGGGGAGTTTGATTATCAAGGAGAGTAGCTTTAGGTAGTTATTCTGTAATCACCTATCATTTAATGGACTTTTGTGAAAGAAACTCAAGATCAAACTCAGCTAACAGTGTGATCCACTTGGTCATATGTTGGTTTTGATGTGGCTTGAAGTGCATATACTTGAGGGGATCAGTGTTTGTAATGACATAAGTTTTGTAGTTAAAAAGATAATGATGAAGTTTAGAGGTGATGAAAACTAAGGCAAGGCAAAGTTTTTTTATATGGGTGTATCAAGTTTCATAGTCAATGAGGGTATAGATAATGTAATAAATGGATTTCTCCTTATTTTGGTCATCATGATGAGTAAGCATGGCCCCCTAAGAATGATCGATGGTAGATATGTATAGCTAAAATATTTGATCCTCTTTTGGAGGAATAAGAATAGGTGAAGAGAGAAGATACTCCTTGATTACATCAAAGGTTTTTTGACATTCTTTGGTCTATTTAAAGGAGGTATCTTTCTTAAGGAGGTGGTGAAAAGGCTAACAGTCATCAAATAGTTGGGAGATAAAGTGATAGATTGATTGAAGTTTGCCTTACAGGCTATAAAGTTATTTTAGGTTAGTAGGGTAAGGCATTTCTAGAATGGCTCAAAATTTTATGGGGTCTATTTCTATTCCACAGAGGGAAACAATAAATCCCAAAAAATTTCATGATAAGACCCCAAAGATACATTTCTTTGGGTTGAGCCTGAAATGATAATGGATAAGTCTTACAAAGATGATAGTGAGAAAATTGAGGTGATCTTTATGGTGCTTGGATTTACCGAGCAAATCATCAACATAATCCTCAACTATTTTATGTATGAGGTCATGAAAGATGTAAGTCATGGCCCACTGATAAGTGGCTCTCACATACTTCAAGCCAAAGGGCATGACATGATATAAAAAAGTTCCCTATGGGGTGATAAAGGATTTTTTATGTTGATCTTGAGGGGTGATCAAGATTTGGTTGTATCCTAAAAATCTATCCATAAGGGATAACATTTCATGGCAAGAAATGAGATCAAAAATTTGGTCTATGTTAGGTATGGGAAAGTCATCTTTGAGGCATGCAAGGTTAAGATCACAAAAATCCACACAAAGGTGGGGTCCCCCAATGGGTTTGGTAATAAGAATAATGTTGGAGACCCATTGTGGGTAGTCATTAGGTTGAATAAAATTAACAGATAGAAGGCATTAAAGTTCTTTAATGAGAAGAAATATGTGAGGGTACATATGATAGTTTTTATCAAATGGGATTAACTTTGGAATGGGTAACGATGTTATGAATAGTGATGGAAGGGTTAATGCCAAGCATATCCTAATAAGACCAAGAAAATTCTATGTTATGGTCATGGAGAAAATATTGATAGTCTCATTGTTCCTCAAGGGTTAAATATTTGCCAATATTGATGATATGAATGTCCTCTTAGGTTCTCATATTAACTTTTATGGTTGATTCATTTAGCATTGTTTGGTTTTTAAGAGGGAGGGCCTTTTGAATAAAAGAGTCCCCCATACCTAGATAGGTAAGAATAGAATTGTCATCTTGTCATTGGATGGTATTAATGGTGGGTGAGTCATGTGTGATCATTTTAGGGTAGATGAGAAGATTGGTTTTGCTTTGGTTTGCTCATTGATAAATCAGGGGACCCAAACTGATGGTTTTGATTAAAAAAATATAGGTGGGATGATGTTGATGTCTTCAAATTATAGAGATGGGGTTGGTGAGGGTAGAGAGTCATCAAAGTGGAAAAGTGGGGTTGATGAGGGTAGAGGTTCTTCAAATTGGAAAAGTGAAGTTGGTAAAGGTAGAGGTTCTTGAAAAAGTGGGATTGGTGAAGGTATAGGTTTATAAATTTGGAAAAGTGGGGTTGGTGAGGGTAGAGGTTCATCAATAGTGGTGAGAACTAGTTTTGGTGATGTGGGATCTTTTGGGGGAACATATCCCAAGCAAAAGAACTTATGAGGTTTTTGGGTTTTGATGATGGGAAGCTCATGGGGTCCTTGTTCATAGAGGCCAAAACCAAGCCCTTTCCAAGTACATCAATGAAGGTATGTTTGGGTAAAGGTTAGGTTGTTAAGATAAGAAAATTTAGAAGTGAATGGCTGGATATAAAGCATGGTGGTGGGAGCAAGGAGTGGTTTATCAAGTCCCCCATAGATAAAGTATGTTCTATTATTGGGAAGGCCAAAAGGGACAAGGGTATTGATATTGGGATCATAAGATGGATCATTTTGAAGGTTCCCAAATTCATGTGGAGAAGGGAAAGTGTCCAAAACTAAAATTTGATATTCCCCCAGCATAAGATGCTAAAATGTGGATTAAAAGGGGTGTTCAACCAAGATTTGAGATGAAGGGATAGTTGAACTATTGGATGCTCATCATTGTTGAAGATATAAGTGTTTTTAGGTTGGATTGACATGGTGGCTTGGATAGAGGTTAGTTGTGAAGAGGGTGAAGGTGGAATAAGAACATCATTAGGCTGATATGTCATATTACAAGAAGCAAAGTGACTTGGATCAGCTTTGATTGTAATGACTTATCCTTCATGTTCAAATTTGACACATCAATGAAGGGTATAAGGGATTCATCCCATGACATGGATCCAAGGGTGACCGAGTAACACATTATATTGAAATTCACCCTCTACAACATAAAATAATTCAGGAATAGTTCAAGGCCCCAAATGGATGTGGAGAACAACTATTCCTAGAGTGGTGACCAAGGTGTCATTGAATGTTTGAAGAACTACCAAGATTTTTGACATGATGTTTTTAAGTAGTTGAAGTTGATCATAGGCATAAGAAGAGATGATATTTATACTTGTTCCCCATCAATTATAATGCTTTTGACATGTGTATGATTGATGGATGCTATGATAAAAAGAGGGGGATCAAGGTCTTTGTTGTGACAGGGTAGAATTTTAGATTCTTGAAAGGTGACCATGGTAGCATGTTGGATGGCTCCAACCAAAGCTACAAGAGGTTTGGGATCATCTAGTTGAACCTTTATAAAATGCGATTTATTTAAAGATTGACAATTTTGAGGTGAGGTGCTAACCAAGTCATAAAGACTCATTTTGAATGGTATTTGGTGAATTTATTTTAACACCAAGTGATAGATGAATGGAGATGCATTATAAGAATAAGAGGCTCCCAAAATAGATACTTTGGTCTTGGGTGGTTGTGAGGGTGAAGATGAAGGTGTAGTTTTTTGGGTTTGGTTGGTTGGTTGGAAAGTTAAAGGGTAAGACTATCGAATGGTGGCCTTGGATTTGCCCTTATCCTTTTTTTGAACTCGAGATCAAGTCACCATATGAATAGTATGGATAAGGGGACCAATTGATTGCTTTGATTCCTCTGTTTCACTCCTTGGTGGGAGTAGAGAAGTAGATGATTGGATAGGTGGTAAAAGAGGCAAGGGAGTTGAATAAGGTTCATCTAATAGATCATCCTCCTCTAAGAAGCCATGAATGATAGTTTGGAGAGCTTTAAAATTCTTTGTATCATGCCCAAGGGTCCTATGGTAAAGACAAATTAGATTGTCATTGAACCAGGTTAGCTTTTGGTGAGTCTAGTCAAAAGGCTTGATTGGTGGTAAGCTAATGTTAGAAGCTTGTAGGAGCCTTTGTAAAATAGTTGTATAAGACTCTGATAAATATTTTGGAGGTGATGGAGTTTGGATTTTTGGTGTAATAACCTTATTGGGAAAAGACTTCTTGATAGGAGGTGTGGTTGGTGGATTGAGTTTGGCTGGTAGTTTATAAAGAATTGGATTAGTTATAATTGGTTTAGGAATTGGGGGTCTAGATGATCAGGGTTTAATAGATGGGAAATTAGATGGAGAAAGGTTGGTAAAGAATGATGATGAACTAGAGGATTGGGTTATTATAGGTGGAGAAAGGGGAGATAGCTTCTTAGAGGAAAAGTAGGTAATGGGAATGGTGGAATGAAGTGGTCCAAAAATAGAGGGTAAAGTTGAAGGAGTCGGTATGGTCCTTCCTCAAGGTTGTGGTCTAGGAAATCCTTCCTTCTTAATTAGATTAATTAGATTAGTTCTTGGTTGGGTTGATGTGGTTAAATCTAATCTCTAACTAGGGTGAGTAGGATTAGGCATGGAAACGGTCCCCAAGTTCTTGACTGGATTGATAAAATAAGCATAGGGTGACTTGAAAATTTTAGGTGGGGATAATTGAGATGGTTCTATGGTGACTTTAGGAGGGGTAGTTTGTGGAGTTGTAACAATAGGCTCATGAGTGGACTCAAGTGGAGTAAAAGGTTCGGTTTTATTTTGATATGGGAGTTCAAGCCAATGCCAAAAGGTGGATCTATCAAAGTTAGGTTGGGAGGTAAATTCCAAACTTTGAACTAGATAGGAAAAGGGTTTATAAATGGGTCGTATTCCTTGATCATTAGTTTCAAAGAATAAATATTTTAGGAAATAATAAAGAGTGGTTTTAGTGTTGTTATCCTTGGTGGAAGGTTCCAAAGGTAATGATTGGGTAGGTAGGGGTATGGTCTCTTGGGAAATGGTTTCCAAGGGAGGTATGGATAATTCTATAATTAGTGTGTTAAGGGTAATAGTTTCAAGTAGAAGGGTTGGTATAGCTTCATCCTTGGTTTGGTTTCTAAATAAGTAGGTGGTTCTTCTATTTGTTTTGGAGTGGATGAAATGGTCGATGAAGTGGTTATATCCTTGGGTATTTCCATCATAGGAGGGGTAGATGGAACCATGTTTTCATCCAAGGAAGTAGAAGGGGTAGCTACTTCCTCCATTTAGGCATCTAAAGGAATAGGTGGTCAGTTAATTCCTTCTATTTAGGCAATAAAGGTGATGACCTATTCAATAATGGGTACATTACTAATGACATTAATTACATGTGCCTCGTGTGAGTTGGAGGATTTAGGTTAGACTTCATGGTGTTGGGTTGAAGGTGGATGATTTGTGAATGGTTTTTGAAAAATATCAAGAGATTGATTGGAAGGAGAATTTGGGTTATCAAACACAGGCTCCCCTTTATCAATTAGGTTTTGGACAATGCTCTTAAAGGTATTACATCTATCAATATCATGTCCAACAACCTGATGATAATCATAATGATCATTCTCATTGTACAACCTGGGAAGGGGGATAAAAGTATCAAATTATTTGAGGGGGCTTGATGGGTGGAAGTTGGATTATATTATGTTTAAGTAGTTTTTCCAAAACTGATGCATAGAATTCCCCAATTGGGGTAAATGGTTTTGAAAGAACCTAATTTTGGGTATAGTTTTGGTAATTGGAAGGATTATTGGTTCGAGGTGTTTGGTTGATGGATGAAAGAGGTGTGGTTTTGAGAGAAACTGAGTGTGTTGATGCTTTTGTTTTAGAATTAGTTGGGTTTGTGGTATTTTTTTAGGATGACTCAGTGGATTTGAAACTAGAATTTTTATTTCAAAGCTTCAACTTCCCTTCATCAATAGCACATATTTCCAATTTTTTGGCCATAGTGAATGATTCATCAAAGGTCCTAAAGGTTTGGACTTGGAGAGTTAGAGCAATGTGTTTAGCACACCCTAGAGAGAATAATTTGATTAATTTAGGTTGGGATAATGGGAAATTGAGTTGATTAATGAGGAACCTCCATCTAGTAATGAAATCAACAATGGATTCATCTTAAAATTATTTAATAGAGTATAGGTCGATAATGGAAACCTTTTTAGATATGTTTATTGAAAAGTGTTCTAAAAAGGTTTGTACCAATTGATAGAAAGAAAGGATAGAATGAGTATGAAATTCAATGTACCAATCAAGGGTGGCCCCAGATAATGACATGGGAAAGGTTTGGAGGAGGAGAGCATCATCATAAGTGATCAAGTAAAAATCATGACAAAAAGCTCTTAGGTGCTACTGAGGATCCTCCTTACCTTGAAATTTAGAAAATTTGGGAAATTCCCATTGAGAAGGATAAGCATGGATGGGCACGAAGGGGTGGATAAGCTCATTATAAATTTAGTCATAAGACAAAAGATTAGTTATGGTGGAGATGGATGACACCAAACTAATCATTTTGTCCATGAGAATTTTGATTAGATCGGGTTGGGTTTGAGAATCCACATAATTAAGAGGTACATTTTGTTTGGGTTGGCTTGCGGCAATGTATGAATAGGCAGTAGATGGTACTAAAAAATTCACATATTGATAAGTGGTGTCAAGGGGTTGAGGTGGTGGTACATAAGAACTGCCTGGTATGAAATGTTGGGTGGAGGGTGGTATGTGTAGACTAGGAATTTGACTCAAGAGAGGATATTTAGTTTGGTGTTAGTTCTAAAAATGAAATCAAAATTGAAAGAAACACACTAGCATAACATCTCTAGGCCTAGTTACTAGGGGGAGCTTAGTTAACAAAACATGAATAGAAAACATAACTAAAAATCAAAATAAACCTTCCTTTCACCTTCCTTGGATGCTCCAAAATTCTTGTTGTAGTGGCTTTCTCAGTTTGTGCTCATGAAGTCTGTCTCAACAGAAGCTTGGCTACCTCCATCTCTCCTTGGCACCTTGTGTCTTTGGCTTGGCTTGGCTTGGCTTGGATAAATATTTGGACATTATAACACTAATTTGCAAGAATCTTTTGAATAAATTTAGCATTATAACTTTGACATGTGATATCTTAAAATTTAATAGACAAGGCCTCTTATTTATATAATTTTATAATGGTTTGAGGATCAACCATGACCATCCATCTAAAGATTGAGATGTGTGGCCATGAATAAATCTAAATATGAAATTCATTATATAAATATCCCCACCAATATTTGAGATAGATGGGTATTGAATAGGTATGGAAGGTCTTAGTGAGGCATGGAGGGTCTTAATGAGGCATGGGAGACCCATAATCTTGATATTTTATGCATTTATGGCTTATGGATGCCACCTCATGTGATGATGTCACCTGATGATGCAGTTAATAAAAATCAATTTTCAATACATATTTATTCAACAAGTTCCATGTAAAATTAACTTAAGGCCCTAATTTTTTTTAATAAGCCTAAAACATGATTAGTCAACTTTGGTGCAAATTTTGGCTCTTGATGCACAAATTAATCAAATTGGTCAAAATGTCTTGTTATTGGTCCAAAATTTGATTGGATTAGAATTGAAAGTCAATGTCAGATACAGTGGTTCTATTATCCCATTTAGGATGTTACCAACACCAAATAACAAAGTCACATGTCTTGTTTAAGAGATTTGATAGAAAATAGCAATCTAGAGCACCCAGGTGCAAAATTGTCATTTTGACTCGAAATGATCTGATCAAAGTTACCTAGCCCATAAATTACATTACCCTATTTAATGATACTCTAGCCAAAATTGGCACTTGAATATATCAATTTCAACTTATTTAATATATTTTAGTGTTTTTAGGCCAAATTGTGCACTTTGGTGGAAATTGGTCAAAAGCCTAGTTGGAAGTTATCAGTGGTCAAATTTAGGTGTCTATAGTTTGCCCCTAATTTGGAAGCCATTACAAGATATAAGCACAATAACATATTATCAAAGAATCAAAAGGTCATGTATGCCTACAACTTCAACTATGATGAACTAACTGCATGATGCCCCCTTGAGGGAATAGTTGGCACAAGAAAAGGTCGACAAGTAGTCCCTTGAAAGAAAGAATGGAGACAAGGGGACTAAAGAAAAGGAAAATGATGGGAGGAAAACATAATTATATTGAAAAATTAGTCAAAATCACTAAGAATGCAAGTGGGATGGTGTACAATGGTTTTCCCAAAGGTGGTTATAAGAATTGTACCCCGATAGTGGCAATATGGTATGATAACACATTGATTTTCCCAGAGGTAGTTATAATCATTGAGAAGATGGAGTTGCCCCAGTTAGGATAGAAAAACAAGATAACAACATGCCCCTATATGGTTAAAAAAATTAAAGTGGTAACAACACAATGATTTTCCTAAAGGCAGTTATAATCATTAAGAAATGTAGGTGGGACGGTGTGCAATGATTTTCCCATAGGCGGTTATAATCATTGGACCCCAATTATGGCAAACATGATTGATTGGTTGATTGACGATGGTAACTTAACACAGAGGGTAATGATGAATTGGAACAACCTACTAGTAGGGAGATGTTCATCTTAACTAACAAAGGTTAAAATTCTTTCATGGTTAATTACTCTATTTGGGATATGATTGGGATTGAATCGGGATATCGGTGTTGAAGAGATGTCAATGCTTCCATTGCTAAATAGACTTCCTAAATCTAATTTTTTTTATCACATGTCAGTAGGTATCATGTTATAACATCATGAGGACTTGGCCAAAATATGCATAAAGACTGACTCTCAGAATCCAATACTCAATAGAAAATAATGCAATAATGATATTAAAAAACTATGATGTCAATGTTGGTAGATGAATATGAATGGATTCAAGTATAGGTGTGCACAAGGAATCACCCAATGAATGTACATAGACTGAATCAAAGAAATAGTACTGAAAGCAAACAAACAGGCACACACACAAAGTAATAAAGAAACAAATAAATAAATAACTCAATATAAACCATATGAACATTGCCCCTAGAAAATAGGTGACAACTTAACAAACTAACAAAATGGGGGAATAGAAAAAAAGAAGGGGGTGGTTAACCTATCTCCATATTCACTAGGCAAGTGGATGCTACCTACATAGTTTTATGGATGTAATATCTAAAAAAAACTTTAGGCCAAATGTAGTTCTCCTAGAAAATGAGAAGAAAATGATAACTAATGAAAATAAACAGAATGGGTGTGATAGAAGAATAAGAATGGTCTTGAAAAATGTCAAGTGTGTGGGAGAAAAGGCCAAAAAGGATGGGGAAACTAAGTGACAAGTTTTTTTCTTGAAACTTAGTAAGGGTTCCCAGAATCCTTAAGGCAAAGAAGTGGTCAATGTTTTTTGTTTTTTTCTAATAGTGTTACAAAAAAAAAATTGATTTTTTAGAGTATCTCAACTTGATCAAGAATGACAAGATACTAAATGGTGTAATCTCATAAAATAGTAAGAGCTCTACTTAGATTGCTTATAAAATAATGAGAACATGACTTAGGTTGCTCATAATTTGATGAGAGCATGGCTTAGGTTGCTCACAAAATGGTGAGAGTGTGGCTAAGGTTTCTCATAAAATAGTAAGAGCATGTCTTAGGTTGTTCACAAAACAGTGAGAGCATGGTGTAAAGGGTGACTGAGTTGACCTCAACAAATATTGAGTGCTACCTACATAGTCCCAAAGTAGGACTTCAAGTCATCGTAGTTATTCCCTATAGCAAAGGAATTTGACTAGTGTAGCAGTCAATTCAAACAAAATAGGCATAGTTGGTATAAAGGCATAGTATAACATAGGAAATAGCAAGTTGGTATGTCAAGGCTCCATAAACAAATGTTGCCCCTAGTTTGCCCATAGGCATTTATAACTAGGACACAATGGTCTAGATCAATGGTATTAATCTGCCCATAGGTGGTTATAATTATTAGTAAGACTGGTGACAAGAAAAGAACAACAAATAAAACTTCTATCATACTACTCCAAAATATTGTCTCTATCTAGAATGCTTGAAATAACTGTTGAAACTAATCAGACTCATTGGTACTAAAAAGGTGCAACTAATGGTGAAAACAAAGTCAAATAGGTTAGGTAGATAAGATTCAAAATATGGTTAGTTGATAGAATAGAATGGTAAAATGGATAAGTAATAGGCTTAAAAGTAATAATAAGAATGGCATTTGTAAAAAGAAGAATAGTGTTAAAATGGCACAACTAAAATGGTCCCTATAGACAATACACCATAGCACTCAAGCATAGTACCGCTTGAGGTGGATAATATTAATTAGCTCAAGAAGTTCATCTCTATTTGGTGTGGTGAGATTGTATGCTCCTAATCCATAATTTGTAGTAATGATGAAAGGCCCTATCCAGTCTGGTTTGAATTTACCTTTATGCTTCTTCTTAGTCATGGTATTCTTTTATTTTTCTTTAAGAACAAGATCACCAAGTTTAAATTTTCTCTACTTGACATGATGATTTTAGTGGCCTTTGAGTAAGTTTTGATATACCTAAAGATTTTTTATCACTGGTGTACATTTTTCATCAAGTGGGTCTAGCTCTTACAAGTGAGCTACTCGATAATTATGATCATCTAAGACATGCTTGAAATATATGTGTAGTGAAGGAAACTCAACCCCAATGGGAAGTATGGATTCTGTACCATAAATAATTGAATATGGAGTGGCTCTTATGGGGGTAAAATTATTGGTACAGTATGCCAAAAGGGCATGGAATATTTGAAGGTGTCAATCATGACTGGCATCATTGACAATCTTTTTGAGAATATTGATAATGGTTTTGTTTGATACTTTAGCCTGGCCATTACCTTGAGGGTAATATGATATATAAAAATGTTGTGTGATGTTATATTTAGTACATATCTTGTCAACATCCTTATTCTTGAATGATCCTCCATTATCAGATATACTATCAGAGGGGATACCATAATGGTAAATGAGATGGTTGAGGATGAACTTGGAAATTTGTTTTCCAGACATGTAACTGAGGGGTATAGCTTCAACCCACTTAGTGAAATATTCAATGGTGATAAAGATATGTTTATGGCCATCAAATGAAGTGGGATTGATCTTCATAATGAGGTCAAGGCCCCATGTAGCAAATTACCATGGTGTCAACATTGGTTTTAGAGTCTTAGCTAGGACATGAATTAGATTGGCATGCCATTGACATTTGTCACACTTCTTTACATATGTAGTTGTATCTGCATCCATTATGGTCCAATAATAACTAGTATGCAAGAGATTTTTGGACAGAATGGCCCCACTATAGTGAGCTCCACATACCCCTTCATTAACTTCCTATAACACTAGTGTATATTCTATTGAAGTTAAACAATGAAGCAAAGTTCCATCAAAACTACAATGGTAAAGGGTTGATCCAAGTAGATTATAACAAGTGGAGTGATGGATAAAGGTTTTGGCTTATTTTTGGGATAGGTTAGGTGGTATAACTTAGTCATGAATATAGTTATAAAGGTTTGAATACCAAATATAATTAGGACCAACAATATCACAAATCATTACCACAGTTGATGGTTCATGAGTTGGTGCGACCAAATTCTTGATGAGGAATTGATACTCTCTAGCTTTATCTATTTATTAAATCAAAGAGATAATAGTAGCCATGGCATCTAAAATTCTATTACTAGCCCTTGGTATATGTTCAAATTGAATGTCAATAATTTATTGCTTGAGAGTGTCAACCATGGCTTTAAATAGAACTAACTTGTCATTTTTAGTCTGAAAATAGTTTGTAATTTGATTGATGATTAACTAAGAATCACCATAAAACTTTAGATGAGATATATTCCATTGTACCACTTAGCAAAGACCTGAAATAAGTGCTTCATATTCAAACATTTTATTGGTACAAAGAAATCTAATCTTGAATGACTTAGGGATTAGATCCCCCAATGGTGTAATAAATAAGAGGCCTACCCCCGATCCATGTGTTGTGAATAATCTATCAGAATATAGATTCTAGTACTACTCCTCAAAAGGTGTGTCAATGATGGTCATTATGGATCCATTAGGAAATTGGAATGTGAGTGGCTCTATGTCTGTAAGGGGTGCTTTAGCAAGTTGATTTATAAGGACCTATCCCTTGATTGCCCTCTGATTGACATACTCTATGTCAAACTCACTAAGAAGCATGATCCACTTGGCCATTCTTCTTTGTAAATCTAATTTAGATAGTAGATACTTGAGTGAATCTACTTTTGAAATGGCCATGGTCTTATTGTTCAACATGTAGTGTCACAATTTCTGAGCTACGAAGACCATGGCTAGACATGCTTTTTCAATAGGCATATAATTGTGTTCATACGTGACCAATGTATGACTTAAGTAGTACACTAAATGATTTTTCCTCTATCATCATGCTAAGCTAGAAGTGACCCCAAGTCACTATCTGTAGCTGATAGGTATAACAAAAATGGTTTTCCTAGCATAAGGGGTAATAAAATAAGTGGATTCGCTAGGTAATCTTTTAGCTACTAGAAAGCTACTTGGCAGTGATTATCCCAATGAAATGCAACTCCCTTTTTTATAAGATGTGTAAATGTATGACACTTTTCTACTAACTGAGATATGAAGCATTGGATTGACTGGATCTTGCCTTGTAAACTATGGAGTTGCTTCAAATTAGTTGGTGGTGGCATCTTGGTTATAGCATGGACTTTGGTTAGATCAACTTCAATGCCTCTATCAGACACAATAAATCTAATTAATTTACCTGAGGTTACTCCAAACAAACATTTATTTGGATTGAGTTTAATTTTTTACTCTTGCAGTCTTTCAAATATCCTATGTAGTACTATTGGATGGTCGACCCTGGTCTTGGATTTTCCTAATATGTCATCGACATAATCTTCAACAATATCATGCATCATATCATAGAATATGGCAGTCATGGCCCTTTGATATGTAGTTCTAATATTCTTAAGACCAAATGGCATTACCTGATAACAAAATGTTCCCCATGGAATGGTGAACACTATTTTATGTTGGTCTTTTGGAGCTATTCTGATCTAGTTGTATCATGAAAAGCCATCCATGAGTGAAAGCATTTCATAACCCATTGTAGAATTGAATATCATTTCAATGTTAGGAAATGGAAAGTCATCCTCAAGACAATCTTTGTTGATGTCTCAAAAATCAGTATAGATTCTAATTTTTTTAAGCTTTTTCATTATAGGTACAACATTAGATATCCATTTTGAGTAGTCAATGGATCTAATATAGCTTGCTTCTAAGAGTTTTTCCAACTCTTTCTTTACTAATACATCAATGTAAAGATGCATCTTGCATAATTTTTTCTTAACTAGTTTGGCATCAAGATTTACCACAAGGTGATGTAAAACCAAGGTAGGGTCTAAACCTGGCATGTCAGAATATGCCCATATATATATATCTACAAATTCTCTCAATAGAGCTATAAAGACTTCATGTTCCTCCTTAGTAAGGGATGCACCTAATTTTATCCATTTTGAGTATGATGAAGTCTTGATGTTTACCTCTATTGTATCTTCAACAAGAAGGGTCGAACCATCTTCTAGGATAATAGGCAAAGAATTAAACTATTGGACTATATCAAGGTCCTTTGTTAGGACTTTCTCTTTAACTTCTCCTAGGTAAGATGAATTTGAGTCCCCAATGGGGGATCTGGCCATGTGACAAAAATAGTCAAAAAATCTTAAATAATTCAATCAAACACCTATTGTTGTTCAAAATTAAACTTAGATCCATAGGCAAGTTCATTGTTGGTGATCCCCTAGTCTAAATTTGAAGAATAATGAACACCCCCATCTAATGGCGCTTGAAATAGGTTTTCACCACTAGACTAGCCTTTATCTTCACTTTTTCCCTGGTCAAAAAGCACCTCAAAGAAGTTTTCACTTGGAGACCTCAGTGTTTTATTTATTTATCTTTGGCTAAAGGTGTTCACCCACTCTCCAAAATAGGATTTAGGATCTAATGTAATTGAGAATCCTAATTTATGATCTCCCAATGGAATATTGTCTCTTAGGCCTAAAAATTCATAGAATGCCTCATCATTCTAAAACTCATCAATTGACAAATTGGATTCTTATTGGTCCCAATCTATCAATTGGTGATAGTATAATGGTAATGGGTTATGATGAATGACTAGGATAAGGGTAAAAATAGATTCTTTATCAAACAAGTTAGTCTTAGCTAGATCATCAAAGGTGAGGCTATGATCTAACTCTACTTCATTGTTAGCATCATCATCACTAGCCATCAGTGATGGAACTTGAATAAGATATGTGGGGTCACCCTCAGGTAGTTTAAATCCAATTCCATAAGGTTTTTTGTACTTAGTCATGAATATTGTCTTAATGGTTTCTTGTTGATTTGGTTTGAGGCATCTTCCTTCATAATCTTGATGTTCCATGATCCTATTTGGAATAGGATACTTGGTGCTCTTGTAACAATCAACCAATTTGTCATTATATAACCATGATTCATCTCCTTCGAGAGGGTCTTGTTCTTGGCCAAATGATGGTATAAACTTGACTGGTCCTAGATTATGAAGTTTATCTTTACCTTTTCATTACCAATGCATGTGTGGGGTGACTTTAGGTCTTCCAAAGGTCTTGAGATTCTAAGGAAGATTGGAAATATGAAAGGTATCATGGGTCACATACTCCCTTGGGCCATTAGCTAAAATGGTAAAATAATTGGAAGTTTTAGGAGGTGACATGTGGGAAAGGTAATCCAAGGTATTAGGATCTATGAAATTATCCTCTGGAGAATCAATAAGTATGGCCTTTCCTTTATCTTATTTAGAACTTAGATTCATGTCGTATTGGTAATATAGATTTTAAACTCAGCCTCAAGATGTTTTCAATGCTCATATGGGTGCAAATCTCCTGGAATATTTACTTCCATCCCTAAGTGGGAAGACTTGATATATTGGTGTAGTGTTGATGAGACTACACAAATCTCATGTAACCAAGGCCTACCTAGAAGCATATTATATTAAAAATAAAGATCAAGCACATGGAGAAGTGTATCATGGGTCAAAGGCCCAATGATAACTAAAAAAATAATGGTGCCTTGTGATTCTCTTTCCTAATTATCGTAGACTTTGATATTTATTGTTTCTAGTTGGAGATCTACCATTGTGTACCCAAAAATATTGATGAGATTTAGAGACACTATGTTGAGGCCTAATCCATTATCTAAAAGGATAAATTTATCTTTATACCACTTTATATAAACTTCTATGTATAATATATTATTATGGAGTGGGCCAAGGGAAAACATATCACTTTGGTTTAATGTGACTTGTTGGGTTGGAGATAGGTGTCCAACCAAAGCTTGAAATTTATTAGGAGATATGTCACTAGAGATAATGGATTGGGTTAAGAAATCATTAAAAAAATTCTTATGGATTATCAATGTTTGCAATAAATCTAAAATAGAAATTTGTGTTGGTGTCTTCTACAATTGTTCCACAATATCAAACTTCTTATCTTGGTCAATAGTGAATGGTTTATTTCGAGGCTAAATCATTGTTTGGATAATGGGTGAAGTGGTGGATGGATGTGGGCCTGGGATGGTAATCTTTGACTTCCAAGTTGTGATGGCACTATCAATATTGTATATAGGACCATGATTGCTAATAAATGATGGTGATGGTATGGGATCAAATAGGACAAGTCTCAATTGTCGGTGCACTTGTATGTGGAGATAGGGCAAGGATGAGTTATCGATATAAGGTCTAAAATTTAGAATCCCTATTTGTTAGTTAACTTATGTGTGATCTTAGGTAAAATAAGGATCACCAAAGTGATTGGATTGGTTTGTTATGGTTAGCAATGGTCTCATCTGATTAGAATTTGGTCTAGGATTAATGGAGATGGTCTTAATGCTACCCCCTACAATATGACCTACAACCCTATTGTATTCATGCACAACTGCATGGTAGGTTTGTTGGTTTTTACCATTCTAACCTTGGTTTTTTCCATTATTCTGATGTTGTTGGTTTTATTGTTGATTCTATTGGTTTTGCTGGTTTAGCCTTTGATTTTATTGTTGTACTGGTTATGGTTGTTATTATTGTTGTTGTTGGTTATGCTATGGAAAAGGGTTTTGATAGATGCCAAGATTTTTATTAGAGGTGGAGGCACAACTATCCAATGTGATCTCCCCATTCTCTAACATATTTTCAATTAAATGTTTGATTTGTACACATCTTGATAAATTGTGCCCACTGATTTGATGATACTCATAGAATTCATTTTCATGGTACCAATCAGGATAAGGGATGCCTTGAGGATAATGTTTTTGTATAGGCCAACTAATCAAATTAGAAATAGTAAGTTTTTGAAATATAGACTCAATAGGTTCTCCAAGGTCACTAAAAACATGACATGTAGGCACAATTCTCCTTAGAAGATGGTTTTGTAATGGTAAAAGTTGTGGTATTTGATGTACAGGTTTTGGTTTTTGTTCTTGTGACATTGGTTAATGAGGTTATTGGGTAAGAGTGAGATAAAAATGTGGTGCAAAGGATTTTTTCACCATTTGTACATGACATGACTCGATTACTCCATTTACTACAACATTCCTATTGTGATTGAATTACTTTGGTCTATCTTGGTTATTGGCCTATGCTGGTTGTGATTCTTATGCTTGGATTGGATGTTGGTTTTGGCCACTTCCATAATTGATACCTTGGCTCTGATTAGTTGAATTAGGCTTGATGACTCCTTTATTGATGAGTGCTCACTTGATCAATAAACTTTTGTCAATGATTTATTTAAAGGTATGTGCACATTGTAGTTCCAGATGATAGGCTATCTCACTATGATAGTTTTTAGTGAATACAGTGGCTAATTGTTTATCTGGTAAACTATGAGTGAATCAGCTTACAAGTGATCTCCATCACTATAAATAGCTTGCGAATCTCTCATCAGCTTTTTGTTTAGCTTGCATCAAATCAACCAATGAAATCTCATGCTCGAGATTATAGGAAAATTACTATTAAAACTTATTTGAAAGATCATAAAAATAAGTTACTAAATTCTTAGGTAACTTCAAGAACTATTCCAAGGCTTATCCAATTAAGATCCTTATAAATAATAATAAGAGGTATATGTCATTATATGCCACTGGTTGGCATGCGATAAAGAACTCAGTTAAATGAGATTTAGTGTCACCTTTCCCCTTGTATTTATCAAACTTTGGTGGCTCATATTATAGAGGAAATGGAATATATAAGTACTCCATATTGAAAGGATAGGAACACACATCATCCAATTTAAATTTTTTAATCTATTTTCCTACTTGAATGGTAGTGATTGCATCCTTCATCTATCATAATTCTTGCTCTAGAAAACTCATGGGAATAGTAGCCTAGATAGGTGGTTGAGTGATCATAAATGGAGCACTTAGACTAGGGTATGATGGATTGGTTGGGAAATGGACAAAGAATATGCATACATAGATTAGGATGTACTTGAAATTACATGTTTAGTTGTGTGATATTCTGGTTTAGGTTGACTATGAAGGTTTGAATTAGAAGATTTTGTGGTTAGGATGGAGGGATATAACTATATTGTGCCTCTTGTGGTTAAATAGAGACCTATGGTTGACTATTTGAACCTTACTATTTGTGGGAACTTGTGAACCAAGACCCTATCTCTGAACCTGTGGTATGCTTTAAACAAAAGGCAATTACTGCCTAGTAGGTACTTGAGAAAAATTAGAACCTCTTAGTTGCATTAATCCTTGTTGGGAAGTGGATGCATGTTGGGGATTCATCATCTATTGCTGACCAATATATATATATATATATATATATATATATATATATATATATATATATATATATATATATATATATATATATATATATATATATATATATATATATATATATATACGTTGTTGGTTAGACATTTCTTGGTTTTGAATTGGCACACTAGCTTGTGATTGAAGATATGTCTATTACTACCTGATGAGGTGAAACATGAATTGCCCCTTGTTGAGGTGGAAATATGTTTGGCATCTACTATGTTGGTACATTAATTTGTACCTATTATTTTGGAATTCTACTCACCACCTGTTGAGGAGGAATAGCATTCATCACATTCTTTTGTTGAGGGATTACACTGGTTGCTAGTTGACTACCTAATCCTATTGATTACATGCTTGATGAAGTAGTTGTTTGAGGATAGGAAGTAGGTGGTGATGGTTAGGGTGAAAAAGATCTTATTCCTTAGTAGGATGATCCACTCGTGGTATTAACTACAAACACATATTGTTTACTATTTGTTTGTGTGTTAGTACCACTTTGATTTGGATTGGATGTTGCTTACACATTGTCCACTATATTTTACTCGTTATTTTACATATAAGTAGAAGACACTTCTTCAATAATTGGTATATGCAGCAAGTTGTCTACCGAAATGTTTTGTGTGAATGGGTCTAAACTTTGTTTATTTTGACCAGTTAAATCTATCAAAACTCTTGTTGAAGGAACTAAGTCAATAAGAGGTTTATTCACCACGGTCATCTAATTGAAGTTACATGCTAGATTTAGGTAGGTTTGATATGTTATCTGCATTTGGTTAAATTGATCTTCCATGAGGCTTCCCCTTTGTTAGGCATATTAGGATCCTAATACATGGTTTGAACTAGAGTCAAAAGATTTCTAGAAGATGCATGTTGACTATTTAATATGTTATGTGGAATTCTTACTAGGCTTGGTAAACTTTCATGAGAAAACTCTACCAAAAATTTAGCCCTTACCTCTATGGCTCTAACCAAAATCTCATCTTTGTTCTCTAAAAAATGGCACCCAAACAAAAATGGATCATACGTGGAAGGTATATTAATAGAATATGATTATTGAGGAACTAGTTCTTCAACTATGAATATTGTAGCTAGGTATTGTGTGGTTTGTTCTTGGTCTTGTTTTGAATAAGGTGGTGTATTAACCAAATAGTTATCCAATAGATCTTGACTTTGTGCCCCTATTTAAGTATTATAAGAGAGATAAGGATCCATATCATAATCAATATTATCTACATAGGGGTCTTGCACCATTTCTTCTTGTGCAACCACATTAATAATCCCCAAATTGTACATGAGTCCACTACGAGTATAGGAATACATGTTGGGATCCATAGTAAATATTTTACAATAGAAAGGGAAGAGAGTTCTAAAAACTTTAAAAAGATAATGTTTAAAAGCTGATGTTCAAAATTGGTCTAGATTCGTCAATAGAATAAAAAGGTTTATGGAATGCTTTGTGATAAAATAAGCTAACGTTAAATTTCTAATGTTACACATCTTATACAAAAAATATCAAGTAAATGGATCGAAAATCAAAATGTCAGACTCTAAGGTCAAAGTGTTTAAAATTAGTATAATTTAAGAAATAAATATTTTCTAGGTCTTTTGGCTAAATGCAATGTCAAAAGCTAGGCTCAAACAAGGTATGTGTTAGGACTCTTGGTCAAATAGTGTCAAAATCTAGACTTTGAAATAAATGAGATTTTTAATCTAACAAATTTGAAACACTTCTAACAAAAACTAGGCATTTGACTCTTGGACATGAACTCAATCAAATAGGTATAGGGTATGAAACAAAAGACACTTTAGATATAATTTATTTTCTTACAAATAATGGTATCAAACTTGGTTCTTTTGAAAAATATTCTAGACAAATGTGAATGGTGTAATTATGCTAGACAAAGATTCATAAAAGGTCTACATGGCTTAGTTTGAAAAATGTGCACAAACTAAACTCTATGAAAGAGGGTCTATAAAGCAATGTTTTAAATGCTTTAGGTAGCATAACAATGTTAAACTACTCAATAAAATGTTTGCTTTAAAAACTCTCTAAGTCAAATATGGTTTCTCAAAAATTTGACAGTGTAACACTACCCTTCTTAATTCAAATGATATACACACCTTCAAAGTTTTGATAATATTTCTAAGGCAAGAAGGTATGCTTCAAATGATTTCAATGGAAATAAGATTGTAATACAAAAATTTTTGGTGCATAGACTCAAAGTGAAACTGTTTAGCACAAAATGACTTAAGTCTATCAAGTGGTGATAATGATCATGAGTCTTTAAATGACCTTCAATTCAAATGGAAATTTGAACCTAAGTTAAAACAACTTTAATGTGTAAATGGTGAACCCAATTGACACATCGACTCTTGGAACTTCGAAAGTTTCAAATTTAAATTTAAATTATAAATGGACTTAAACAAACTTTGGTAAAAGGTCTAGACTTAATTGGGTAGCATAACTATGACAAAGTGGATGATATGACTCTAAGCTTTGATGAACTTTGAACATGGCATATTGATGATTTACATGGGAAGCATAACGCCTGTTTGTTCAAAGGAAAATGAGGAATATGTGTTTGCTTTGTATCATTTTTTCACACCAAGTTTTGACTTCAAAAAATCCTTTAATCTAGGACAAAACTAACTAATTAATCACTCTTAGATCCTCAACTGACAAGGTTGCTTGGTATTCTTGGAATCTATCAATATACGTAACTTGAGAAGATTTTAAGTTTTCATCCAAAAATTAAAATGTGTGTTATATAGTAGGGTTTTTACACCCCCCTTTTCTTAAATGACAATACTATGACATGGACCTTGAGGCACACCTTGCATCAACAATACTTCCACACCAAGTGGGGATTTATCTAAGATCTACATGTTTTCAAACATTTCTATATGGATCAATTTCACAATTGCTTTCATGTCAAATGATGTAAAATAAACACACTTAAAATGGGTGTATGTGGCACTTGGCTTGTTACAAAAAGGTCTTGTCATTTTTTCAACCACTACATCCATTGCTTGCTCAGTGTAGTGTGATGTCTAAAGTACAAATATGTCATGTGTGCTTTAACCCTATAGAACTTGTGGGAGGTGATGTAATCCCCCTCACAAGCCAAGATGCAACGAAATAAAAGACATCATAGAAATATTTTAGGGTTGTTTCAAGGTCACCTAAACTATTATGAGTTTTTGGAGAGTGCTTTAGATGACATTCTTTCTGTGCCTTGGACTAGGCAAGTTTGCAATAAGGATGGTGTTTTTGATTCTAAGGGTTTCCTAAAAGGGACACATGGAAGAGCATACACACGTAAACCTTATTTTTTCGAATAAAATTATAAATAAAAAACTATTAAAAATAAAAATTAACAAGTGTGTTCAATTTTAAGCACCAAAACAAATATTAGGTGGTGTTCTTTTGACCCCTTGATTTTAAGTTGTAACTTTGAAAGCACAATTATCAAAGCATTCACTTAAGCATCTAAATTATTTATTAAGCCCAAAAAATAAAGTTCCTAATTAATTTTAAAACACTCAAATGGAGTGTGAAAGGTATTTATTTAGTTTTCTTAGATGACTTTCCATATAGATCTTGTAAAAAAAAATGTTAGCACTTTGTTTAGCCTTGAAGCACATCTATCAAATGAGGTAACCTTGAAGAGCAAAATCTGTCAACCTGAAGGCAAAATCTCAAGAAAGCAAATGAGTTAGATTAGACTTGGTTAAAAAAAATATCAATAAAATTATAAAAAATAATAATAATAAATATATGAACACCTGAAAACAATAAATTAGAAGGCTAAAAATAAAACGTAACACATAACACATAAAAGCATGCACATAAAACATAAACACCTGAAGTCAGTATTTTTAACATAACTTTTTAAATATAAATTGGTTTACAACAAAAAATTTCTAGGTTTTCAATAACTCTAGGTCACATGTCCCTGAGAAATTTGAGGTCAAAATAGTCAATAAAAAGAATTATTAACTCTGTTCTAACTATTTTTACCAGAAAAATAAAAAATAGAAAGTGACAATCACTAAAATAGCTATAACTTCTAAACTATAAAAAAAAAATTGAAATTTTTATATCATTTCAATGACATATTTATATATATAAATACAAAAATTTAGACAAAAATATTAATTAAATAAAAATTTATGAATTCTTTATCGATCATTTTTACTCAAAGCAAAAACCACAAAAAAGAATTAAAACTATGAAATACAAAAAAGTTTGTGGGTTGTACTCTCATGAAGATAGTCCCACTAGGAATGCCATTATGTAGACAAGGAATTTGACTCAAGAGATGATGGTTATTTTGGTGTTAGTTTCAAAAATGAAATCAAAATTAAAATAAACACACTAGCATAACATCTCTAGGCCTAGTTACTAGGGGGAGTTTAGTTAACAAAACATGAATAGAAAACACAACTAAAAAGAAAAATAAAGTTTCCTTTCACCTTCCTTGGATGCTCCAAAATGCTTATTGTAGTATCTTTCTCAATTTGTGCTCATGAATTCCTCATCGATAGAAGCTTGGCTACCTCCATCTCTCCTTGGCACCTTCTGTCTTTGGCTTGGCTTGGCTTGGCTCAATATTTAGACATTATAACATTAATTTGCATGAAGCTTTGGAATAGATTTAGAATTATAAATTTTTCATGTGAGAGCTTAAAATTAAATATTTAAGGCCTCTTATTTATATATTTTTGGAATGGTTTGAGGATCAACCATGACCGTCCATCTCAAGATTGAGATGTGTGGCCATGAATAAATCTAAATATGAAATTCATTTTGCAAATATCCCCATTAATATTTTGGATATAGTGTTATTAATAGGCATGGAGGGTATTAATTAGGCATGGAGGGCCTTAATCAAGTATGGGAGACCCATAATCTAATATTTTATGCATTTATGGCTTATGGATGCCACCCCATATGATGTTGTCACCTGATGATGCAGTTAATAGAAATCAATTTTCAATAAATATTTATTCAATAAGTTCCATGGAAAATTAAATTAAGGCCATAATTTGGTTTAATTAGCCTAAAACATGATTAGTCAACTTTGGTACAAATTTTGGCTCTTGGTGCACAAATTAATCAAATTGGTCAAAATGTCTTATTATTGGTCAAAATTTTGACTATATTAGAATTGGAAGTCAATGGTAGATGCATTAGATCTATTATCTCATTTAGGATGTTACCAACACAAAATAACAAAGGCACATGTCTCATTCAAGAGATTTGACAGAAAAAATCAATCTAGAGCACCCAAGTGCAAAATTATCATTTTGACTCAAAATGATCTAACAAAATTTAGTTGGCCCATAAATTTTATTATCCCATTTAATGATACTCTAACCAAAATTGGCACTTGAAAATATCAATTTCAACTCATTAATGTATTTTAGTGTTTTTAGGCCAAATTGTGCACTTTGGTGTAAATTGGTCAAAATCATAGTTGGAGGTTATCGATGGCCAGATTTAGTTGTCTAAAGTATGTAACCTTATGGGTTAGGGACATACTGGGAAGTTTTCATAGGCACTTTTTGAGGAAAGGATGCGGTTGGTATGGTTAAGGTAGGAGGAAGTTGGGAAGGTTGAGGTTGGGTAGTTACCCTAGTGCTAATTAGGGGAAGGTTTTGAGGTATGGAGAGTAATAAGTTTTGAAGTGGAACTATGGTAGAGGGATTGGTTATAATTAAAGCAAAGATAAAAGTTGAAATGGAGGATAATACCATAGTAGATGGGGTGTAGGTGACTAATGGTAAGGTTAAACCTAGATGGGGTGTGACAGGTGGTGTTTGGTTTAGGAGGGCGAAGGTTGGTTTAAGTTTGGGTGGATGAGCTATTGGAAAAGGCTTGAGTAAATGCTTGGGTTGAAGTGGTCCCTACCATAAGGTGGGATGGCATGCCAAGAGAAGGATCAAAAGAAGGAACTGAAGTAGGGGGTATGATGAGGCAGGGTGTTGAGGTAATGTTGTAAATTAATTAGATTATTTTAAAGAAAGGTAGTAAAGTCTAGATCTCCTTTAAATATGATTAAGATTCTAGAAGGAGATGGTGGTGGAGGAGATTGGTGAGGTAAAGTGTGAGGAGATTTGTTAACATCTGAGGTATAATCCATGGATGATGAAGAAGGTGGTGGTTGGTTGTTTTGATTTTTCACTTATTGTCTGGCTAAAACCATATGAGAAAATAGAGAATTTTATTATGACACACACCTCAAACCGAGAGCAAACTCAAAATAACTTCAAACTAATCAAAACATACACCAAAAAGTGCATTTTAACCTTAGGAATACTTTTAAATCACTTTTGGTTTATGCCTTAAAGAGTGTGATAAGGGAGGTTAGCTTGCAGAGAGGGTACTAAAAAAGAAGTCTATGGATGGTTTCAAGTTGTTTATGCACTCAGAAGGAAGATCTATGTTGAACTTCAATACATGGCTTGGTGTTAGGGCCTACCCCTTCACTTTACAATCCCATAGTGATATGGGTGTTAGGTGCTTAGCCAAGATATACTAAGTCTAAAGTTTATACTCAACTAGAGAGTTTAGTTGGTTCTCCCCTTGGTGGTGAAATACAAGTGGGATAGCTAAGAGGAGTTAAGGTTACTGTCAGGTGATGAAACACTGATTGGTCCTTGTCTCAAGTATTATTTTGATGTGTAAATTATTTTGTGGTTCAGTTTTGTGTGCGATAAGTATGAATGCTACGATAAGTTTAGTTTGCCTCCTAAGTTACTAGATGAACAAAATCAGAAAGCAATCAATGAATGTAAATGGTTAATTTTTAAGCCCAAAAAGAAATAAAATTTTTTATGAGAAAATAATTAAGGAAGAAAGGGAACTAGGGTCCCATCGGGTGTGCCAAAATATTTCAATTTTTTTTTTCATTTCTTAGTTTTGAAACTAGATAAAGGAAAGTGAGTATTAGGGTATGTACCTAGTAAATGCTATGATCATTGATGACCAGATGAATTGAGAACTCATTTTTGGTGAGGAAGGACTACCTAAAATAATATCACACTAAACAAACTCATTTGTTAGACAAGTATGAAGGGTGGAGTACCTATCAATGCTAGATATAAGAAGTAAAAGCTCCCTTAGATGGTTGTCAATATACTCCCCTAATGATATAAATGTTCTAAAAATAAAATTGGAAGATAATAAATTGATATGAACATAAATGTGTATACAAAGAAATAAATGATATACCTGTTCAATAGAAAATTTAGTAATGGTGGGTCAACACCATGCACAAATGCACCAAGGTTAGGTTTAAAGGGTCTAGGTGGGGTCTATAGGTAGATCAAGAACAAAAATAGGAATTTGATTGGGTAAAAGAGGAGAAAATAAAAATCTATTATTTTCCTTGATAGTGATTATCGATGGTTAGGGTGATCAGTGATGGTTATATATGACTGGTGATGGTTAGGTAACTTGTGACAGTTTAGGTAACCTATGATGATTTCTACCAACTGGTGATGGTTGCCTATAAACTTTGGTGAATTTTGAGATGGAAATGAAAATGAAATGGTTGACGGGTAGGAGTTATAGTTTATATTGTTGGGTCAGGGGTGGTGTGTAGGTGAATAAAATGAAATATAAAAACTTGATAAGGAAAGGAAAACACTAAAAATAAAAGGAGGATACCTGTGTGATTCCAAGTGAATGATAGTTGAAGTCCTAAATAAATTTGGGTATCATAATATTTCTTGAACCTTCAAAAATTATGGTAATAGACCTTCAGGATGCTAAGTACTTGCACAAAGAAAATGAGAGAGCCTAGATGCAAAAATTTTTGGATCCCCAACTCCCCTAAGAACCCTATATTTATAGCACAAATTTGCTAAGTAAGAGAGGAAGGATTGAGGGAAAGTTACTAAGTTGAGAGGAGATGAAGTTGCATGTTTTTATTAGTCTTTGAAAGCTAGCATTAAAGCAATTTTTCATTCTGTAAGATATTGATCTTGAACAAAGCTGGAAATGCTTGAGGCAAGTTTGGGTGACCCTAACCATTAACGGTTAGGGTCAACCATCGATGGTTACCCTAACTGATGATGGTTGAGGGACCACAAGAAAATGGGAAAAAAGGTCATGATTTAATTGATGTGTTCAAGGAGAGGGTATTTAACATGATGAAGTTGTAAAAGATTACTAGCAGACTAGGTGATCTACTAGACAGAATCGGTTAAGGATGCATAGTTTAAGATGACATTGAAAACTATTGTTGTGTATTTTTTAGGTGTCTATAGAGATGTTTGAATGTGGGTTTCAAGGGGTCCTCTATGGTAATTTGGTAAGAAGGGATAAATGATATAGTTGAATCTTCATTATTTTTATAGGTTGGAGCATTATGAGGTTTGGTTGGTGGTGAGGTAGAGTTGTTAGAAATAGATGATGAGGTGAATGAGGAAGAAGTAAGAACATCATTAGGCCAATATGTCATATTGAAATAGGAAAAAGGACTAGGGTCAGATTTAAAGGTAACAACTTGACCTTCATGCTCAAATTTGACACATTAATGTAAGGTAGAAGGGACACAACTCACAGCACAGATCCAAGGGTATCTAAGTAAAAAATTGTATTATAACTTGCCCTCTATAATGTAAAATAGTTCAAGAATGGTAAGAGGTCCCAAGTGGATATGGAAGACAATTATCCCCAAGGTAGTTTCTATGGTATCATTAAAGAAGTGAAGGACTGCTACACTTTCTGACATCATGTCCTTGGGTAGCTAAATTTGGTCATAAGCATGGGAGTAGATAATTTTGATACTAGCTCCTCCATTAATCATCAACATTTTGATGTGGGTTCAATTGATATATGTAGTTATGAAGAGGGGAGGATTGGTATTCTCAATATGAATAATAGGTATTTCAGAATTATGAAAGGTGATGAAGGTAGAAAGTTGGAGGGCTCCAACAAAAGGTTCAATATGTTGAAGGTCATCTGGTTGAATCTCTATAGATTGTAGTGCCTCTATCAGTACTTAGTGATGGTGGGGTGAGGTGTTGATTAGTTCATAAAGGCCCATATTCACTGATGTCTAGTGAATCTCTTTCAAGATAATCCACTGGATGGATTTAGAAGGGTTGGAGGGAGAGGGTCCCAAGATGGACACTTTGGGTTTTAGTGGTGGCATAGGTAAGGGTAAAGGTGTTTGGGTTTGATTGGTGGGATGAGGGGTTGAAGGGTATGTCCATGGAATAGACACTTTGGCTTTTCCCTTATCCTTCTATTGGGATTGATATTGAGTAACTATTAGCCAATTTTCACACCCAAGTTTTGCATGTTTCTTTTTGGCTAAGTGTAGCATCCTTATTGGTTTATCCCCATAGCAAAAAGACCAAGTGTTATTTCCTTTAGAAGCCTTTATTTTGTATTTTTTCAAGTGTTATTTCAATCTTTTTAGCTCAAGCGTTATTTCTTTCGGCAAGGTTTTGCTTCATTTTTTTATCCCAAGTCTCAAAGGAATTATTTCAGACTTTTTGTTCAAAATAAAAAGTTTGAAGGAATTGGTCCATTTAAAGATTTTTGAAGGGTCACTTACAAAATTTTCAAAGGGTATTTTCTCATGGAAGTTTCCTTTAAAAAAAGTTTTAAGGGTACATTTCAAGATTTTTGAAAGGCATCTTCAAGATTTCTAAAGGAAAAGTGTCCTTTGCAACTTTTCTAAAGGGTTTGTTCTTTCTAGGAATTAGTCTATTTTAGAAAGTCTGAAGGGTACATTTCAAGATTTTTGAAAGGTATCTTCAAGATTTCCAAAGGATAATTTCTAAAGAAAAGGGACATTTTCAATATTTTTGAAGGGTCTTTTCTCAGGGATTGGTCCTTTGCTTTTTTATGAAGGGATTGTTTCAGACTTTTTGTCCAAAACAATCTTTTTGAAAGAATTGGTCACTTAATTTTCTCTGAAGGAATTGGTGCTCTTCCAAAGGTCTTTTCCTCTTGAAAGTGTCCTAAACATAATTTTTAAGGGTATTTTCTCATATAAGTGTCCTTTGAAAAAAATTTGAAGGGACACTTTCAGAAAGTCTGAAAGAAAGATTGTTTCATAAAGAGAAGAGGCTCGAGAGGTTAATTATTTCATAGAAAAGGGTCCACAAGAAAATTGTTTCAGTTATCTAGAACAAAAATTTCAAAGGAATGATCCTAGTAGAGTGATGTCTATATGGATTTCAACTTCAAGGTGATGAGCTAGCCATTAGTGTTTAAATATTGGGTCCCAAGTAGATACAAATGAGGCTCATCTCACCATTGATCAGATCATGATCTGCGTCATTTTTTTATGGCCAATAAAAATAACAAAAGGTTGAGGAGCTTTGTAGGATTCAAGCATTCAACTTGGGTGAGATGGAATGAGTTTTTAAAGGATTCTAAAAAATTCCATGAAAGAATACACATAGACTTCAAGCATTTGCCTTTCCAAGACCAAATAGAATGAAAGCGACTCTTCCCTACACCATTGCACACCTCAGCAAGCTAGTGAGAAGCTATTAGCATCATGACAAATCTATAACAAGTAGACTCTAATTTGCATAACTAATTGATGTCATTACTTAGATTAAAAATATTTTTTTTTCTACTAGCACAACCATTATGAAATCATCTTTGAGAGAGTAAGCTATCTTAATAACCACTTGAGGTGACATGGATCAATCAAATGCCTTGAATGAGCATCAATGGCAAAGATGGTTGCAGTTGAAGATGGAGACTTCTAATAATTTGATTCCTCTTTTTGGTGTCAAATGCCTCCTCATCTCTCTTCCTCTCTACTATAAATATAGCCCTTGTGCTAGTGTAAAAATAACTACACAGTGTATGACAAAGCCCTACTATATTGATATCACATTTTGCCTTTAAAGTATTATTACTAGTCTATTTGTTTCAAGTTTATGAATAATTTTTTGAGTGTGTAAGTGATGTATAGTGATAACAAGTGATGATTTTCCATCCTTCTACCCCTTTATCCTTCATGCCTGAGCAAGAGTTCTTGGTCTAACAAGTCATGTAGAGTGTGTCTAAGTGTGTTAAATTATTGTAAGTGTATGACTATTTTTGGAATGTGTAATCTACATTTCAGTTCATTTACCTTGTGTTATCTTATGCATCTCACCTCTATACTGAAATATTTGTGTTATAACCCTTAGAGCTTGAAAGTGGTATATGCATTTCACTATATTGTAAATAAAAATATGATATCCACATGGAAGATAATCTTGGTTCATCACCACTCTTAGAGTAGGTTTTCCTTTTCTATAATTTTTAACTCTTTTGCTTTCAAGAAATCTAGTTTAGACAGAAGTTGTTTTAAAAAGATACATTTAGGGAGATAGCCCTTTAAATCTAGAGGTTTATTTTTTATATAGGTATACCCACATACCTAGAAATGTTCCAATGCTTCCCAAATATAGAAGAGACCTGAACACTCTCTTCTAAGGTGCAAGATTTGGAGATAACAGTTTTGGCATATCCAGTGGGACCAATTATTTACATGTCAAAGTGATTGATGGTATTGACAATCCTAAGGTTGTATAAATATTATTAATCCAATATTTTGTGACTCTAAAAGGTGAGAATCTCTGGTTGTAGATCAAATTTCCCACATAATACTTCATGGTCCTCACTAGGTCATCTAGGATATTCAACCAAGCCCCTTTAGTTGAAGCTCTTCTTAAAGAACAACACTCTGAACCATTCCTAATGCTTAGAGATCCTAGACAAGAAGGTTTTGTTGAAGAATATGAAGTTTAAGAGAAATGGATAAGTAAAAAACTTTCCCAGCCTTTAACACCCAAAATCCAATTGACCTTCTTGCTTACAACCCTATTCCTCCCAATGCTACCAAGAGTTTCCCTAGTTTCAATGGAGAGGGTCCTATTACCCTATCTAAGCATATTATAGACATCTCAAATTTATATAACTTCCATAATGTCACCTGAGCCAACATAGCCATTAGATTTCTTGCCATGTCTCTAAGAGGTAAGGCACTTGACTAATATAGGACTTTGGAAGGTGGTTGAATTACAAGTTAGGATGGCTTTGGGGAATTGTTATTAACTATATTTTAGAATAAGAGTGACCATACTTCATTGATCCATAAGTTGAATGTGATAAACAGAGGTCCTAATAAATCTATGGGAGATTTTAATGAAACATTTCAAAGGACATGGCATAGGTTGCCACCTATCATGAGACCTCCTCTAAGCTTTGTGTTCCCCACTTATCTCAAGGGTATTAGTACTGATGTGGTGGTCATTTTACATTAAATGGGAGGATTCACTCTACCAGACGTATATGAGATAGCTATTGAATTTGAGAATAGATACAAGCTAAAAAGCTACCTCTAAGAGTTACCATGTCATTGTTGTCTCATAGTTTGGTTGAATCTCCAAGCATAGAACAAGTTCCTAATTCCATGTCAAGCCAAGAACCTTTCCCAAGAAGATGGATAATGTTATGGATAAAGATAAAGAGATCTGGTCATTATGAGTTTAGCTCAAGCAAGCTCAGTTCTAGATAAGTGCTCCACCTAACCCTTAATACTATCCTTAACAAGGCTATAGACATCCACCCCAATATAACTACCAAGGAATTAGACAAGGTCAACAATGTTTCAACAGGTAGACCGATGCCTATAATCCCAATTCCACTCCTTCCACAAAGCCTATTGTTCAAGTGCATGATAACCTAGTCCAAGGAAAAGATCATTTGGACCAGTGGGGATAACCTTAAGGTCAGTTTATGCAAGATGGTGGAGAACATGGCCAAGATTTGGTGGCACAAGAAGAATCTACTCCTTACATGACATTAGAAGAAGTGAATCCCATGCAAAGGGATATTTATGGAGAAAGTAACAGCCAAAGTATAGGTATGATGAACTTTCAAGCAAAAGAAGATTATGTGTTAAATCAAAGCACATTAATTATATCCAACATAAGATCTAAGAGATGTTTTTTGAGTACATGTGACTCCAATTGATGCCTCTCTAAAGCCAAAAAGTGTGAATCCTAGTGCAATACCTACTACTAGTCATGCTCCTCAATAAAGTCAAAATGCAAGTGGGGTTGTCAAACCTACAATGCAGTAGGTTTAGACTCCCTCACTACCTTCAATAATACAAGAAAAGGTGAATATTTCCCCTCTAAACATTTTTGATTCTTTGAATAATACAAAGACAATCATATCTCTTTGGGAAGTCTTGCATATGCCTGGTCAAAAAGAACTCTTACAAGAACAGCTCATAAGTATTCATGTAGCCCCTCAAACTTCAAAACACAATAGTGTGGCCCTTACCAATTCTCCAAATCATGTCTTAGATCCCTCCACAAAATATGAAAAGACTCCACATTTCTACCTCACACTCATTATGGTAGACAAGTTGGTTCACAATTGTATTGTAGATAGTGGAGCTAATACCACTGTCATGCCTAAGGCGATGGCTGATAAGTTGGGATTGAAGTATGAACCACATAGTAAATGTGTGTTGTAGATTGATGGGACTCCAACCAAGATATTTGGATTGGTTAGAGGTCTAAAATTCTTTCTACATGATTTCCCACATTTCCCCATTTTACAAGACATTATGATGGTAGACCTTCTAGCTCATTTTGCTATCTACTTGTCAAGGTACTTCACAGCTAAGATAGGAGGATACCTTTCTAATGAAAAGTCTTTTTTAGATTTTAAAACAAGATATAGAACCAAGGTGATTATAAGGACTCATCCCTTAGCAAGGTTTCATATTGAGCCATATATGGAGACAAGTTGAAATTAGAATTGCTTAATTAGTAAAGCAGAAGGTGTTATGGATGGTGAAGCATCCTCCCCCCTTGAAGGTATTTTTAATCTTTTCCTTGATAAGTACAACACTAAAACACATGGAATTTATTCATATAATAGACTGATTTGGGAGTTTATTATATGTGTGAAAAAGATGTTTCAATCCCTTCACTCACTAATGAAGACCATGAACTTTAAGGAATTGGGAAATGTTTTTTGACGGATCAAAAAGCAAAGTAAGTATAAGATCTGGCATTATGTTAGTTTATCTATAAAATAATTAATACTACTCCTCATATATATTCCACTTTATTTTCACCTGTAATGTGTAAAAATATGAAGGCCTAGTTCACGGCCTCCAATGGGCAAAGAAGAGAGGGATCAAGAATTTGAAGGTTTATGGGGATAGTGAATTAGTCATCCACCAAGTGATAAATCAAGCTATAGCTAAGAATATATTTCTTAAATCCTACAATCATAGGGTATGGGACCTACTTGAAGACTTTTATGCCTTTAACATACAACACATACCAATGGATTCAAATAAACATGCTAATAGATTGGCTACCATAGGAGCATAGTTTGATGCAGTTGCAAATGTAGAAAAAGAGAAAGATTAGTCTCATATAAAGGTCATTGTGAGGCCTTCTATTCTAGATAATGAAGTGTTATGGAAAGTGTTTGAAAGTGGTGAACACATTACACACTTCTTACAAAATGAGGTAGGATTCTCCTCAAGGAACCAAAAGAGACTGCATGATCAATATGAAGAACAAGTTATTCAGCTAAAGACAAACAAGATACCTAAGGGGATGATTAATTTGGAGAGTGTTTTCAATGAATATTATCAAAATAAGAAATAAATAAAGAGTGATCATGTCAATAAAATAAGATAACTATGAGAGAGTCATGATTTATAAGGACAAGCTCCTAAAAATTGGTAAGGTATGGTCTTTGTTTCAGAGGCAGGCTTTTTTTAGATTATGAAAAGATTTCCATGACATATTATCTTGGGAATATAAATATTTGAAAGGGTTTGATCCAAGTCTAGTTCATCACACCATTGAGTTAGAACCTGGAGCTAAACTAGTCAGGCAAAAGCAAAGGCCTATCAATCCCAGATAGAGGAATTCATGAAGAAAGAGCTGACTAAGTTGATTGAGTCTAGGATTATCTTTCCTATCAAACACTCAAATTGGGTGGATAATATTTCACCTATCTAAAATAATAATGGAGAGATCATAATTTTTATGTATTTTCAATACCTTAATAGAGTGTCTCCCAAGTATCATTATCCACTACCTTCCATGGACCAAATTTTGTAAGTTGTTTTAGGTTCTCAACACTTCTCACTTCTTGATGGTTATTCACATTACAATAAAATAATGGTGAATGAATAGGATCAGTTCAAGATAGAATTCACTATAAAATGGGGGACATTTGCCTATAAGAAGATGCCTTTTGGTTTATCCAATGATAGAGATACATTTTAAAGGGCAATAGACATGGATTTTAAAGGTTCGATCAATAAGTTTCTACTTGTGTACTTTGATGAGATAAATATTTTTTTTAAAGGATGCTACTAATCATATGTAACATCTAAGGTAGGTGTTTGATAAATGTAGGGAGTATGGAATATCCCTTAATCCAAAAAAGTGCAATTTTTCTATCCATGAAAGTATGTTATTGGGTCATATTATTTCAAAAGAAGGCTTGTTTATTGACCCCAAGAGGATTGAGGTTATTCTAAGCTTATATTTGCCTCAACACAAGAAAGGACTTCAAAGATTATTGGGGAAAATAAACTTTGTAATAATTTTTATTTCAGTCTTTGCAACTGTGGTAAAGCCTATCACAGCCATGCTCAAGAAGAACCAAACTTTTGCTTGGACAAAGGAAGGTAATAGTAGTTTTGAGATAATCAAGCAAGAAATTGTAAAATATCCTACTCTCTTGAACCCAAACTTTGCCAAAGATTTCATACTCTATACCTTTGCTAACCTTGATATAATCTCAGCTATGCTTATGCAAAATAATGATGAAGAGGTAGATTAACCAATTGCATTTTCAGCCAGGGATTGAAAGATTATGAGGTCCAGTATACATTTGTTGAGAATAAATATCTAACAGTGATAAGAGGATTGAAAAAATTTAGACACATGGTTTCAAACAAAAAGATACATGTCATGGTTACTCATCCTAGCACCAAGGAGTTTTTCCTAAGCAAAGACCTTAATGAAAAGAGATCTAGGTCGATTACAAAGGTGATGGAGTATGATATGGATATTAAGGTGACAAGCTTGGTAAGAGGAAATGGGTTATGTGAACATTTAGCTTCAGATTTTTTAGAGCCAAAGGAGGAAGTCTTGATTAACCAAGTTCACCCCCAACCAGCTGATCATATACAAGTTCAAAGTTGGACACAAGACATCATTAGTTTTTTTCAAAATGGTGAGTGCCCCAATGGCTTGAATAAGTCTCAAAGGAGGCATTTTAGATTTTAGACCATTCCATACTATCTTGTAGATGGTTTTCTCTTTATTAAAGATGTGAATGGTGTTTTAATGAGGTGTGTTAACAGTGATTATTTTAATATGTTGCTAGAAAAGTTTTTCAATGGTACATATGGAGGTTATTTTTCTTCTAAGATGACAACTAAAAAGATAATGAGGGTTAGTTACTATTGGCCTATTATTTTTAAGGATTATTACCATTGGGCTAAAAAGTGTCCTCAATGTGCCTTCTTTGTAGGCAAACAAAAACTTGCAACCCTTCTATTGAATCTTATCCAAATAGACCAGCCTTTCATGTAATTGAGTCTTGATTTCATTGGTGTGATGAACCCTCCATCAAGTGATAGACACAAATGGATATTTACTACTACTAACTACTTCACAATGTGGGTAAAGGCTATTTCATTGATGGAGGCAAGTGAAAATGCTATCTTGGAGTTCTATGAGAGCATTATAACAAGGTTTGGAGTTCCCCATGTTATCATTTTTGATAATGCACTTACTTTCATAAGTTCTAAAACTTTTGATTGGGCAAATAGGAATGGAGTTTACTTGAGTACCTCATCCAACTATTACCCTCAAGGTAATGGGTTGGTTCAATCTACTAACAAAAATCACATCAAGATCATCAAGAGGACATTGAATAATAGTCAAAGAGCATGGTACAACAAGTTTAATACAAGCTTATAGGTTGACAAGATTACTCCTAAGAGATCAATTGCTAATTCTCCCTTTATGCTTTTTTATGGGAAAGAGGCTAGGTTGTCCATATCCAAATAACTCCCTACTCTAGAGCTTACACATCAATTGTAACTACTTAAAAATAATCTAATAGAAGTTAGATTGATAGAACTAATACAGATGCAAGAAGCAAGAGATAATGTACACAAGGCTATAGAACACCACCAAGTACTCATGAATAAGTCCCTTGACAAGAGATCAAATGCAAGAGTGTTCAAAAAAGGTGACTTGGTCCTAGAATGGGATGACGATAGAGAAAAACTAGATAGACATACAAATTTTGACACTTTATGGAGTGGCCCTTACATAATTAGCAAGTGCAAGCAAAGAAACTCCTTTCAACTAACTAAGATGAATGGAGAAGAATTACCCATCCCTATGAATGGGATACATCTGAAGTTCTACTATTAGTCCTTATAAGTCTATTTTGTAAATAGTAGTTTAGGTGTGTGTGTTTCTTTTGGTTTGTTGTTGTGTTCCCTAGGTGCTTTGTAACATGTGTGTTTCCTTCCTTTTTTTTGGTGTGTGTCTCTACCTTTGTGTGTGTGAATCAATCCAATTGTGTTTTTAAGCTAAAAGTATATTCAAGTTATTTTTTGGGTGCCTATATGCATGAATCCATTACCAATGGAAGGATTTAGGCAACTAATCTTAGGCATAGTAGGCATGCCTCCCCTTGGAATCACCAAGAATGTTAGCTAATTTTTACACCCAAGTTTTGCATCTTTTTTTTGGCTAAGTGCAGCATCCTTATTGGTTTATCCTCAAAGCAAAAATACCAAGTGTTATTTCCTTTAGAAGCCTTTGTTTGGTCTTTTTTCAAGTGTTATTTCAATATTTTTAGCTCAAGTGTTATTTCTTTCGGTAAGGTTTTTCTTTAGGTTTTTTATCCAAGTCTCAAAGGAATTGTTTTAGAATTTTTGTCTGAAACAACAAGTCTTAAGGAATTGGTCCATTTCAAGATTTTTAAAGGGTCACTTGTAAAATTTTTGAAGGGTTTTTTCTCATGGAAGTGTCCTTTGTAAAAAGTCTAAAGGGTACATTTCAATATTTTTGAAAGGCATCTTTAAGATTTCTGAAGGAAAAGTGTCCTTTACAACTTTTTTGTAGGGTTTTTTCATTTTAGAAAGTTTGAAGGGTACCTTTCAAGATTTATAAAAGGTATATTCAAGATTTCTAAAGGATAATTTCTAAAGCAAAGGGACATTTTCAATATTTCAGAAGGGTTTTTTCTCAGGGATAGGTCCTTTTCTTTTTTTTGAAGGGATTGTTTTGGACTTTTTATCCACAACAATCTTTCTGAAAGAATTGGTCACTTAATTTTCTCTGAAGGAATTGGTGCTCTTCCAAAAGGTCTTTTTCTCCTGAAAGTATCTTAAATATATTTTCAAAGGGTATTTTCTCATGGAAGTGTCCTTTAAAAAAAATTTGAACGGACACTTGTAGAAAGTCTAAAATAAAGATTGTTTCAGAAAGAGAAGGGGCCTGAGAGGTTAATTCTTTTAGATAAAAGGATCTATGAGAAAATTATTTTAGACTTTTTGTCTTAAAAAAAATTCCAAAGGAATGGTCCCAATAGAGTGATGGATATATGGACATCAACTTCAAGGTGATGAGCTAGTCATTAGTGTTTAAATAGTGGATCCCAAGTAGATGCAAATGAGGTTCATCTCACCTTTGATCAAATCATGATCAACATCATTTTTTATGGCCAATCAAAGGAGCAAAAGGCTTAAGAGCTTTGTAGGATTTGAGTATTTCACTTGATTGAGCTAGAATGAGTTTTCAAAGGATTTTGACAAATGCCATGAAATCATACATGTAGACTTCAGGTGGTTGCCTCTCCAAGGCTAAATAGAATGAAAGTGGCTCTTCCCTATGATGTTGCACACCTTAGCAACCCAGTGAGAAGTTGTTAGCAATAGGACAAATCTACAACAAGTGGACTCTCATTTACATAACTAATCGATTCCCTTACTTAGCTCAAAAATATCTTGTTTCTATTGGTGCAACCATTGGTAAAGCATCTTTGAGAGAGTAAGCTAGTTGTGTAACCACTTGAGGTAATATGGATCAATCAAATGGCCTAAATGAGCATCATTGGCAAAGATGGTTGTAGCTGAAGATGGAGACTTCTAACAGATTGATTCCTCCTTTTGGCATTAAAGACCTCCTCTTCTCTCTTCCTCTCTGCTATAAATATAGCCCTTAGGCTAGTTTAAAAATAACCACACAATGTATGGTGAAGCCCTGTTGGATTGATATCACATTTTACCTTTAAAGTATTAGTACTAATTTATTTATTTCAAGTTTCTAAACAATTGTTTTAGCATGTAAGAGATGTATAGTGATAGAGAGTGATGATTTTCCATCCTTCTACCCCTTTATCCTTCATGCCTGAGCAAGAGTTCTTGGTCTAATAGGTCATATAGAGTGCATCTAAGTGTGTTAAATTATTTTAAGTGTATGACTATTTTTGGAATGTGTAATCTACCTTTCAGTTTGTTTACCTTGTTTTGTTTTATGCATCTCACCTCTATACTAAAATATTTGTGTTAGAACCCTTAGAGCTTGAAAGTGGTCTATGAATTTCACTGTATTATGTATAAAAATATGATATCCACATGGAATATAATATTGGTGTATCACCACTCTAAGAGTAGGTTTTCCTTTTTTATAATTTATAACTCTTTTCCTTTCAAGAAAGCTAGTTTAGACAGAAGTTGTTTTGTAGAGATATATTTAGGGAGCTAGCCCTTTAAATATAGAGGTTAATTTCCTCTATAGGTATACCCACATGCCTAGAAATGTTCCAACATTGTCCAAAACTAGAAGAGACCTAAACACTCTCTTCTAGGATGAAATATTTGGAGACAACAATAACCATATAAATAGTGTGGATGAGGGGATTTGTTGGGTTTGATGGTTACTTCAGTTACTTCTCCTTACTCTTGGGGGAGAGTGGGGGAGTAGGTAAATCTTAGATATGTTGAGTTGATGGTTATATTGTTAAATGGCTAAGAGAGGTTCATCTAATAACAAATCATCCTCATCATATAGGATATAAACAAATGCTTGGAGAGCTTTGCAATTCTTTGTGTCATGTCTAGGTGCCTTATGGTATGCATAGATCAAGTTATCATTAAACCACGAGGGTTTGGTATTGGAAGGATAGAATGGCTTGATAGGTGGTAAACGAATGGAAGAAGTTTGTAATAATCCTTGTAAGATGGTTGAATAATATTCATTCAAAGGTATTGGAGGTGATGGGTTTATAGTTTAAGGTATGGAAGCCTTCTTAGAAGTAGTTTTCACCTTAAAAGTTGTAGGTGGTGAAATGGTTTTACTTGGTGGTTGGGATTGCTTAGTTATGGTTGGTTTTAGAGTAAATGATTTGAAAGTGAAAGATTTGGATGATGAGGGGTTGGATATAGGTGGGAAATTATAAGTAGATAGGTTAGTTAAAAATTATGGAAAACTAGATGGGTTGATGGGTGTAGGCATAGGTAGAGAAAATCAGGATGGTTTATTAGAGGAAGAATAAGTAGTTGGATTGTATAAGGATGGGGTCCTAAGATAGAAGGTAAGTGGTAAGGAGGTGGTATGGGTCTAGTTCAAAGTAGACATTTGGGTAACTCTACCTTCTTGATTGGTTTAGTTGGGTGTTTCTTTGGTGGACTAGATGGGGTTAAATCCAAATTCAAAGAGGGGTGAGTATGGCTAGGTGTAGGAATAATTCTTATATTCTTGATAGGTTTGATAAGAGAGGCATAAGGTTACTTGGCAGTGTTAAATGGAGGTAGTTATAATGATTAACTTATGGTTTTGGAAGAAGGGGTGTTTGATGAAGAGGTAATAATGGGTTTAAGGTTAGATGTAAGGGAGGTTGATGACTTAGATTTGTTTTGGTAAGGGAGCCCAAGATGATTCTAAAAGGTGGATCTATCAAATTTAGGTTGAGAGATGAACTCTAGACTTCGGACTAGTCTAGAAAAGGTCTTGTAGATGGGTTTGGTTCCTTGGTCATTGGTTTCAAAAATTAAGCCCCTAGGCAAAGAAGAGGGAATAGCTCCTCCATCTCTTTTTTATGAAAGGTTCCAAAATTGGTGGTTGGGTGGATGATGTAATCTCTTCTTTTAGGATGGTTTTCAAAGGGAAAATTGATGGTCTTATGATGGGGGAGGTATGTGTGTTGTCCTCTAGTGAAGGTATAGACATGATTTTGTCCTTTGTTTGGATGTCTAAAGGAATGGAGGGCAGTTCTACCACTTCAATGGGTGGAGTGGAAGAAGAATAAATGGGTAAATCAAAGGTTATTTCCTTCGATGTTTCCATCAAAGGAGAGGTATATAAATCCAAGGTCTCATCAAGTGAAGAAAGAGGGGTGGTTGATTCCTTCATTTGGGTATCCAAAGGAATGGAAGGTGAGTCCATTACTTACATGATTGAAATGAAGGAAGAAGTGTTTGAGGTAATAGTCTCCTCAATAATGGGCTCACTAATAATAATGTTGATTGTATGTCCCTCATGAGGGTGAGATGATTTTGGTTTGTTGTCATGGTGATGGGTACAAGGAACATGATTGGGAAAGGGTTTATATAATACGTCAAGGGACTAATTAGGATGTGCATTGGGATTATAAAATTCAAGTTCTCCATTATAAATTAAGATTTGGACAAGGTTTTTTAAGGTATTTCACCTACTAACATCATGTCTTATAATTTAGTGAAAAGCACAATGGTCATTCTCATTATACCAACAAGGCACGGGATGAGAAGCATCAATTGTTGGGGTGGTTTAATAGGTGGAAGTTGGATGATGTTATCTTTAAGAAATTTATCCAAAATTGAAGCATAATACTCCCCTATGGGAGTATATTATTTTTGAGGACCTCAGTTTGAGTTTCAAATTTATTAGTAGGAAGGGTTGGAAGAATTACTTTGACATCGTTGGTTGACAGTTGGTGGTGGAGCAGTTTTTAAGACCACTGAGTTTCAAGATTCTTTTGTTTTGGTTTAGGATGGTTGGATTTCTTAGTGGTTTTGGTGAAGGTAGGGTCATTAGATTTAAATATATAATTATTGTTCTATAATTTTAATTTCCCCTCATTAATGGCTTAGTTTTTAAGTTTGCATGCCATGGTGAATGCCTCATCAAAAGTTCTAAAAGTTTGGACTTGAAGAGTCAGTGTAATATGTTTAGAAAAAATTTGAGAGAAAATATCAATCAACTCAAGTTGGGGTAGGGAGAAAGAAATTTGGTTGATGAGACCTCTCCATCTAACTATGAAATTGGCAATTGATTCATCATCAAATTGCCTAATAGAATAGAGGTCAGTAATAGAAACCTTTTTTGATATATTTACTAAGAAATTATCTAAAAAGATTTGGACAAGTTGGGAGAATGAAAAGATGGAGTGCTTTGTAAGATCACTATACCAATCAAGGGTTGGTCCTGATAAAGACATGGGGAAGGTACAAAAGAGGAGAGCATCCTCATATGCAATCAAATAACAAGAATGATGAAATTCTCTTAAATGTTGTTGGGGGTCCTCTTTTCCTTAAAATTTGGAAAATTTCGGTAATTCCCATTAAGGAGGATAAGAATGGATAGGAATAGATGGATGGATGGGTTCATTATAGATTTGATCATAGGATAAAATCTTATGAGACTTGAAGATAGATGACTCCAGGTTAGTCATTTTATCCATTAACATCTTGACCAAATCTGTTTGAGGTTGGGAAGCTACATAATAAGGTGGTAAGATTTGTTGAGGTTAGGTGGTAATAATGTATGGATAAGTGGTAGAGGGTACATATTGGTAAGAAGTCATACGAGGTTGGGATGGTGCCACATAAGGGTTGATGGGCACAAACAGTTGGGTGGAAGGTGTTATATATCCTTGTGGGATAGAAACATATTGGTATGATGTCATGTGTACTTATTTGGGAGATGATATGGATTGGTTTAGAGGTATGATTGGGTTGGTAGATGGTGGTGTGGATGTATATTGGGTTGGAGGTATGAAAGTGCTAATTGGTTATTTGTGGGTGGTAACCCTAGTGTTAATAGGTGGAAGTGTTTGAGGTATGGAAAGCACCAAACTTTGAAGTGGGGTAGAAATTGGTGGGTTGGTTGAACTAAGGGGAATGGTATAAATAGGGGTAGAAGATACCCCATGGTAGGAGTATAGGTGACAAGGGGTAAATTTTATCCAATGTTGGAGGTATTAGTTGGGGTAGTAGGTGTTTGGTTATTGGTTGGGATGATGGATGCAGATTGGGGAGTGGTAGTAGGTGGGATATTGAAATAAGAAGAGGCTTGGGTGATTATGGGTTGGATTGAGGTGGCACCCACAAAAAGGTGGAGAGGCATACCATAAGGTGGATCTCTAAAAGGAACCAAAGCAAGAGAGTTACAATTAGATAAGGTGTTAAGGTAATACTAAAAAGCCACAGGGTTATTATTGAGGAAGGTAGCAAAATCTACATCACCCTTAACAACAATCCAAGGCCTAGTAAGAGGGGGATAAAAATGAGGGTAACCCTCAACATTAGAAGTATACTCCATTTAAGAAGAAGAATAAGGTGGTTGTTTGTTGGTTTGATTCCTCAATTGTTGTCTAGTAAAGACCATGAGAGGAATATAAAATAAATAATGAAACTCACAACTCAAACACAAAGCAAGCAAAAGGAAAAGATCTCAAAGAAATCAAATATACACTAGAGTGTGTTTAACAACCTAGGATTCTTTTTAAATCAATTTTGGCTTATTCCTAAGAAAATGTGAAGAATAATTTTGGTTTGTAGATTAGGAACTAAAGAGAAAATCTAAGGTTGGTTTCAAGTTGTGTTTAGGTGCTCAAGAGAGAAAATTTGTATTGATCTTTAGTACATGGCTTGATATTGGGGCCTACCCCCTCATTTCGCACACTACAGTGATAAGGGTGTTAGGTGCTTAGCCAAGATATACTAAATTTTAGAGTTTATACTCAACCAGAGAGCTGAGTTGGTTCTCCCCTTGGTAATGACCTCTAAGTAGTATTGTCGGGAAAGGGTAAGGTTTACCACTAGGTGATGAAATCCTAGTCGGGCCTTGTCTCAAGTTTGGTTTGATGTGTTAATTGGTTATGTGGTTTGGAAAAGATGTGTGATATAAGAGTGAAAGATACAATTAATTATTTTTCTTTTAAGTTACTAGATGAACTAAAACAAGTAAGCAATCAATATATGCAAAAAAAAAATTAAGCCCAAAATAAAATCATATTTCATTGGATGAGCACAAAATAAAGGAAGAAAAGGGATGTTAGTTCCCACTGGGCATGCCAAAATGTTTCTCTTAATTTCCACTCATTTTTTAATTTGGAATCAAGTAAGAAACTAGTAAAAGGGGTGTGTAAAGGAATATGTGATAAAAGTGTGTGTGTGTGATCTAGACATTGATGGGAACTCCTCTTTGACTTGGAAGGAATAACCTATAAATTAAAAAATACATTAGGAAAGGGTTTGTTATAAAGATAGTTGAGAGGACTTCCTAGTGTGAGCTAGATCCAAGAAGCATATGCTTGTTAGGAGGCTATCAATCCACTACTGATAATAGTTAAGTTGATATAAATGAAAATAGAGAATACTTACATTCAATAACATGAAAGTAAATTCATGCAAGAAGAATAAATTAAAATGCTTGTTCAAATAAAATGATTAAATATAGAAAAATTGGGTCAATACTTGTGCTAAGATAGTTGGGGTTAGGTTTAAAAATTTAGGAAAGGCTCTATGAATAGGTAGGAACATATAAAATAGGATTGCGTTGGGGTTAAGGGGCTAAAAATAACTTGTTATTTTTTGTCATAGTGACCATCAATGGTTGGGTGAACCATAGGCAATTGGGTTTACCATCTATAGTTAGGTAACCTTTGATGTTTGAGGTAACTATCGATGGTTGGGCTAACCATTGGCACTTGCTTGTGTGTTTATAGAAATGATCAGAAAAAAGAATTATATATTGGATCAATGGTCAGGTATGGATTTGAGTATGGGTTTGGTCAAAGATGAGAAGCTAGGATATAATTTTGATTAGGTCAGAAGGGTTATAAATGGAATAAAAAAAAGACACAAGTATGAAGTTACCTACAACTTATTAGATTGTTGATGGTGGAAGGCTAGAGCAATTTAGCTAGAGTGATAGTAATTTGGCCTTGAGAGCAACTCAGATAGAGGTTCCAATCTCCATTATTATTATTTTATGGATGAAAGAATTTTAAATACCTATGTGTAAGAATATTTGATAGATTGGATGTGGATATTTTTCATATCTTAATCTTCTCCTTTTATAGGATGAAATTGCTAATTGGGTAGGAGGAAGTTGTTAATTAGATAGGAGGATAAAGTTGTTATTTATGATGTTTTATAGTTGGTTAGCACTATATAAGGTGGACATACTAATTTGTGCCTTGTTTATCTCACACATATCTAGAAATTCTTTTAAAGTAGGTTGAAGACAACCATCAATGGTTAGGCTAACCATCGATGATTATGTTGATTGTCAACAGTCGAGTGCCTAAGGAAAAATGGGTGAAGATATGGGTTGATTAAAAGGGTGTTCAAAGGTTTAAATTAGTAAGTGAGCTTATTCAACTAGGTGGTCTAACTAGACTCAAGGTCTAATGATTCGAGTTGGGGTTGTAAGACATTTCAACATCTAAAACTATCATGTGCCATTTTCAATTGTCTACATCATTATCAATTAACCTATCATTGAGGAGACCATTACCTTAACTCCCTCTTCCTCCATTCCACTCACAGAAATGGTAGACTTACCCACCATTCCTTTAGATACCTAAATAGAGGAGGAAACCACCCCTCTTTTTTTACTTGATGAGACCATGGACTTATCCATGTCTCCTTTGATAGAAATACCAAAGGAGGTAACCATTGCTTCAACAACCTCTTCCCCCACTCCACTTATTGAAGTGGTGGAATTACCCACCATTCCTTTGAAAACCCAAAAAAAGGAAGAAACCACCTCCATTCCTTCACTTGATTCCATCACACCTTCCTCCCCTATCATAGAACCACCCATACTCTCTTTGGAAACCATCATGAAAGATGAGATCACCTTATCTACTCCTTCCATGGAGGAAACATCCTCTCAAATCTTGGAACCTTCCATAAAGAACAAAGGTGAAGAAACAATTCCTTCACCTCAACCTATGGGCATAATCTTTGAAACCAATGACCAAGGAATTAAACTAATTTACAAACCCTTCTCTAGACTAGTCCAAATCCTAGATTTCACTTCTCAACCCAATCTATTTAGATCCACCTTTTGGCATCATCTTGGGATCCCCTATCAAAATAAACATGAACCTTTAACATCATTTTCATCTACCATCAAACCTATCATCACCTCAAACCCTTCATCAAATACTTCTCCCTCCAAAACCATGGGAGAACCATCCAAAACAACTCCATCCTAAATTTCCAAATTGCCTTATACCTCTTTAACTAAACCTATCAAGAATATAAGAATACTTCTTACACCTAGCCTTTCTCACCCATCTTTGAAGTTAGACTTAACCCCATCTAATCCACCAAATAAAACCCCAATTAAACCAACTAAGAAGGTGGAACCACCTAAACTCCCACCTCAAACCAGAGCCATACCACCTCCTTCTCACTTACCTTCTATCCTAGGGTCCCATCCTTCAACCATGCCAAGAGTTCATTCTTATACCAAGAAGGTGAACCCTCCCATAACCACCCAAACTAAACTTTATCCTTTTATTCTACCTTTACCTACCCCCACCAAATCATCAAACTCCCCATCAATTTTTACCAACCTATCTACCTCTACCTTCCCACTTATCTCCAAACCTTCATCATCCAAATCATCCATCCCCAAATCATCCACTTCAAAACCAACAACCAAACAATCCCAACCAAAACCACCTACCAAAACCATTCTACCACCTACAACTTCTATGGTGAAGCCTAATTTTATGAAGGCTCTCACCCCTAAAACCAAAAACCCAACACCACCAACACCTTTGCTTGAATCTTATTCAACCATTTTACAAAGGTTATTTCAAACATTTTCTATAAGCCTACCACCCATAAAACCCTTTGACCCTTCAAGCCCCAAACCATCTTGGTTTAACAACAGTCTAATCTACTCATACCATAGGACACCTAATTATGACATGGAAAATTTCAAAACTCTCCAAGCACTTGTCCATAACATATGGGATGAGGATGATCTATTATCAGATGAACCTCCCTTGAGCCCATTTCCAACCCCACCAAATGAACCCATCCAACACTTACCTACTCCTCCACTCTCATCTAAAAGTGAGGAGGAAAGTAGCCTTATATCCTAAGACCTCCCCTAATCCACACTATCCATATGGTCACCCGATCTTAGACCCAATAAAAGGATAAGGGAAAATCCAAAGTGTCCATTCTATGGACATACAATTCCACCCCTCAACCTTCCAATTGATTCCAAACACCTTCACCTTCACAAAAACCTAAAGTATCTATTTTGGGTGCCCCTTCCTCTAACCCTTCTAAATCTATTTAGTAGGTAATGTTTAAATAAATTCACTAAACACAAGTGAAGATGAGCTTATACAAATTAATCAACACCTCACCCCGTCACTATAAAACACCGATAGAGATCATGTAATCTATAAAGGTTCAAACTGAATATCCTCAACCTTTTTCAACCTTTGTCTAAGCCCTTAAAATTTCTAATTTTGTCACATTATAGGATTCAAAGATACCTTATGTCCATCCTAAGGATCCTAATCCTCCCCTCTTCATCACTACATACATCAATCAAGCCTACATCAAAAGGGTGATGATTGATGGAGGAACTAGTATTAACATTATCTCCTCTCATGCTTATGACCAACTCTAATTTCAAAAGAATATCATGTCATAAACTACAATGATCCTCTACTTATTTAATGATAATATGGCCACTACCTTGGGGACAGTCATCCTCGACATCCACTTGGGACCTCACATAATTCTAGATCTCTTTTACATTGTATAAGGCAAGTTTTAATACAACATATTATTTGGATGCCCTTAGATCCACACCATGATTTTTCTCCCCTTTACTTTACATTGATGTGTGAATTTAGAACATGAGGGTTAGGGCATTACCATACAAGCTAATCCTAATCTTTTTGTATCTTACAACATGACATATCGACCCAACAATATTCTTATTCCTCCCTCATCCACCTCACCATAAATAAATAATAACTCCACCCCTACCATTTATGAATCTTCAACTATATCCCTTATACCTTCTTCTCAGATCCCTATAAAGGACCCCTTGGAACCCATGTTCCAACATCTCTCACTAGGGGAGTATCATATTTTAGCCTTGGATGTTTTTCCTACTCCTCAAGAGTATGGGAACCTTGACCATGACCCTAGTTATGACCCTAATATCAGAACCATCATTCCTTTCAGACCTCCTAACCATCAAACCAACTTAATCTATGATGGATTTGATCATCCATTTCTTGCTTCTACCACTACCTCTTCTACTTGACCATTTACCTCTAACTTCTCATATCTATACAAACCCACATTTTCCATATTGTACCTTCATAGGTGTGCCTAAAAGGGCTTTGGCCTTAGTTTTTATGAACATGGACCACATGAGTTACCTTTTATCAAAACCCAAAAACCTCATGAGCTATTTGGCCTTAGGTTTATACCACCAGAAGAACCCATTGATTCATCTAAACCCATCACCACCATTGAATAACATGTCTCATCCTCACCAACCCCACCTCTTTCAAAGTCTGAGGATTTTGAAATCATCCCTCCTAAAAATTTTTTAGTCAATACTATTAGTTTTGGCCTCCTAACCTATCAAAAGGATGGTCGAACTAAAACCCTTCCTCTCCTTCATCTTGAAATGGTGGAAAATGATTCTCCTACCATTCATTCCATCTAACATCAAAATGATGATTCCATTCTCACCTACCTCAATGCATGGGATTATCCTATCCATAAATCCATTCCTCCTAAGAACCAAACCATGTTGAATGAATCCAATATCGATGTCAACTTAGGTACTTAGGATAACCCTCACATTGTAAAGATTGGTCAATCCTTAGATTATTTAGAATAACAAGATTACCCTTCCTTCCTTCATGATTGAAGCATAGAATTTGCTTGGTCCTATCAAGATATGCCCAAAATTGAATGTTAGATCCAAATCTTGCACCTTAGAAGAGGGTGTTCAAGCCTCTTCTATATTTTGGCAACATTGGACTCCTTCCAGGTGTGTGGGGCACCTATGATAGAAGTAGAGCTCTAGGATTGAAGGGGCTAACTCCCTAGATATGTCTTGATGTACTTGTCACCTAATATAATACTTGATTGTGTGAAAATAGATAGGAGTTTCATGAAATTAAACTATTCTAGGGGTGATACACCATGCATATGCTCTATTCACACCCTTTGATATGCACTTAAAACCAAGAAGAAGTATGCACATACACTTCATCCAATGATAACCTTCTCTCTCACATCAATGTTTTAATATGGGGTCTTAGAGATATCTTATGCTAGGAGGACTTAGTCAATAGGAATTATAAGATACATTATTTAATAGGATACTCATTACACCTGAAATCCCATTAGGCACTTCTTATTGACCTGCAAAAGAGAGATTACAAAACACTAGGTACTAAGAAGAGTAACATGTGAAGGTAATAAAACTACACTTGTACAAGACTAACAACCATTATGTACACTTAGTGAAATATTTAATGAGTTAAAAACATTTATGATTCAAGGTAAAAATTTGGTATGGATTTTCCATACCAAGGTGGAGAGATGTAATCCAATGCCAAAAAGGCTAGAATTCATAATAATTATATGTGAGAGAGAGAAAAGGAAGTTCAAGAGTCACTTGTACATGTGTTAACTTGAGATAATTAGTTAAAAATGCATGTGAGAGAGAGATTGGGTGAGCCATGCAGTTTTAGGAGCTAAAGTGTCATCTCCAATCATCCAAGGCTTGTAAAGTGGTTTAAAAACTCCTTTCTTTGAACAGAAAATTCTCCCTCATGATTTGCCTTCCAAAATTGCCTTATCAATAAAATTGATTAGGTCTGATGATGGGTCTAAGTAGGATGGGTTACTAAAAGGTCCTCACATGCATTATGGAGGTCCCAAACCACTCATGATCTTCTATTCATGCATAATCATCCATGACAGTCCCAAAATGGCCTCTCTCCAAGCACCTCTCACACTTGACACCCAAAACCTTCCCAAATATACCATTTTATCCATACACAAATATGGATAACTTGTGCCCAAGGTTTCCATATCATTAGTTTCAATAAACAAGCCTTAAAAGGCCTTCTAATTAAAGTTTCACTATTTTCTCCTAAGTGTTCACTATTTACCCACTAGACCAACTAAAATGAGAGAGGTGGTAGGCATACTTAAAAGTTTAAATAGTTGATAAAATGTAAATTATTACTTATAAAAATTCCTAAACTCTCTCCCAAAATTTATTTAGTCTCTTGAAAGCTTTCTAAACCTATAAAAACACATAATTTTTTCAAAATAATATTTGTTTTACCATTTTTGTATAGGTGTGGTGTAGATAAATTGCATTGGGAGGATATTTGGAGAGTCCTTTGCATAATACAATTGGTTTCATTTAATTTCCCCTACATCTGGATGCTTCATTTCCCCACTTTTCCCAATCAGGTCCTTATGGAGGGTTTGCAAGCATTTTAGAGTCACCTGGACTCTTAACATTTGTTCATATCCATGGCATGTTATAAATATCTCTCAATGAAACTAAATAATTCTTATAGACCCTCTTTAATATCTCCAAATACCTCAAGGTCCCATGCATAATTTCATGAAGGTTTCAAGCACTCCAAGTTAGTATTTGAGCTCCCTTTTTGCATTATGGTAGGGTTTAAGCACACTTTAGACGAAACATGGATTCTTAGGAAGTTTTAATACATAATTAAGGTTGAATAACTTATTTTAATACCATAAAATGATGCTTTAATCACTAAAAAATATTACCAAGAGCTTGAAATAAAACTTGAACCCTATTTGGTATTAGGCCTAGACCTTGCCAATAGGTATGCCTAAAAATTGGTGGTTGAAAACTCTTTGTTAGACTTATAAACATATAATATATATCCTAAACATCATATAAACTTCCATGAAGGTGATATAAAACATTTTAATTGTTGGTGAAGGCTAAAAGTGAAAAGGACCCCTCGTGAGGGCTTAGGCTCATATCTTGCTTAGCTACCCTGCCTACAATACTCCTTGTCTAGACTACCATGTTTGACTTAAAATATTATATAAAGGTTTATTAGGTTTAAATGGATGTTTCAAGCACTCCAAGTTAGTATTTGAGCTCCCTTTTTGCATTATGGTAGGGTTTAAGCACACTTTAGATGAAACATGGATTCTTAGGAAGTTTTAATACATAATTAAGGTTGAATAACTTATTTTAATACCATAAAATGATGCTTTAATCACTAAAAAATATTACCAAGAGCTTGAAATAAAACTTGAACCCTATTTGGTATTAGGCCTAGACCTTGCCAATAGGTATGCCTAAAAATTGGTGGTTGAAAACTCTTTGTTAGACTTATAAACATATAATATAGATCCTAAGCATCATATAAACTTCCATGAAGGTGATATAAAACATTTTAATTGTTGGTGAAGGCTAAAAGTGAAAAGGACCCCTCGTGAGGGCTTAGGCTCATATCTTGCTTAGCTACCCTGCCTACAATACTCCTTGTCTAGACTACCATGTTTGACTTAAAATATTATATAAAGGTTTATTAGGTTTAAATGGATGTGATAAAACTTATAAAACCATACTTTTATCTCTCTTTTCCTTCTGGTCACCTACTTCACCTGTTTCCATAGAGTTGTAGGGTATATGTAATGGGAAAAGTGTCCCCTATCTAAGATAAAATACGGGGAACTTCCTATGTTATCCTTGAAAAATTTACCATTAGAGGATATTATTAAACACCTAATGGTGCTTCTTACCAGTTTTCAACCTTTAACTCTAAGCATAAGACCTCAAACTTTACACATTTCCTAGGCAGACTTATGAACAAGGTAGACTGTGAGGGTAGGCAAGGTATAAGACTATGTTTTGTGGAAAATAGAGGTTATTTACATACCCTATACTCATGTATAAGACTCATATAGGTTTAAACACCATATATGGTTCCTCCAAAGTCTCTCTCTAACAACTTTACCTCTTGAGTCAATGCAAACACCCTCTATGCCTTTCAAAATTTAAGACTAAGCTTACCCTACCTGGCTATAGTAGTCCTACCTGTAGGTTTTTGTGGTGATATTAGGAATTAGGAATGGAATTTAATATCCTTATTTAGTGAAAAATATCATTTTTATTCCCTTAATTCTCTTAATTCCCCCTTATACACTTCAACCTTTAAACACCTCTTCTCTATCATAGATTGTGTGGATTGCCTAAAATAGGACTGAGACACCTTGGGTTAGTTGTAGGTATTTATGTACATTTTGAATCCTAAAATAAATGTTTGAAACACTTATTGAAATTTATATATTAATTCCATAGGATTTTTAACTCATCAATTTACTTTGGGTGGCATTATCATCATTATAAACACTAACTCCAACTCACTGCCTATATTTCCAACATTACTATGTTTCATGGACTTTAGGCCTACTTGTAGGTGCACTTGGGAATGTTTGAAACTATATTGATGATTCTCTAAATTTTCATGAAGTTCTTGAAGCCACAAAACATCCTATTTACCTTGAAATCTCAAAATAAGGTCAAAAAAATCAACCTTCTACCTCATTGTTTGAAACCCTTACTATAGGTGTACCTTCCCAAGCATGTGTATGAATAGGGGATAGGCTTAGGATGTCATCACATCAAATTCAATATTACCTTTATCATCTTGTCTCATTAGTATCACTTAGATCATTTTTAATCACTCCCTCATATAAAATAAACCTAGCTTGCAATTTTAGTTGAAAGAAGCTTTCCTTTGGTCTCAAATTGTAGATGACACTAAATGAATTCAGTGTGTTTAAGGGCAACTTTAAGACCCTAAAAATCCCTCTCCCCTTCATATTTTGGATTAAAATTTGGAATTTTTGGTGTATGTGTTAGGTAATACTAAACTAAACAACCAATATTATTGGAAATTCCTTCGGTCATGGTATATGTTATTCCAAAAAAGCTTAAGGACCTCTATTTTGGTCATTTTAGGATAGTGAGTTTAAGATCATAGTCACATTTTCTTGAAATTTTCATAGCCCCTTTTGACTATTCTCCATATATTTCAAGCTCAGTATGACTCTCAATGTGCAATTACTCTAAATAGGGTCAATTTACATGCTTTGACACTCCTTAGAACATCTTAGCCATCTGTTTAAGCCACCTATAAGTGATGATTAGTTGAAACCAACAGTGAATAAAGAATGCACTATGGAGACATCTAATGAAGATGAGTTTTGATTCTTCCATCTTAGCTCCTAATTCATTTATAGCAAAAACAAGAAATTGAGGCACACACCAATCCTCCCTTGCACCAATATGATGTCAACAGAGGCCTATAGATGGTCTTTTAGACTATGTTGTGTAGGCATATGTATAGAAGGAGGAAGAAGAGTTTAGGTAAAGCTTTCAAAAAACCTCCAAATGCAATTATTAACCTTAAATTGAAAAACCTTCATCAATAAATTTTTAAATCCACTTCACAACACCTTGAATGGCACTTGTAGGTGAAGATATCTCTGTGATGGCTGATAGTGATGGGAAACATAGTCATTTGAGCATTAGTTTGGCAATTCATGAGTCTAAAACTTATTCCAACACCTCTAGATGAATCCTCATAGGTTAAAACACCTTAATTATCATCCCATTCCTCTATTCTAACTTGAAAACTTCCTTCATGGTGCTTGAGACAAGTGCAAGTGTGAAAAGACTAGTTTGGAAGCATACACAAGCCTAAGAGAGGTTTATTACATTAATAAGACTTTAAAAACAAAAAAAAAGATAATATATATCCTATGGAAAGGTCATTATAAACATGTGAAAACATCAAACCCATCAAAACCAAACACAAGAAATAGAAACTAGCTCAAAAAGAGACCCACCATAGTTGCAAATGCATAAAACATTGCCTAGAGTGTTAGAAATGGTTCATAAAAGATAATATATTTATATGATAAATATTTCCATGAAAGTTATTTATACTTATATACCTTTCACCCACCAAGACCATTCTTCCCAACTCTATCTGTACGACCCACACCAAGTGTTTGAAAATAACCCTTCTTGGCTTGCAAAGAGAATATGGAAGAAAAATAAGTTGAAAATGAACTTTTTGAACTTATCTCAGCACTCCAAGCATTTAAATGAATCTATATATGTGAAGAGGCATCCTACCCACGTTTTTAGCTACAAGTGAGATCATTTATTCTATACAAGTGCCCAAAAGGGCCTAAAATCAAGGGAAAACTCCCCATTTCTACACATAACTATTTCTTGAACTAACTCCATATAGATCCTATCTCCTAACTTCCTCCATGTTGAGAATAACCTTTGTGACAAATATTCTCCCTTGAAAGTCCATATAAGTCATTAAATAGGCTAAAAATATAGCCAAATGACACTTTTAACACATAAAACATGGTAAAGGATGAATTAATGACTTAGAAACACCTTAGGACTCCTAAATGACCATATTAGGACATTTCTAACAAAAATGAGATTTTGACCATTTTTTACTAGGGTTGACCAACTTTGACCTTGGTTGACTAGGCTAGTACAAGGGAGATAAGCTTAGACCCAAGCTAGATGAGGGATAAGTAAGATGCTTAGACCATTATGAGACCCCTATAGAACATGTATAAACTTATAAAAAGTTTAGAAATGTATGGGTTGATCAAATTTGACCAAAGGTCAAATTTGGTCAACACTTTTGGCAACTTTTAGTGGTAACATGCTTGCCTATGTTAAGAGCCAGTAGCCTTATCCTATCTATTGGGCAAGGGAGTCAAAATGCATTTGGAAATAGTAGGACCAGACCTTTAATTGACTAAAAAATAGCTATTTTTCCTCAAAACACACAAAGGAAAATATAATACATAATAAGACCAAAGAAAACACATCGATCAAAATACACTTGTGCCACTAAGCACTTAGGGAAAATAAGACACAACTAAAAATAAACTAGCTATGTAAAAACTAAATAGAAATAACTAATCCTCTTGGACCAAAAGGAAATTTTTTATACCATCTTCTTGAATTAAACTATAAGGATGTGTAAGCTGTAACTTAAGACTTGTTCTTATTTGTTCAATGCCTTGTTCACTTCCCATGGTGCTTGCATTGGTCTCATCTGGTCCTACAACTAAAAACATGTGTTCAATGGAAACATACTCCTATTGATTGGTTTGAATGGAAATGATATCCCTTGGTTCAAATGATTTTTCATTGATTCTAGACTCATATTGACCCTCACACTCCTCAATTTTTATTGCAAGTGGCTTTCCATCATCAAGACTATACTCATTTTGAAAAGTAAGGTCTCCATCAAACTTTGGTGGTCTTATTAGCTGAATACATGGGAGAGGTTATTCAAAACTTACTAACTCTCTTGGTACCTTGTATTTTTCATCTATCTTATGCATTTTATTTTCCTTACCTTACTCTTCAGACTCTTCAAACATGTGCAAATAGAATTGCCATATGACCTTGTCTTCTTGTTGAGGTGCTTTATGAATTTCAATAGGTTCAATTTTAACATCTTCAAAAAAAAATTCTCAATATCTTCATGAATTTAAGATTCATCATTCAATCTCAAACAAAATTTCTCAAGGTCATCCCAAAATTCCAACTCTACAAGATCAATAAAAAGGACTTGAAGTTCATCAACATTCTTACCAATTTCTTGTGGAACATCATGTTAGCTAATGAGTACCTCTTCTTCATCTTGTGTTGCAATTTGATCATCATCATCTTCCATGAATCATGGAAATTCATCAATCCACTCAAGGTCTACTTCTTCTTGTCTTACATCTGAAGTGTTTTCTTCTTCCAAAACCTTTGTTTGTTGTTCCATGTCATAAACTCCTTCCTTAAGCTCAAAAATTGATCTACTAGGGTGAAGAGGTGTGATAATGAAAATATCTTCATCATATGTGTTTTAGGTATCATCTTTAATATGTTCAAGGAACTCGTCTATGGAAGCATCATCCTCCAACTCTTGAAGAGTCTTAAGAATAATTAATTGATTCTCAAGTTGTGAAAGCAATAGAGAAGAAGTAATAGATGGCAATCCTTTAAGTACCTTGTCAACCTTTGGTATGTCTTGAAATTTATGAGAATATATAACATGAAGGGTAGATGGATAATTGGAATAACCTGTAGTTCCTTTTGAATTTCTCCCAACACAATTCTCCTTCTTCATAATCTACCTAGGCATAAGACCTTCCTTCATCTCAAGGTTAGGCATGACATAGTTTGGGTTCTTGATCTAATATGGACTGCAATATGAATCTATGAAAATCTTTTGAGTAGGCTTAGTAATCTTTGGAGGAGACTTAGGAATATAAAAATGAGAATGATCAACATTTGGTTTTCTTGGAGGGAGGAGCTACAAATGAAACTTATTACGTGGCTTTGACTCAATTTGGCCTTTCAAACTAGGCTTAAACCTAAAAATAAATTGAGACATATCATTGGACACTCTTCCCCAAATCTTATCCATGAATTCCTTAGCTAATAATAGATCAAAATATGGTTGAACATCTATAACTATTATATCTTGTGGAATTTCAACATTATGATAAGTAGGAAAATCAAAAGACACATATATGTTTCACGTAATGCCAAAAGTATTTACATCTCTTCCTTCTAATTATAATTCAACTCTAGAATCAAACTCATACTACAAGTTCAACTCATTATATATTTCCTTATGAATAAAAGAATGACTTTCAATAGTACCAAAATCACAATTATGAATCAAGACATTACCAATGATCATGGTGGTAATGAAAGGAGAAGGAATAACCTCCTTGAATTGTTGAGGAACATGAGATTGATGTTGCATTACTTGCTATTATTTCAAAATTTATTTAAAATCCCTCAATTCACTTTTCAAACCCTCTAAATCAAGGTTCAACTCATTCTCATCTTTCTCAAACTGATCATTAAGAATAACCAGTTGGTAATAGGAGTGAGTTGATGTTGGAGGAGGGTATAATGGTTGATATGAACCTTCGTGAAATGCAATCTCTTGAGGGCAGCTTGTGGAGAATCCATAAACACTAAAAATAAGATCATCTTGATAGGGATGTTATATGTTGATTGGAAGATGAAGAGTACGTACCAGAATTGATGTTTTTAAGCATTAGGGCTGCTTACACTAACTGAAATTATTTAGAGTGACCATTGGTGCTTTTATTGCCTTTAGGGGCTAATGAGATGAAGGATAACACCAATAATTCATTCACTTGAATTAAATTGTCCCACTAGGTGTGCCAAAACTATTAGCTCCAAATATTTCACCCTAGAATAGGGTGTTTAAGCCTCTTCCAGATTTGGGCAACATTGGAGTGCTTTTAGGTGTGTGGGGCACTTACAGTGGAAGTAGACATCTAGGATTGAAGGGGCTAGCTCCCTAGATATGTCTTGATGTACTTGTCACCTAATATGATAATTTCTTGTGTGAAAAGAGATAGGATTTACATGAAATTAAAATATTATAGGGGTTGATATACCATACATATTCTTTACTCACTCCCTTTGATATGCACTTAAACCTAAGAAGAAGTATGCACATACACTTCATCTAATGACAACCTTCTCTCTCACATCAATGTTTCAATATGGGGTCTTGGAAATAGCTTAGGCTAAGAGTAATTAGTCAATAGGAACTCTAAGACACACTATTGAATAGGCTACTCACTACACCTACAATTCCATTAGGCACTTCTTGTTGACTTGTAAAAGAGAGATTATAAAACACTAGGTATTAGGAAGAGTAACATGTGAAGGTAAAAAAACTACACTTACACAAGACCAACAACCATTATGTACATTTAGTGAAATATTTAATGAGGTTAAAATAACTATCTTTATTAATTCAAGGCAAAAATTTGGTAGGGATTCACCATACCAAGGTGGAGAGATGTAAGATAATGCCAAAAAAGCTATAATTTATAACAATTGTGTGAGAGAGAGAGAAAAGGAAGTTCAAGAGTCACTTGTACATGTGTCAACTTGATAAAAGTAGTTAAAAATGCATATGAGAGAGATATGGGGTGAGTCATGAAATGTCAGGAGCTACAAGTGTCATCTCCAATCATCCAAGCCTCACAAAGTGGTCTAGAAACTCCTTTCCTTACATAAAAAATTACACCTCATGATTTACCTTCCAAAACTACCTTATCACTAAAACTGATCAGTTATAATGATGGTTCTAAGTGGTAGGGGTTACTAACAGGTCCTCACATGCATTGAAGAGGTCCTAAACCACTCATGATATTTTGTTCATGCAAAATCATCCATGATAGTCCCAAAATGGCCTCTCTCCAAGCACCTCTTACACTTGGCACCCAAAACCTTCCAAAATATACCATCTGATCCATGCACAAGGAGATATGACATGTGTATAAGGTTTACATATCATTAGTTTCAAGAAATAAGCCTTAAAAAGCCTTCCAATTAAAGTTTCACTATTTTCTCCTAAGTGTTCACTAATTGCCCACTAGATTGGCTAAAATGAGAGAGGTGGTAGGCATACTTAAGAGTTTAAATAGTTTATCAAATGGACATGAGGACTTATAAAAATTCCTAAACTCTCTCCCAAAAGTTATTTGGTATCTTGAAAGCTTTCTAAACCTACAAAACACATAATTTTATCAAAATAAGCTTTGTTCTACCATATTTGTACAAGTGTGGTGTATCTCAATTACATGAGGAGGATACCTAGAGAGTATTATACATAATCCAATTGGTTTCATGGTATTTCCCCTGCATCTAGATTTTTCATTGGCCTCATTTTCCCAATCAAGTCCTTATGGAGTATTTGCAAGGGTTTTGGAGTCACCTAGAATCTTAATGTTTGTTCATAGCCATGGAACATTACAAATATCTCTCAATGCCACTAAAGGATTCTTATATACTCTCCCTAACATCTCCAAATACCTCAATGTCCCATGCATAATTTCATGAAGGTTTCAAGCACTCCAAGTTAGCATTTGAGCTCCCTTTTTGTAGTATGGTAGGGTCTGAGCACACTTTAAGCCAAACATGGCTTCTTGGGAAGTTTTTATGCATATTTAAGGTTGAATAACTTCTGGTAATACCCTACAAACATTATTAAATCACTATAAAATCTTACCAAGAGCTTGAAATGAAACTTGACCCATGTTTGGTATTAGGCTTAGACCTTGTTAATAGGTCTACCTACAACTTGGTGGTTGAAAACTATTTTTTAGCCTTATAAACCTATAATATAGCTCCTACACATCATTTAAACCTCCATGAAGGTGATACAAAACATTTAAATTCTTGTAAAATGATAAAGTTGAAAATGACCCCTCATGAGGGCTTAAGCTCATATCCTGCTTAGCTACCCTACCTACAAACCTCCTTATCTAGACTACCCTATTTGACTTATAATTTTATAGAAAGGTTTATTAGGTTTACATGGATGTTATATAGCTTATAAAACCATCATTTTATCTATCTTTCCCTTTTGTTCACCTACTTCACCTATTTCCATATATTTATAGGGTATATGCGAGGGGGAAAGTGCCCCCTATCTGAGACAAAATAGGAGGAAATTCCCCTATTTGCCTAAAAAATTAACAATTATAGGAGCTTATTTAACTCCTAAGGGTACTCTTTACCAATTTTTAAACCTTTAAATACAATAATAAGACCTCAAACTTTACATATTTCCTAGGTAGACTTATGAACAAGGCAGACTATGAGGTTAAGCAGGGTATGAAACTATGTTTTATGGAAAATAGAGGTTCTTTCCATGCCATATTCTCATATAAAAGACTCATATAGGTTTTAAAACCATATATGGTTCCTAAAAATTCTTTCTCCAATAAATTTACCTCTTGAGTCATCGCAAACACCCTCTATGCCTTTCAAAATTTAGGACTGAGCTTACCCTACCTAGCTGTAATAGTCCTACCTATAGGTTATTGTGTAGGTATTAGGCATTAGGAATGGAATTTAGGATCCTTATTGAGTGAAAAATATCCTTATTATTCCCTTCATTCTCTAAATTCCTTCTTGTATACTTCAACCATCAAACACCTGTTCTCTAGCATAGACTATGTGGATTGCCTAAAATAGGACTGAGACACATTGGGTTGGCTATAGGTGTTTATGTACATTTTTAATCCTAAAATAAATGTTTGAAAAACTTATTTAAAAATCCATATTCATTCCAAAATATTTTTAACTCATCAATTGACCTTGGGTGGCATTAGAATCAATATAAACACTAACTCCAACTCACTGCCTGTATTTCCAACATGAGTGTGTTTCATGGACTTAGGCCTACCTATAGGTGCACTTGGGGATGTTTGAAACTATATTGATGATGCTCTAACTGTCCATGAAGGTCATGAAGTCACAAAACACCCTATTTACCTTGAAAGCTCAAAATAAGGTCAAAATTTTCAACCTTCTACCTCACTGTTTGAAACCCTTACTGTAGGTGTCCCTTCCCAAGCTTGTGTACAGATAGGGGATAGGCTTAGGAGGTCATCACATAAAATTCCATATTCCATTTGAAATTTTTGATAATTATTATCACTTGGATCATATTTAATCAATCCCTCATAGAAAATAAACCTAACTTGCAATTTTAGTTGAAAGAAGCTTTCCTTTGGTCTCAAACTATACATGACGCTAAATAAATTCAGTGTGTTTAAGGGCAACTTTGAGACCCTAAACATCCCTCTCCCATTAATATTTTGGATTAAAATTTTTCATTAGTGTTTTTTGTGATAGGGACTAATAAACCAAACAATTAATATCATTTTAAATTCCTTTTGTCATGGTATATGTTATTCCAGAAAAGATTAAGGACCTTTATTTTGGTCATGTTGGGATAGTGAGTCTAAGATCATGATCACATTTTCTTAAAACTTTCATAGCCCATTTTTAATCTTCTCCATATATTTAAAGATTAGTATGACTCTCATGTGCAAGGACTCTAGATAGGGTCAATTTACATGCTTTGGCACTCCTTAGAACATCTTAGCCATCTGTTTAAGCCACCTATAGGTGATGATTAGTTTCAACCAACAGTGAATCAAGAATGCACTATGGAGACATCTAATGAAGATGAGTGTTGATGCTTCCATCTAACCTCCTAATTAATTTCTAGAAAAAACAATAAATTTATGCACACACCAATCCTCCCTTGCACCAATATGACATCAACATAGGCCTGTAGATGCTCTTTTAGACTGTGTTGTGCAGGCATGTGTATAAGAGTAAGAAGAGTTTAGGCAAGGCTTTAAAAACACATATAAATGAAATTTTTAGCCTTAAATTGAACAAGATTCATCAATAACATTTTAAATCCACTTCATAACACCTTAAAAAGTACCTATAAGTGAAGATATCTCTCTGAGGGCTGACAATGATGGGAAACATAGTCATTTGAGCATTGGTTTGGCATTTCATGAGTCCAAAACGTGTTCCAACACCTCTAGATGCATCCTCATAGGTCAAAACACCTGAATTAGTGTCCCATGCCTCCATTATAATGTTAAAGCTTCCTTCATGGTACCTGAGATAGCTACAAGTGTGAAAAGACTAATTTAGAAGCATACAAAAGCCTAGGAGAGGTTTATTGTATCCATGAGACTTTCAAAACAAAAAATTAGAATATATAACCTATATATAGGTAATTATAAACATTTTAAAACATCAAACCCATCAAAACCAAACACAAGAAATAGAAACTAGCTCAAAAAGAGACCCCATATGGTTGTAAATGCATAAAAAGCTACCTAGAGTGTTAGTTATGGTTCATAAAGGATAATATGTTAATTATACTTAGATAAATTTCACCCACCAAGACCATTCTTTGAAACTCCAACTGTACAGCCCACACCAAGTGTTTGAAAATGACCCTTCTTGGCTTGCAAAGAGAAGATAAAAGAAAAAGAAGTTACAGATGAACTTTTTGAAATTATCTCAACACTCCAAACATGTAAATGAATCTAGGTAGGTGAATAGGTCTCCTACCCACATTTTTAGCTGTAAGTGAGATCATCCATTTTGTATAAGTGCCCAAAAGGGCCTAAAATCAAGGAAAAACTCCCCATTTCTACACATAACTATTTCTTGAACTAATTCCTGATAGATCCTAACATATCCTAACTTATTCCACATTAATAATCACCTTTATGACAAATATTCTCCCTTGAAAGTCTGTATAAGTCATTAAATAGGCTAAAAATGGCCAAATGACACTTTTGACACATGAAACATGGTAAAAGATGAATTAATAACTTAGAAATACCTTAGGACTCCTAAATGACCATTTTATGACATTTATAACACAAAATTATATTTTTACCATGTTTGACCAAGGTTGACCAAATTTGACCTTGGCTGACTAGGCTAGTACAACAGAAATAAGCTTAGACCCAAGCTAGAGAAGGTATAAGTAAGATGCTTATACCATTATGAGACCCCTATGGAACATGTATAAAATTATAAAAAAATTATAAATATAGGGTTTGACCAAATTTGACCAAAGGTCAAATTTGGTCAACATTAACCCTTCCATTGCTCTCCATAACATTGTCATTCATCTTGATGCTAAACCTGTTAGATAAAAGCTTCTAGGATGCACCCTCACATCACTCTTCTAGTTAAAGAATAGATTTAGTGTCTTTTGTCTGTCAACTTTAACTAACCCATTGACTATCCACAATAGGTTTCCAATATTGTTCCCATCACCAAACCCATAGGGGGACTTTGCCTCTGTATTGACTTTTGTGACCTCAACCTTACTTGTCCAAAGGATGACTTCCCCTTGCCTAGCATCGACAAACTTGTTGATCTTATAGCTGGCCACAATATTTTGTCTCTCATGGATGGTTTCTCAAGATGTATTCAAATCTTAATTAACCCCAAAGATCAACATAAAACTTCTTTTATCACCCCTTAGGGAAACTTCTATTATAGGGTCATGCCATTTGGTCTGAAGAATGTTGGAGCAACCTATCAATGTATGATGACCTACATCTTCCATGATCTCATCCAAAAAATCATATAGGAATATGTATATGATATCCTTGGGAAATCTAAATATCACAAGGATCATCTAGACATTCTCAAAATTATCTTTAAGCACCTAATCCATTTTAACATCTGACTCAACCCCAAGAAATATGTTTTTGGGGTCCTATCTAGAAATCTTCTTGGCTTTATCATCTCTCTTCAAGAAATAAAAGTAGACCCTACCAAATTTGAATCAATTTTAGAGATGCCACCTCCAACCCACCTTAAGCAACTTCATAGACTATAGGGAAGCTCTAGTCCATCTGTCACTTCATCTCTCAGTTATCAGATAGATGGTAACCCTTTCACTATCTTCTCAAGAAAGATACATGTTTTAAGTGGACCAAGCACTATCAAAAATCCTTTGATTCACTCAAATAATACCTTCTTTTTCTACCTATTCTTATCCCTCCTAAAGAGGACCAACCCTTCTACCTTTATATCTCTACCACTGACCATTCCCAAGGGGCGATGCTTACTCATTATGATGAGCAAAACAAATAACAAGATGTCTATTATATAATTCAAACACTTATAGAGTATGAGACTCGGTATACCCATTCTAAGAAACTTTGCCTTACCTTAGTCTTTGTGGCTACCAAACTTCATCATTATCTCCTCAATCACAAAACTTTCATTATCACTAACACTGACCCACTCAAGTACATGCACTCTAAACCAAACCAAAACTTGTGTATGGCTAAGTGGCTTATGGTCCTAGCCAAGTTTGACCTTGAGTTCCTCCAATAAAATTTGATTAAAGAGCAAGTCATTACCAATCAATTGGTTGAATCTCCTTTATTAGATTACCAACCTCTTCCTTTTGCATTTTTGAATGAGTCCATCATGACTCTTTCTTAAGAGAATCCCACCTACCAAACCTTCAACTACTTCAACCTCAACATCATTTATCCCAACCTCTTTAGGAATGACCAAAGAGATTTTGTTCAAAGTACCTCTCATTATACCATACTAAGGTGAGTCCTTTATAAACATGATTTCAACATCCCTCTTTTCCATTGCCTACACAGTCATGAAGCTTCTCATGCTATCAAATAAATGCATGACAAAATCTATGGGGGCACTTTAGTGGTCTAGATATCAATAAATGCATCCTTTACCTTGAATACTATTGGCCCACCCTCAACCAAGACTATTGTGATTTTATAAAGAAGTGTGTTAAATGTTAACAAAATTCCAATTTGCATCATGCACCTGCCCATAGCCTTCAACTATCCAAGGAATTTTGGCCTTCTCACAATGGGGCCTCAATCTCATTAGGGAAATCAATCCTCATTATTCACAGTGACATCAATCCATCATCACCACCACGGAGTATTTCACTAAGTGGGTGAAGGCTATTCACCTCATCTCGACCAAAGCTGACAAGATTATTGATTTCATCAATCATCATATCATTTATTGCTTTAATGTTCCCCATAATATCATCATTTATAATGGAAAATATTTCAAGAACAAACAATTCTAAGGTCTTTGAGACATATTTGGCATCAAGTTAAGCTTTTCCTTACCTTATCATCCATAAGTAAATGGATAGGTAGAAGCTTCTAACAAAATCCTCAATAAAATGTTAACCAAAGTGGTCAATGATTTAGGTAGGGATTGGCACTTGCACATCCCTTTCACTTTATGGGCCTATCGTACTAGAATTTGAAACTCTATGAGTTCTACCCCTTTCTTTATATTCTTTAGGGCAGAGGCAGTCTTGCCTCTCAAAGTATAGATTCCTTTTCTTTGCATATCCTTCCAAGACATCATTTTTGAGAGTGACTATGTCAAAAAGATCTAGCTTGACTTGAGCTACTTGGTGAGCATCATCTAACAGCACTTAACCATCTTTGTGTCTACCAAGAGTGAATCAATCATACCTATAACAAGCACCTAAAAGAATAAGAATTCAATATCGAAGACCTCATCCTAAAGGAAAATCAACATGTGACTAATATGGAGAAAAGTAAAAGAGGCAAGTTTGCTTTCTATTAGATGGGACCCTACATCATAACCCACAAGTATAGATCAAGAGCTTATCATTTGTCCTCTCTCAAAGGCAAACCAAAAATTGAGCCTCTCAATGCTTCACATCTACGTCCTTTATTTTTTTAAATAAGGATTAATCTCACCTTTTTATCTAACTTAAGCTCGTCCCTTGATTTATGAGATTTTCACCTTCACTTACCTATCCCTATCCCTTTGAGGATAACATAGAACCATGTGATTAACCATCACAGGCATAGCCTAATCCTAAATATGGGTACCATAGCTCTGCCCATAACATGGTTCTCATGGATACTTTTCATATCTAATCAAATGAAATCCCATGGTCATTGTCTCTCAAAACCCATTCACCTATTATTAACATGTTGTGCTAAAGTTTTTCCCTCATAAAAGTAAACCTCTAAGCCTATATAGACTTGTCCATGTCTAAAACTAGCATCAAAATAATTGAATACCAAAATATCACTTAGGTCACATTTCTATAGCATTTTAGACTTCTCCCTTGAAGGACAGCTACCCAAAACTAAATTTCTTAAAAATTAGACTACTCCCTTGAAAGATAGCTACCAAATAAACAAACCCAAACTTAGACCACTCCCTTGAAGGATGGCTAAGTCAAATTTTTCAAAAGCAATGATTTGAAGCTTCTCACATCGATCAGATTTACAAACTTATCAAAATAATAGTAATAACAAAAAAATACTATATCAAAATTAAAACAAGCTATCCAAAGAAAGCTGCAATCAACTTTTATATCTAGCATTAGTAGACTTCATGCATCGATCAATTTACAGCTTGCATGAAGACATGGACTAGTATAATATGGTTCTTAGGTCATTTATATAAGGGGTAAGCTATCCCCACAATAAGGTTTCCTTACCTATCACCCATTTACCTTTCACCTACCACCTATCTCCCATGTATACCATTTACAAATCAAGGGATTATGAGCTTACTTGACACAATGTGATCAAGACACTTTTTTATCAACCAAAACATGCTAATGCAAAGCATTCAAAAGGCTTATGTTCCCTAAGCCAATCTAAATTTAGTTTTATTTTGTCTTTACCAATGAAAAATCATCATGTTTTTCCTTATCCTCTCATCATTGATTCATGTAGGCATATGTCTCATGATTCTTATCTCTTTTTCCACATCTAGTTGTTATATAATGTACTTTATGTGCTTTCACTAACATCATAACCATAAAAAAAATCACATCATATAACATCATATCATAAACCACATTAATAACCATAATCAAACCATCCATAATCATAAACATCATATCTATGAATAAAATAAAACATCATCTATAATCATCACATGCCTAAGCTACTGAGTCCACATCTCATAAAGCAAAAAACATCCAAACATTTAAACCATGAACCATAAACCACATATATATATATATATATATCATAAACATTATAAACATCATATACATCATGTCATCAAAATAAATAATACATGTAATAATATATGTCTCTCAAAACATGTACATCTCACTACATCAACATGTAGGTCGATATCAAAATCATGCACAACTATATCTAGACAGCATAGCATATCACATCATGCCCCTAGGGCACCACTACCACTATCCCCACCTGTACTACCACTACCATATAGTGCCTATCCCCTTAGGATTCCTACCTGTCCACCCACCAATGCAACCCACTAACTTGGAGTCACCATAATTACCCCACCTGATAAGTTGGCTCTATATTCACCCCATCAGGGTTGATCAGGACGTTGTGTCAAAACTATGTCATCATAGTACCTTAACTCTGCCACTACGGCCAAGTACCATGTCATAGGGTTGGTACCTATTGGTCCTACTAGTGTTGTTTCTACTCCTCTCCTCTATCTCAGGGTGTTCATCTCTTGGGTTACCAATCTTTGTGAGATCCTATCCTAATCCCTCTCACCTGTCATGGTGGTAACCTGACCTTATAATGCCATAATCTAGCTCTAAAATGTGTCCACTTACCCCTACAATGCTATAATTTATGCCTATATAGTAGCCAACACTAATCCTACCTATCCATTAGGGTCACCTCCTTATACCTGTACCTATGGACCCCCACTAATTGGATCCACATCCATGGATGACGATCACTATGACCACTGATGGTCAAGTAACCATTTGGCTTAAATAGTCAATGGTCAGGTAAGATCACTAATGGTCACTGTGTGACCACTGGTGGCAAAATACCTGAACCTACATTCTTAAACCCACCCAAAACAATAAAATTCAATAAATAGACTACCTACCCCTACCTTCTACCCTACCCCCAACCTAAATACTCTTTCAATTTTGATTTTCACCTACTAATTTTACCAATCACACCCAAAACCTAAAATTAGGTCAAAAGCCCCAAATAAACCTACCAAAACAAACACAAAATAACCAAATTCAACTTCAAATCAACTAATCTGACAATTTAAGACAAACACCTACGTCATTCTTTAACCACTATTAAGGACAAATCTTGCATCTCATTCCCCAACCACATCCTTGTTTGCACATCTTTGATCCTATGCTCTATCACCTCAACACATACCTCACACCAATCCATAACCACCCAGTTAGCAGTCAGCCCCACCTCATTAGTATTGTCATCCAAAAATACCAAATTGCCAAGAGCATGGAAGTCATGAGAGAAAAAATCAAAAGGAAAAAATGAATTATCATTTTCACTTTTTATATTTTATGGTGTTTTCCCCTAATCATCAACAATCAGGGTGACCATCAACAGTTGAGTTTGGAACCCCTAATCGTTGATAGTCAAGAAACCCACATTTTAAAAAATTTAAGCACTAACACATTAGTACTAAATTTTTAGAGATTACCTTCCCCACTAAATCACAACCCACTTTTGGAGATTACCCTTCTCCACCTACCTAAACTATTGGAGATTAACCTTCTCCAACCAACCATTAGACCATGTCTACCTCAACAAATGGCCATTTTTTTTACCTGAACTATCACATATTTTTTTAAAACCTTTCCTTTATCCTTTTTAACCTCATCAACCAACTTTACCATGTTGAACATTTGTAATTTGCACCACCTAGTGTACATAAGAACATTTATGTTTCCCAAGAGCACTTCCTACCTTAGATACCTACAAAAACACTGACCCTATCTAGGAGACTTGATAGGAATAATCTAGTCAACTATGCCTAATGTTGTGGCCCAGTTCCCTCATCACTAATCCTTCTAGAACTAACCTTATTTTTAATAATTATGGCAACCTTAGTCTTTGTGTGATCTTAGCTATCACACTTAGTCACATTTTGTGCGCATGTTTGCATTTCAAATGCCCAACCACCCTTATCATCAACCTTGTGACTCCCCATAAACCACTTATCAAACTCCAACTCAATTTTGATTTCACCTCATTGAATCCCAATTTCAAGGGGAACACCTCCTCCCATACTTGGGGCAACCAAACCTTTGACCAGCAATCTAGTTTTGTTTTGTAGCTTGTTAATTCAAAGATGCATAACAAAAGGAGGAAAATGTAGATACTATAAAACCACACATAATGGTTTTAGATGTCAAAATGTTTCAGGACCCCCTAGGGACCACCTAACCCTTCTTGAGCCACTGACCAACCCATCAGACCTTAGGTCTAGTTAGTTACTTTGCCAATTAAACTCACTAACTAACCATTTACCTAACCCTTTTTAACACACCTTGGCCCCTTTACCTTCAGACACTCGACCACTAATAGTTAGGTTGACCATTAATCATCAGGTCCTCACCATTCCAAACACAACACCAACTCTGTGCACGCTAACACAACATAATTTAATATGTCTGCCTTACCTGGTGCTAACAAACTATGAAGCATTGAAATCAGCAAGATAACATCCTAAGGAACCTTCTATCCTCCATCTCTCTTTATCTATAAAAGGAGAGTAGGAGGTGAGAAAGGATCATCATAAGCATTCTAGCATATAGGTATTCAAGCTTCCCATCCAATCTTCCTTCCAGCAATTCAATAACTTTAATAGAGATCTAAACCCCTACAAAAATTTCTCTTGAGGTAAAGTACCATTACTCTACCAAAATTGCTCCAACCATCAAGCAATAGGTATAGTTTATATTTCAGCTTTGTTTACTTGGTTTCTTACTTCCAAGCTTGAATCAATCCTCCTACACCTATCTTCTAACTTCCCTATCCCTAACCAAACACTTAAAAAAACCCTTCCCTAATCATTGACCCATTTTTTAACTCCCTTTTGAGAAACTTTAAAATCCACATGTAACCACTGATGGTTAGCATAATTACCGATGGTTGATCAACCATCAACGGTCACCCTAACTGTCAATGGTCACTATGGTAAGGAATAACAAGTTATTTTTAACCCTTCACCCCCAACCAAATCCAACTTTCTGTGTCCCTACCTATTCATAGACCCTTTCCTATTTTTATGAACCTGACCTAATCTATTTTAGCACTAGTATTGACCTATTATTACTATATTTAGTTTATTTTTCATTATCAAACATTCACTTCTTCTTGCATTTCCTTTTTTTTATTTGATGCAAGTATTTCATATTTATCTCTTTCAACTTACTTTTTATCAAAGAGTGGATTGGCAGCCTCCTAATAAGCTCATACTTCTTAGATCTAGCTTACACTAGGTAGTCCACCTTATTATCTTTCTAACAACCCCTTTTGTTAGTGCTTTCGTATCTATAGGTCATCCTTCCAAGATAAAAAAGATCTCTTTACACTCATCTAGATCATGTGTGTACAATAACTAGGTTCTTCTACCATACCATTATTACTAGTTTCTTACCTTCTTCCTTAACTAAAAAATGAGTAAAAATTAAGAGAAACATAAGGCATTCATTGTCTATTTCAAACTCAGTTGTACCTAAAACTTAATTGGTTCTCATGCCTGGACATGTTTTCTAGTGACACTTGAACTTCTTTATTTTCTTCTCTCTCAAAAGTTCTATAAGTAGCTACCATTTTGGTTTTGTAAGATATACCACATCCATGTATGGCGAAGCCCTACTAGATTGATGTCATATTTTATCTTTGAATATCAATGCAAGTTTTTTTCTAAGTTTTCAAATAATTTTCTAAGTGTGTAAGTGACTTATAATGATAAGAAGTGATAATCTTATGTCCTTCTTTCCTTTATCCTTTCATATTTGAGCAAGAGTTCTTGTGCAGTCAAATGTGTCAAACTCTTTCAAGTGTATATTTTTCCTTGGATTGTGAAACCTACCTTCTAGTTTATTTTCCTTGTGTTTTTTCACATATCTCACCTCTATATTGAAATACTCATACTAGAACCTTTTAAGACTTTAAGACTAGCTTATATTCCTTGTTCTATAGTTCTTGTAATATGGTCATGTGGAGATAATCTTAGTGCATCACCTATATAGACTAGGTTCAATTCAGGTTGTTTTTAAATCTTTTCTCTACAAGTAAATACTAGTTTAGGTTAATCTTTGAAAAGATATATTCAGGGAGCTAGCCCTTTAAATCTAAAGGCTCATTTCCACAACAAGTACACCCACATACTTGGAAATGTTCCCATTTTGCCTAAATTTGGAGGAGACTTGAACACCCTCTTCTAGGGTGTAAAATTTGGTGACAATAGTTCTGGCACACCCGGTGGGACCTTATCTTTAAGATGAATGTTGGTCTTGCAACATCAACTGTAGATTGGTGTACTTCTCAGCATTTGATGACTCCACCAAGATAAATTTGGTTCAAGACCATTATTTTTTTATATACTTACTCCCATAATTCATGGTTCTCACTAGGTCAACCTTTAGAAGAGTTCTCAATCCCATTGACCCATGCTTTCATCCTAAACTCCCCCTTAGATTTCAATATCCTACTCCTAATCTACACTTTGGAGAACTAGTAGATTTTGCTAGAGAGGAAGACATTGAAGATTTTGCTAGTGAGGGAAGTCAAGGGAGTGAAGAAGTTGAAAAAATTGAATATTTTGAAGGAAAAATGTTAGACCTCATGCTTTTCCTACATTCAATATAGAAAATCCTATTCACCTTCAAGAATATGATGATATTCCTCCCAATGCCACAAAAGGTGTGCCTTAATTCAATGGTGAAAGTCATGTTACACCTAGTGATCATATTAGAGATGTCTCCAACTTTTATAACTTCCACAATATCACTCAAGAGAACATTTCTATCATAATTCTTGCCATGTCCCTTAAAGGGAAGGCTCTTGATTGGTATATGACTCTAGAAGGTGAATGCATCATGTCATGGGATTAATTTGTATTTTTGTTGACTATAAGATTTGAAAATGAGAGTGACCATACCTCTCTTGTATACCAACTTAAAGTAATCAAGAGAGGACCTAAATAAATAATACATGATTTTAATGAGATACTCCAAAAGACTTAGAATAAATTGCCTCCTCCTTTGAGGCTATCTTCCATCCTTGTGTTCTTGACCTATTTGAGAGCTATTAGCATTGAAATTATTGTCATGATTCATTCCATGCATGGTTCCACCCTCCTTGAAGCATATGAAATTGATATCAGAGCTAAAAATAATCTCATCCAAGATAGAATATTGCCACCTAAAGTGTTTATGCCTCCATTATCTCATACTTCTACTAATGCTCCAACTATGGCTCAAACTCATAGTGACATTACCAATTCTAAGGCTACCCCTAGATAGGCAAAAAATAATATTGATTGGAAAGCAAATTTCCTAGCCTTGGAATCTAAAAATAGGTAAGCTAATGTGTAGCAAGGTGCCTATCAAAATTCTTATCCTTATCAACCATAGTATGGAAGAAGAAGAGGCCAATGGAAGCCTAATCTCAATAGTCATGTTAATGCATATAATCCTAATTCTACCACCAATGTAAGAGATATGGTACCCATTCATATTAATTTGGTACAAGGTGAAAATTGGTAGAAGTCTAATTTATGGATGTCAGTGAAGGTGGAGAGCAGGCTCTTTTTGAAAACAAGTGAAGGTGGACACCCTCAACACGAGGTCTTTACCAACTTCCTGGTTGAGGATGCATTTTTATTTAATCAAGGAACCTCGGTTATAGATAACACTAGAGATAAAATAAAGGCTTTGGGTGTTGATATCAAGGTGCCTATTGGCTCATCCAATCCTCCTGTAAGGTAACCAAGCATAGTTTTAAGTGAGATAGTTTCAAAGGCTCCTACATTTCCATCAAATCAAAATGTTGGAAGGATTATTCAAAGCACTCAAACTCCTATGGATCTAAGCATGGCCTTACCTCCAAGAATGTAGGAGAAAGTAGGTATATCTTAATTAAACATTTTAGATTCATTGAAAAGTACTAAAACTTACAGTTCCATTTGGGATGTTTTGCATATGCCTGGTAAGAAAGAGATCCTACAAAATTAATTGTTTGTTATCCCTACTAGTGTACCTCATTTAAATCAAGGTCAAAGTCATGTTTTCCTTGTACATGTCCTTAATACCCTTTTTAAACCATCCACCAGATCTAAAAAACCTCCACCATTCTACCTCACCCTCAGTGGGTGACAAGTTAGTCCATAATTGCATAGTTGATAGTGGAGCTTCAACTTTGATCATGCCCAAGGTCATAGCTGATAAATTGGGTCTAAAGTATGAACCCCATAGTAAATTAGTTCTCTAATTAGATGGTATAACTTTCAAGATGATAGGACTGATAAGAAACTTGAAAGTCTTCTTGCATGATTCTCCCAATTTTCTTATATTGCAAGATATAGTTATTATTGATCTCCTAGCCCACTTTGCCATTTGCCTCTCAAAGGACTTCACTACCAAGATTGGTGGCTATATTTTAGTTTATTGGTCTTTCTTAGCCTTCAGAACAAGGTATGGGAAAAAGGTGAAAATTATGACACAACCTCTTGCAAGGTTTCATATAGAACCTTATATTGAGACAAGTTCTAATCTAAACTATGTAGTTTATGAAGAGAAGGATTTTATTGGAGATGATGGCACTTATTCCAAACTTGAAGGCATTGTAGATTTATTTCTTGATGAATATGGTACTAAAACTTATGAGCATGATCATTATGCTCTCATGGAGGAAACTAATCTAGGAGTATATTGCATACATGGAGGAATAGCAACACCTTTACTTGCCAAGGAAGAAAGTAAAGAAGATGAGATGTGGAAAATGTTTTCTAATGGTTTAAGAAGTAAAATTGGAAGAGGAGCTAGTGTCATGATAGTCTACCCATCTAAACAATAATATTATGCTCCATCTAGATTTCATTTCAATTATACTTGTAATGTAGCTGAGTATGAAGGTTTAATTCATAGCCTTCAATGGGCAAGGAAAAAAGGAATCAAGAACACACAAGTGTATGGAGATAGTGAATTGGTTGTTCATCAGGTTAGGAATGTGGTTACTACCAAAAACCCTTTTCTTAAGGCCTAAAAGCATAGGGTATGGGATTTTTTTGAATATTTAATGCATTCAACATACAGTTAGTCCCAAAGGGGCAGAATAATCATGTTGATACACTAGCTATCATAAAAGCTCAATTTCATACTCCAACTACCATAAAAGAAGAGGGGAAACAATCTCACATTAATATCATTATCAGACCTTATTTACCTAATAATGAGGTGTCTTATCAAGTTTTTTATAGTGATAATCACATTGCATGTTTCTTGTAAAATGAAGCTGAGTTCTCCTCAAGGAATCAAAAAAAATTTAAAGAGCAGTTTGGTAACTAGATTGTGTAACTAAGGACAAATAAGATACCTAAGGGTCTAGTGACCTTAGAATGTATCTTTAATTATAATGATTAGAAGAAGTAAAAGGTGAGTATGTCTACAAAAGAAGATAATTATGAACGAGTCTTGATCTTCAAAGATAGACTTCTCAAACTAGGCAAGGTATGTTCTACATTACAAAAGCAAACATTCATTGATCTGTGTAGGGAGTTTCATGACATATTTGTTTGGGAATATAAATACCTAAAAATATTTGATCTTATCCTATAAATACATACTATTGAGTTAGAATCTAAAGTTAAACTAGTTAGATAAAAATAGATGCCCATTAATCCCAAGGTTGAACAACTCATGAGGTTAGAGCTCACTAAACTCCCTGAATCTGAAATAATCTTTCATATCAAAAATTCAACATGGGTAGCTAATATTGTTCATATTATATATGAGTGGGGAGATAAGAAGTTGTGTGGACTTTATATATCTTAATAGAGTGTCACTCAAAGATCATTATCTCTTACCCTCAATGGAGTGGATTTTACAAGTAGTTTCACGTTCTCAATGTTTCTCTCTTCTTGATGAATATTTAGGTTATAATCAAATCCTTGTGAATGATGATGATCAGTATAATATATCATCTACCACTAAATGGGTAACTTTTTCTTATATAAATATGCCATTTGGTTTGTCAAATGTTGGTGTTACCTTTCAAAGAGCCATGGTCATGGCCTTCAAAGGTTTGATTAGTAAGATCTTATTAGTTTATCTAGATGATATAGTAGTGTTTTCTAAGGATGATAATGAACATATGCAACACTTGAGACAAGTGTTTGAACTATTTAGGCAATATGGAATATCTCTTAATCCAAATAAATGCATCTTTGTTATCCATAAAGGTAATCTCTTAGGACACATTATTTCCAAAGATTGTTTAGTTATTGATCCTAAAAGGATAGAGGCTATTCTTGGTCTATCATTGCCCTTGCATAAGAAAGGTCTTAAAAGTTTCTTAGGCAAGATAAATTTTTTAAGAAGATTCATACCTAGGTTTTCATCTTTGGTGAAACCCATCACAAACACGCTTAGAAAAAACTAGGTATTTTCTTTGACTAAATAGGGTAAGAACAATTTTGAAGCCATACGAAAGTCAATTGCACAAGCTCTTACTCTTGTGAATCTTGACTTTGTCAAAGACTCCATGTTTTATTCATTTGCTAACTTTGACACTATCTCAAGTTGTTAATACAAAAGAATGATGAGGGTGTGGAATAGGCTATTGCATTCTTTAGTCAAGGTTAAAAATATTATGAAGTCAATTATACATTTGTGGAGAAATAATTCCTCACTATTGTAAGAGGACTAAATAAGTTCAAGCATATAGTTTCAAATAATAGAATTCATGTTATGGTAACTCATCTTAGTACCAAAGAGTTCCTTTTGAACAAAGACCTTAGTGAGAAGAGAGAAGAATAGATCACTAAGGTAATGGAATATGATGTTGATATCAAAGTAATAAACTTGGAAAGAGGGAAAGGTCTTTTTGAACACTTAGTTTTATATTTTCATGAGTTAAAATAAGAGGTTCTAGTCAATCATGATTTCCCCCAACCAATTGGTTCCTTTCATATACAAAGTTGGACATAAGATGTGATCAAATTTCTTCAAAATGGTAAGTATCTTAACAATATGACTAGATCAAAAAGGAGATATTTTAGATTACAATCTATTCCCTTTTGTCTTTTGGATGGTATCCTTTTTAGAAGATACATTAATGGTGTGTTATTGAGATGCATTGATAATGATCAGTTTGGGGTGTTGTTGGAGAAGTTTCATGATGGGACAATAGGAGGTCATTTCTCCCTAAGAACTATAGCTACTAAGATCATGAGAGTAGGCTATTACTGGCCTAGCCTCTTCAAGTACTTCCATGTTTAGGTGAAAAAGTTTGTACAATATGCTTTCTTTATAGGAAATCATACGCTTGTAGTTCTCCCTTTGAATCCTATCCAAGTTGATCAACCTTTCATATAATAGAGTCTTGATTTCATTGGTATGATAAACACCCCATCAAGTGTTGGTCATAAATGGATACTCACAAAAACTGATTATTTTACAAGATGGGTCAAGGTAGTAGCATTGAAAGAAGCTAATGAGAATGCTATCTTGGAGTTATATGAGATCATCATAACAATGTTTGGCACTCCTACTATTATTTTAGATAATGATCTTACTTTTATAGGTGCTAAGATAGTTGATTAGGTAAATAGTAATGGGATATTTTTGATCACTTTATCTAACTACTACCCTTAAGGTAATAGGTTGGCTAAATCTACTAACAAGAACCTGATCAGAATCATCAAGAGAACTTTAGAGCATAACCAGAGGGCTTGGCACACCAAATTGAAGATATCCTTATGGGCTAATAGGATAACTCCCAAGAGGTCAATAGGGAATTCTCCTTTCATGTTTATCTATGAGAGAGAAGCTAGGTTGTTTATTTATCAAGATCTACCTACCTTAGAGTTAGTACACCAACTAGATTTGCTTGACAATACTCTAATGGAAGTGAGATTGATAGAATTAATGGAGTTACAAGAGACCAAAGATAAGGTTCATTGATCTTTGGATCATCACCTAGTACTGATGAAGAAGTCTTTTGACAAGAGGGCAACTTCAAGATCATTTCAATAAGGTGACATAGTGTTGAAGTGGGATGAAGATAGATCAAAACTAAGAAGACATACAAAATTTGATACCCTATAGAGTGAACCATATGTCATCATCAAGTGCAAGCAAGGTAACTCTTTCTAGCTAGCAAGGATGAATGGAAAAGATCTACCTATCCCTATGAATGGGATACATTTAAAACCTTTCTATTGAGTGGTAAATTTTTATCCTATAAATAGTAGATTAGGTGTGTGTTTTGTTTAAGTTGTGTGTGTAATATTCCCTAAGTGCTCTAGTTAAAAATATGTTTTCTTTTGTTTGGTGTTTTGTCCTTATTATTTTCTATTGTTGTGTGTTGTCAAAGGCATTTATGTGTTAATCAATTATACATGTGACTCTATATCCCAATTGATAAGAGTAGGCTATTGGTCTAGTTAGCATAGTAGGCATGTTACCCTTATGAGTCACTAATTTGTTGACCAACTTTGACCCTACAAGTCAAATTGGGACCCCTATAAGTAAAAACTTGAACCTTAGATGTTTTATGGGGTCTAGAATTATTTCATAAGGTGTATTATAGATCATTTTATGTCATTTCATGTCACATTAGCCTTAGTCTTGGTCATTTTAAATATTTATGTAATTTTGAGTCATTTTGGGGGTCAAACTAGAGCATTAAATGACTTGTATGGCCTCATATAATTGAGGACACTTCATTAGTGTCTCTTGGTCTTCCAAACACTTGTTCTAGTGATTATTTTGATCAGAGGTTCCAAGAAATGAATAAAACCATTTCTCTCTTCTTTCACTAGGCTCAGCAAGCAAAATGGTCTTTAGGTTTGTACTTGGTACAGTCACCATGAGAATTTTTAGACAAATTTATCTTGGGGTGTCTTCTACACTCAATTAGCTTCCATTTTATGTTTGGTTGTATAAGAATGGTGGTAGTTCTTTATGAACCATTCCTAAGAAGTTAGACTATCTAATTTTCTTGATAATTAGTGCATCATGAGGGTTTAGCCATGACATCAATAATCAAATTTCTATTTTAATGTTGACTTGGTATAGATGGAAATTAGTAACTTAAGTTACAACTTAATTCCATATCATCATTAAGAAACTATCCCCTCGACCTAGCAATTATCGGCCCTGAATAAGGATTAAAAGACTTTATATTTTCCTATGTCTAAGACTTAATATATGTCCTAGTTTAATCAATGACCCATGCTTCATCATACATGGATGATCCAATGAAGTGAATCTGTAGACACCGCAAACGTGTCTGCACCTTGGTCCTCCCCCTTGTTCACCTTAAACCCATATCCTAACCCTTGGCCTTCATATGATTAAAATAACTTAAATATTTTAAAGTGGCCCCCTTTCCACCCCACCCTTGCCACCTTGGATCCTCCCTTGAATCCCTCCACCTTCCCCCTAGCATTTATTATGTCAAATCTCCTCATTATCTTCCCCCCACGCCCATTTAGGCATCCTCGTGACCGTTCTTCCCACAACCCCTCTCCCGGCGGCGTGCAAGAATGGGCAAAGGCTATTTTTAGTCTCTATCCCCATTCTGCCACCGCCGACGTCAGCGACCCTTCGGCCAACGTCAGCGAAACTGCTGGCATCGGCAGCCTTCATTACCCCTTTCTACATCCGTTGCAGCCCCTGGACCCTTGAGCTCGCAAACAAAATTCTCTTGGCATTTTGGCATTCATCTCTCCTCCATCTGGACCTCGTGCAACAGCAGCAACAGGTGTAAAGACTCTGGATCAGGGATTTCTTCTTGCAACAAGTCTTCCGTGGCTCCAACAACAGCTCCTCCATTCTTCAGCCAGCAAGCCAAAAGGTAAGCACTGTCTGTTATTTCATTTCATTCTTTCATTTAGTCTCAGTTATCTATCCTATCTACTGTCTTCTGCTAGCTGTGTCCTTCCCCTGAGAGGCTGAAAAGCCTTCTCAGAACCTGTCCCCTGTCCATCTTCCTCTTCCCTGTCTCCCTTTCTACACAATCCCAGACAACTTCCTCATCCCTCTGTCAACAAAGACCCTATACAGGGCACCTAATCAGAACTAGACCACTCCCCAGTCCATCCAAATTCATCCCCGAACTCTGTCTCGACCCTGTTCACAAACCAGACCCGTCCACAGTCCAAAAACCAAACCAGACCTGACCACAGGCCACAACCCCGACCGACGCCGGTCACTTCCCCAATCGACGTCGGCAGGATAACCGATGTCGGCAGATCAGATAACTGACACCGATGACATTTCCGACCTCGATGACTGTCATCAGCCTGACAACTCCTTCAGGTGTCATTCCTCCACAGCCAAAGAGGGGTGCTCACAAACGTCTGGATTACGGTGCGTGATCTTTATCCAGGTACTTCACATGCCTTGTCCATTTATCTCTTTAGTTTCTTCTCTCTCTTTATAATCTGAAAAAGTGAATTAGCGATAGAAACATCCTGGCACACCCGGTGGGACCCTAGGTTCCTCCTGGGTTCATTTTCTTCTTCATTCATTTAGGATCATTAGGTTCTTACCTTTTCTCCTCCTTCTTTTCTTCTCAATGACACTATAAGTAGGACTAAAATGAATCTTTCTTCCTTGCATTCTAGACTAGTCTAAACATCATACTCTCAACCCTTTCTCAAACTTGTCTTCATAACAAACATCACATTTAGACTTGGGCATTAAAATGTATTGCACTTTCATTTCTACTTGTGCTTGCATTAGTCCACATCTAGTAACTTAAATCCGCATATTGAATAAATCGTAGACACTTGATGTTACACTACCTGACCACATGCACTAAAATGAACATAAAACTTACCTGAGACAAGGCCCAATTGGGATTTCATCCCCTAGCAGATAACTTACCCGTCCCGGTGACCCTACTTGGATTTCATCACCAAGGGGGAAGCCCACTCCGTTCTCTGGCGGAGGATAAACTCTAGGCGAGGTATATCTTGGCTAAGTGAGACCAGCTAACCACTGGAATCGTGAAGTGAGGGGAGCTTGCTCCTTAGCACCAGGCCACGTACCAGACCTAACACAGACTTTGAGCACCTAAAACAAGACCCGAAACCATCTTTAGACCACCTTCTTCTAGGACCCTTCTTGACAGCCCATCCCCCCAAACATTCACCTAAGGCATAAGCCACAGTTTCTAAGGTTAATTCCTAGGATTTATCGCTTAGGCTTATCTGTCTCTCTCAGTTCTTTTCTTCTCATCTGTTTGCTTGAGTGAGTGAGGACGCTTTCTTCATTGTTTTTCCAAAGAATCTTAAAATCTTTTTTCTCTGGAAGACACAGTCACCGGCATCGGTTCTACCACCGACGTCAGCTTTTCATGTCACCAGCATCGGTTCTGTCACCGACGTCGGCTTTCCTGTCTTACCGGCATCAGTTATCTGACCGACGTCAGCTATCTTCCTTACCGACATCAGTTTTTAAACCAACATTGGTCTCTATCACTGTCCTTTTTTTTAAAAAACCAGCAGCCTAAAACCTGTCCCTTCTCTGTCAAAGACCACATTCTAGTTTTCTGAGACTGCAAGAACACAGTTTTTGGAACCAGGACTCTCTTCTTAACCACTTTAGCCAACAACCGCTTCCGTCTACCCCGTCCCTAACCAGTCCTATCATGGAGTTCCACTCGGAGACTGAAAGAACTCCTACAGGACCGATCCTGACCCCGACCCCGACTCAAATTCCCATCATCCCTGAAGGGGACCAAGATTTCAAGAGATTCTTGGACCTCAATACCGCAGCCCTCCAAAACTATCTCGCAAAAAACCCAACGCGAGACCTTTCAGGTGACATGGCGATGACATCCACGCCATTTGCCACCCAACCCTTTATGACTCAGCCTTTTGCCTCAACTATTAACCCAACCATGGCCAATATGCAAAGTTTGGCCTCCCCGTCTATTTTTAGACCGACCTCCATCGGGGTTCCATTACCCCCTCAACCACCTGCAATTCAACCAAGTTCTACATCATATCAAAACTTGATTGTCTCGACCCCTCATACTCTTGCGCCCACAAATGTAGGCATGCCAACCTATCTTTCTACCAGTGCCATCATTCAACCACCTTTGGCGGTGCCCAGTCAACTTATACCTTCGACCTTCATAACGCAACCACCTCTAGCCTCCACTTCTGCCCCTGCGACTAGTCATCCGTACATTGTACAACCAACTACGTCGCACGCCTCCTCTAGCCTCTTCCAAGCACCCTACAACTTAGGGGGCGCTCAACCCGCCAATCCGTCAGCAGATCTTATCAAGATGCTGATGGATAAAATGTCCAGTCTCGAAGCCTCCATTTCTGGTTCAAGCAATACTTTGTCATATGATCAAATTTGCAATGAGCCCATCCATCCTTCCGTCCCTATTCGACCATACCCTAACCATTGGGAGCTTCCTAAATTTGCTTGCTTTCATAGTAAGGAAGACCCACAATAACATCTACGGGCATTTAGACATACCTGTTATCTTATTGCCCATGACGATGCATTGCTTTTACGCACATTCCCTATGTCGCTTTCTGGCCCAGCCCTTGACTGGTATAGTTCTCTTGCCAGACACTCTATCTTTTCATTCATTCAACTCGCCCAACTATTTCTTGACCATTTCTCAATCAACATCACCAAACAAGTCTCAATCACAGACCTTTACTCCATCAGGCAATTTGACGACGAATCTATTGTCGACTTTGTCGCTCGTTGGAGAGGCCTGATCAACCAGCTCTCCTTCTCTTTGCCTCAACCCGAGCTCATCGAGCTCTTCTCTCGAGCATGTGCCAGACACATCTCTTCTACCTTGCAGATTCATACATTCCATACTTTTGATGAAGCTTTCATCATGGCTCGAAAGTTCGAGCTCCGTGCCCTTGAAGAAGATAAGGTCAAATTGCATCATACCAACGCTAAATCCAATGGCCATTCTTCTTCCAGACCTTCTTCTTCTGCCAATTCTGAGTCTAAAGGAGTGGCCAATACTGTGGTCATTAGATCACCATCATCGATGTCAACTAATCAATCTCAACCTTCGACATCTCCAAGCATCACCAAACAATTCCAACAATGGTACATTCAGCGTTCTTACACTCCACTTGGAGAACCATACGCTTCCGTTTTGGAAAAACTACTCAAGCAGGGGGTCCTCAATCTCCCTCCAATCCGACCACCTCAATTTAACCCTTCAAAAGCCATCCCTACATGGTATAGGGAGGCCGACTTCTGTCCCTTTCATCGCGTCCAAGGCCATGACATCGACAACTGCCGAACCTTCAAAAACATCGTCCAAGACATGCTCGACAAGGGGGATCTTATTTTAGATAACCCGAACAACCCACCCAACCAAAACCTCGACATCTTCAAACAACCATTTCCGAATCATCCGCCTACTCAAAACAACGTCCAGACTTTGACCAATGACCCTCAAGACCATGACATTCACATGATTAGCGCTATCTTGCCTCTTGTCCTTGACCAACCTCTCCCATTAAAGGATGAAGAACCTTCTTCTCCTACCAGTCCTCCATCTACCTCTCTTGTATTGGAAGATGCTTTGACCACATCAACGCCATTAAGCCCACCTCCATCCGAAGACCCTACATTGCCTACTCCTCAACTACAAGTAGAAGGCACGATCATCCATGCCCTCTGCTCACTTGAGGAGCCACACTCTCTTATTTCTTCTCCACCAAGAGAAGAACCACTCTCTCCACCCATTTCAACTGAGGAAGACCCAGTCACGGTTCCCTCCTGCCCTTTGCCTGAGATTTCTACATCTCACTCACCTCCGTCCACATCTAAACCCAAACCCATATCTAACCTCGCCTCGTACAACAGTGGCCCTCGACCCAAACACATGAAGACCACTAGACCACATTGGAGGACTCCTCCTCCACCTTCATCATTACCTTCAATCTTGGGCCCGCATCCATCCACTTTAATAGGAGTGCTTCCCACTCCCATCTTTCACAGAGGCACATCGCCTCCATTACTCTCTCAACCCGTCAGACATACATCTTATCCAAACCCTCGACCTATGCCTCTTTCACCTCCCAAACCAACGTCACCAACCCTCACTGCAATAAAACATCCAGACCCGTTAGCAGGTTTATATGCCTTGCTCTTACGGCACTTGTTGCAGTCCTCTCGTATCGATCTCCTGCCTCTTAGACCATATCACTCTCTCGGACCTAAACCACCTTGGTTCGACCACACTTGCATTTGTGCATATCATCGCACGCCTGGACACGACACGGAGCATTGTCATGCCCTCAAGGTCGTCATTCACCAATGTTTGGAGAATGACACCTCTCTTCTCGACCACATCATCAGTAAACCTTCAACACCACTCCGCTCATCAACTCTCGGATCAAGGCCATCTTGGTTCGACAACTCTAAGTTCTGCCACTATCATCACATTTTGGGACATGACACTGAGCGTTGTTGCACTCTCAAAGCTGTCATTCATCAACACCGGAAAAGGGATTCCCTTCTCATCAAGGATCCTCTTGACCACCTTTTCAACAAAACATCAACCCCGACTCATGCCTCTCCAACCTCATCACCTAAATCAAGATCTCCACGCTGGAATATGGTCCCTTTGCCGCCGTTGACCCCCTTATTCGATATTAATACCATCCATCTGACCACTAAACCTCAACCGACCTTAAGCAATCTTTCAAACATTCTCCCTACCCGCTGGGGGAATTCATCCTTCATCCAAACCTCAACCAACTTTTCAACCCAGTCTCTACCACATATCAATCACTCATCTCGACCAAGTGTCCATCGACCCAACCCCCGATCAATTATTCGACCAGTCCCAACCAAACTTCAACCAAATATCAATCAACCAGACCTCTCGACCAAACATTCAACCTTTTTCAACCAACCAACGACAATGTCAACCAACTTCACAGCCATCAATCAACACCTGACCAATCTGGAAAGAGGCAAATTGGGGCAAGTTTGCTCCTAATTGACTTGGACCTTATCATAACATACAAGCATGGCCCAGGGTCTTCTTAGACCTTAAACCCCTTCTTATGTCTTGCGTCTTCGACCTTTCTTCTACTAGTCGAGTATTCGTCCACTTGACACTTAACTTGAGCTCGTCCCTTGAGCAATCCCCATCCCCTTAAATCCTACTTCCTTTCAACCCTATTCCTCTTAACAATTCCTATAACCCTTTTAGGCTGTATGGATGCTTTGTCCTAATAAAAGGGAGTCCTTGAGCTTCTACAGTCTTGTCCGTGACACAAATTCCAATCAAAAAATACAAATCAAGATGTCAAAACATAATCCAAGGTCACAAAATCAAATCAAAAAGATAGACTGATCCCTCGAAGGACAGTTGTACTATCATTGCTGTAGCTAATAGACTGATCCCCCGAAGGACAGCTATTCAGACTTTTTTTAAAGCAAAAATATAGACCACTCCCTTGAAGGATGGCTATGACTAAATCTTGCTACAAACAGCACCTTTCTTAGAAGCTTCCCGCATTGATCAGCTTCTCAAACTAACCATACATCAAAAGACATCTCTATGTAGGCTTCCCGCATCGATCAGCCTGCACCAAAAAAAAAAAAATGAGTCACAGACTTGGCTTGTAGCTGTCTCAGGGTCTCCTATAAAAAGGGGCACGGTTATTCTTGCTCTTAAACTGGGTTACCCTATCCTCCTCCTATCACCTGCTCAAGGGACTTCGAGCTCACTTTAATGTCAAAGTGATTCGATTACCGTTCTAACACCATACTGGTCCACGACGCAATGCATGAACGGGGCTTTGGTTCTAATAACCCCTATCTATGCTTCCTTTCTGGTCCTTGTCAATGAAAGAGCAATTTGCCTTTCATCTTTTCTCTACACTTTGGTCACATCAATTGTCGACTCATCCTTAACCAAGCCATTTTCATCATTTTCAGCCGGCATCGCCTTGTCCTTTTCACATAGTTTCTATGGACACCAATACACATGGAAACTACCGACCAGACCCAATTTATGTTAAGCATAAACCAATACTTGCTGAAGCATAAATAGACTTCCATTCATTTTTAGCATGCATCCATCACGACTATGGAAACTTGCTAGAGATGAAAGCCTCTCGACCCCTGTGACATCAGTAGCATCATCTTACCCTCGTCATTTCAACACATGACCAAACTCATCATCGACCATTTTGACCCTCGCAGTCTGAACTACATTGGTCTGAGGCCCTATGACCAGGGCTATGTAGGCAGCACTCAGATAACACATCCTCTGAGGTTAGCTCGACCACCCCTGTTTGTTCGTCTCTTTGATGGACAAACCTTTTCTTCTGTGACTTTGATCATGACCAACTCCATCAACTTTGACCAAGACCAATCATTTACTTTGACCAAGACCAATCATTTTCTTTGACCATTCCTCCCGTTTAGGGAGAACTACATTGGCCTGAGGCCCTTCACACAAGGGCTATGTAGGCAGCACTCAGATCACATGATGTTTTCTGAGGTTAGCTCGGCCACATCTTTCATCCATCCATCCCCTTGACCAATGACCATTGGAGATCATGCGTATCTCCTTCGACCTTCGACTACTTCCAAGCCAATGTTGCCTTGGTTGTTTTTGCGTGTGTGCTACCTCACGGCTGGTTAGCAGAATTGTCTGCAGACTATTTTTGACCCTTCGCAAGTATAGGATCGCGAGCCAGTTGATCCACACTACTTGTGACTTTTCCGTGTTTTCTGGGAGCACTTCCTGAGCCCGGGATACCTAGAACACGATGACCATTTGGAGCTTCAGCTTAGATTGAGTGACCCGATCAGCAAACGACTAAATGCTGGGGCCCGATTACTTCAATTTTGGCACTCCTTGACCCTCGACATGTGACAATTTGACCCGACCCTCCCGTGAAGTGGATTACGCGCAATCACGACTACTGCAGCGTTTTCACTCACTCTCTTCTATCCATTTCTCTATCAAATCGACACTCGATCTTCGGTTCCCTTCTCTCGACTATCTCTTTGAGAGGGGAACACCTCATCCTTTTTCTGGGGCAACCAACTCCTGTTTTTGTCTTGCAGTTCGACTAGAACAACCAACAAGACAAAAAGGGGCAAATGTAGACACCGCAAACGTGTCTACACCTTGGTCCTCCCCCTTGTTCGCCTTAAACCCATATCCTAACCCTTGGCCTTCATATGATTAAAATAACTTAAATATTTTAAAGTGGCCCCCTTTCCACCCCACCCTTGCCACCTTAGATCCTCCCTTGAATCCCTCCACCTTCCCCCTAGCATTTATTATGTCAAATCTCCTCATTATCTTCCCCCCACACCCATTTAGGCATCCTCATGACCGTTCTTCCCACAACCCCTCGCCCGGCGGCGTGCAAGAATGGGCAGAGGCTATTTTTAGTCTCTGTCCCCATTCTGCCACCGTCGACGTCGGTGACCCTTCGGCCGACGTCGGTGAAACTGCCGGCGTCGGCAGCCTTCATTACCCCTTTCTGCATCCGTTGCAGCCCTTGGACCCTTGAGCTCGCAAACAGAATTCTCTTGGCATTTTGGCATTCGTCTCTCCTCTGTCTGGACCTCGTGCAATAGCAGCAACAGGTGCAAAGGCTCTGGATCAGGGATTTCTTCTTGCAACAAGTCTTCCGTGGCTCCAACAACAGCTCCTCCATTCTTCAGCCAGTAAGCCAAAAGGTAAGCACTGTCTGTTATTTCATTTCATTCTTTCATTTAGTCTCAGTTATCTATCCTATCTACTGTCTTCTGCTAGCTGTGTCCTTCCCCTGAGAGGCTGAAAAGCCTTCTCAGAACCTGTCCCCTGTCCATCTTCCTCTTCCCTGTCTCCCTTTCTACACAATCCTAGATAACTTCCTCATCTCTCTGTCAACAAAGACCCTATACAGGGCACCTAATCAGAACTAGACCACTCCCCAGTCCATCCAAATTCATCCCCAAACTCTGTCTTGACCCCGTTCACAAACCAGACCCGTCCACAGTCCACAACCCCAACCAGACCCGACCACAGGCCACAACCCTGACCGACGCCGGTCACTTCCCCAACCGACGTCGGCAGGATAACCGACATCGGCAGATCAGATAACTGACGCCGGTGACATTTTCGACCTCGGCAACTGTCATCAGCCCGACAACTCCTTCAGGTGTCATTCCTCCACAGCCAAAGAGGGGTGCTCACAAACATCTGGATTACGGTGCGTGATCTTTATCCAAGTACTTCACATGCCTTGTCCATTTATCTCTTTAGTTTCTTCTCTCTCTTTATAATCTGAAAAAGCAAACTAGCGATAGAAACAGAATCAAAGTCAAATTATCAAAGGCTCCTTCAATTTAACATGCTAGTGACAAGTGTCACATTCATAGAGCTTGTCAGACAAAGACCCAATGAGCACAATCTTTTCAAAGTTAATGTTTGATCTAGTTAGAAGATCAATGGTTAGCACTTAATCAAACATTAGAGATCTAATGGACTGAATGAACTCAAATTCTATAAAGTTCTTGAGGTTTATTGACATAATGATGAGTTAAATATTGAGCAAGTCTAAGAATATTGATGGATCAAAACCGAGCCAAAGACATAGAAATTAGTAAGATGAAGTCAAAATGTCAAAGTTTAATGACTAATTCAAGTTAAAGTTTGTGTAAGTTAAAATATATAATGACATGTAAAATCTAGGATCTAGAAGATTCGATGGAGTTAATGAGAGTCAATGTGTCAATGAATCATGGGGATGAATCATAGTCAATCTATTGGATCATGATCTACAACTCACATACATTCGTACATATTGATCCTAAAGCATGTAAGAGGTCAAAAATTTAAGATTTAATAGTGAGGATCTATGAAACTAATAATAACAAATGTAATTAGTCTAATTTAGCTTCAACAAACAAATGTCAAATCAAAGAATCATTTTTTACCAGAGCAAGTGAATACCATATAAATAGTTTAAAAAGGAATGAGCAGTGTGGCAAGGGAATGCCACATGAGAAAATGTGTAAGACCAAATATCCTATATCAAATCAAGCTCTTTGAACTCATATGCCACCATGAAATCTTAGTCAAGGTCTAAGATGAAAAGTGACTACCAAATGTAAAGAGTAAAGTCCAAGAAATCAACAAATAATTATAGATGGTGAATACAGGTGTTTAAAAGATAACTAAAATTTAGGAGAGCATATTATAACTATCATAGAATGTTTCAAGCCCCTTGAACAATGCTTATGTGTCAACTCTCTTGGTTTAATTTCAAATGCTCGAAGGATGGTTCATGATGGAAATAGTTTCACAAAGGTTGGTAGAAGAGTAATTGCATTGCTTTAGAAGGAATTTGTCATGGTTTACATGGACAATTGTCTTGGAAGGCATTCATTATCTATTTCACACTTAGTTGTACCTGAAAGATAACTAGTTCTCATGCCTGGACATGTGTTCTAGTGACCCTTGAACTTCTTTCTTTTCTTCTCTCTTAGAAGTTCTATAAGTAGCTACCATTTTGGCTTTGTAAGATATACCACATTCATGTACGATGAATACCTAATGGAATGATGTCATATTTTTCCTTTGAATATTAATGCAAGTTTGTTTTCAAGTTATAGAATAATTGTCTAAGTGTATAAGTGATCTATAGTGATAAGAAGTGATAATCTTTTATCCTTTTTTCTTTTATCCTTTCATATTTGAGCAAGATTTCTTCATCTAACAAGTCATATAGAGTGAAATTAAATGTTTCAAACTCTTTAAAGTGTAAAATTATCCTTAGAATGTCCAACCTACCTTCTGGTTCATTTGTCTTGTGTTGTTTCACATATCTCACCTCTATATTGAAATACTCATGTTAGAATCTTTTAGGACTTTGACACTAGTTTGTATGCCTTGTTCCATAGTGCTTGGAATATGATGGTCATGTGGAGATAATCTTGGTGCATCACCTCTATATACTAGGTTCAATTTAGGTTGTTTCTAACTCTTTTCTCTACAAGTAAATACTAGTTTAAGTGATAAGCTTTGCAAAGATATATTCAGGGAGCTAGCCCTTTAAATCTAGAGGCTCATTTCCACAATAGGTACACCCACATACCTATAAATGTTCCCATGTTTCCAAAATTTAGAGGAGGCTTGAACACCCTCTTTTAGGGTGAAAAATTTAGTGAAAACATCTAATGAATTTCTTATTGCATACACTAACCACAGAAACCTATAGACCCTCCACTATGAAACCAAAAATCTCCATTCTAAGGAAAACATAGAATAATAATTCCTTGGAACACATACAGATATCAATTCTAAATTAACTCCATCAAAACCTAATCAATATGTCCCTATATGAACTCATTGAGAATTCCCCACAACATCATCAAGTAATGATAGCAGAACTTCAAGCCATACAAGTGCAACCCGATCGACCCCAACCGCTAAAAACATTCATTAGAGTTTTACAGATGGATTCATCTATCAATTTTAATGATTAAAAAACAGTCTCATTACCATCTAAAGACCAAGACCTGCCCCTATTTGTCACCACTCAAATTAATCAAACTTGAATCAAAATAGTTATGATTGACAATGGGGATAACATTAACATTATCTCCTTACATGCATATAAGCAACTCCAACTTTTGGAAATGATTGTGGACCAATCCACAGCTATCTTGTAAGATTTTAGTGATACAGTGACTCCTAATCTAAGAACTATTTCCCTCCCTATCTAGATATGTTATTATATCCTTCACAAATTATTTTATGTTATAAAATATGAGTTCTAATATAATATCCTCTTAAGACATCCTTGGGTCCACATTATGCATTATCTTCCATCCACTTTGCAATGATGCATCAAATATGAGCATGAGGGCCAAGTCCATATCTTTCTAACTAATTCTCATCCATTCAAAACTAAACCTAACCTTTTGACCTAATAATGTTTTACTCCCTCTAAAAAATGTAACCCCATCACCATCATCCAAATAAGCATAAACTAGTTCCATAATCCCTTTGTCAAAAATTCTAGATAAGGATTCCCTTGACTCCATATCACAACAACTCTTGATAGGAAAGTATTAGTTATTGACACTTAACACCCTTCCTACTCCTCAATAGTATGGGTGCCTAGATAAATAGTGTAGCTTTCATCCTAACCTAGGAGATGTTATTCCCTTTGATCCTTCTGTCATCCAGACTCATTTGTTCTATAAAGGGATCAATTGATCCTCCTCATGTCTTGATGTAAAATCCCATGCCAAACCATTCTCCTTGAATTTCTAATTCCTGAACAAACCATGTTTTGCTCAGATGTACTTATAATAATGTGCTTGAAAAGGCTTTGGTATGGTACATTATGATAAGGGACCACATGATGTCGTACTACAAGAATTTAGGAAACCCCTAAAAAATATGGACTTATGTTTACTAAAATTTCTAAAACCATTCTCGAATTCACCCCTTTATCCAATCCCAAAGATAATATTATAGTGTCATCATCTAATGTTCCCACTAAAATAGATGATATCATTTCCATCCCCCTAAAAAAAATTTAAGTTTATACTGTTCACCTAGGACCTCTCACGTATAATAGCAATGGAAAAACTAAATACATTCCCCTTACTTACCCTAATATGATGGAAGAGGATTCTACTACTATCCCCATTCTTTAGTTTCAAGATTTTGATTCTATCTTGACTTAATTAGGCATAGAAAATTTGAACTTACACAAATCTTTGTAGACTAAAACATTTAGTCTGCTGAAGGAAGCCATAGACATTAACATAGGGTCTAAGAATGCCCTACACATTGTTATGATCCGTAAATATTTGGACCATCAGGAGCATCAAGACTTCACCACATTCTTAACATATCATAGTAAGGCTTTTGCTTTTTCATATAGTGACATGCCAAGTATCAACCCTAATATTGTTGTTCATAATATTGTCACCATACCTGAAGTTAAATTATGAGAGAATCCTCCTACAATAATTCAATAAAAATGCATGAAATAATAGAATTAAAAAATGAACAGAAGCACTGAATAGATTATATTTATCGTAAACCACTTCAAGGGGGCAACCTCCTTTGAGAAAACTCAATACAAATAATTCATGGATCCTTCAATGGCCTCAATACTTACTTATATATGAATTCTATTCTAAACATCTACTACTTCTCATAAATGTGGGATAAAACAAAATGTGCATGGGATGACTTACAAAGAATATGCGTCAATAGCAACTAATAAATTAATAAAGTAAAGAGAAGAGATATCATAGGTTCATAATCCTCTCCCTCTTAGAAAAAGCTTTGTCCTTAAAGTTTTAGATGTGGGAATTGGTGTTGAATCTGAAATAATGGTTCTTATGTTGCATCCTCTAGTTGCATTCTATGCCACTGAATTATAACCTCAATGATGGAACAAGAGTGAAGTTGTCATGTGTACTTATCCAAGATTGCCTATGGGCCTAGAAGAATGGATCCTTCAATATCAAGTTTGGGTAAAATAGTCTACACTCTAGTGTTTGTACCAAGAACTTTCTTCAGACAAGAGACATGAAATATGAGGTGAACTCAAGAATAAAGTGGGAGCTCAAAATTATAAGCACCCTATCTAATATTATGAAGAACCTTATAGGGCCCATAGAATTTGGGTGCTAACTTATGATGCCCTTTGAGTTTTAGGGAGGATTACTTGTAGGGATGCAGGCAAAGAAAAACCATACTACATACTTAAAAAGTACATTCAGAATGGTGTTGATCTGCCTATTACCTCATTTGATTTTATGCCATATGAAGATTTTCCCATAAGGTATTGAGGATCTGATCCTAGGTTCAAAGGATTGTGTTGACTACTTAAACTGATGAACTATTGGGTTTATATGGAAGGAGCACTAGTGGTGCTTGACAATAGACTGCTTCATATGAAGTCATTTTCATTGAAGTGTAATAGGAGGTATTATACCACCATTCAATAAGAGGGAGCCACGTTTCCCATTGATGTTATTATTCTAAGGTGAAGCAACAGAGGAAATTTTCCAAGAATTTATTAACAATTTTAGTCTAGCCATCCATTTGTGGATGATACCCAGAACTCATCTTTAATTAAGAGCCAATCCATAAAAATAGTTCTATCCAAAAATGGATGGTGAAGGTTGCATCATGATCTAAGACAACAGATGAAGGAATGTCATGAAGATATAAAATATAGTCCAAGAAAATTTGTGTAACTATGGAAGCACTATAGGGGTGGCTGAGGGCACAAAAATGACTATATTTGGAGAGGCAATCAATCATAAGCAAGATCACCATTTTCCCTCTAGATTTAGGAGCCCCTCAATGAAATCTATATAAATATCTATCCAAATCTTGGTAGGGATGGGAAAGGGTTTGATCAACCCAAGGATGAGTGTTATTTCACCCTTATTACATTAGCAAGTATCACATTCAGTCACCATCAGTTGAATTATCTTTTTCATTCCCTTTCAAAAGAAGTTGCATCATGCCTGCCCATAAGTTTTGAGAAACCTTGAGTGCCCTATAGAGGGAGAAGCATGGAGTTCATAGAAAATAACCTACTATAGATATGTTCTTTGGGGAAGCACAAGATGACCCTTGTATCATAGAGAAGAACCATCCCAAGAATAATGTGGTACAGTCCAGGGGTTAATGGCAAACTATTGAATTATTTGAGATAATGAGGAGTCATTGACATACATTTATTATATAGTGTCCAACCAATGTGGAATAGGCATGGAAATAGATGAAAGGGAAGCTTGATCCATAAATGTGTGTGATAGATAATCAGCCATAATATTATCGTGACCCTTCTTGTAAGTTATCTCGTAATCATAAACCATGAGTTTTATAACTCATTTTTGTGGTGATGTGGTAAAGACCCATTATTCTAAGAAATATTTTAGACTTTGTTGATTAGTTTTGGTGCAAAAAATATTACCCAATAGTTATGGTTGCCACTTCTATACTGCATGGAAAATGGCCATCATTTCCTTCTCATAAGTAGAGAACACTAAATTCTTACCAAAAAGAGCTTTGCTAGTGAATGAAATGGGGTATCCTTCTTGGAGGATAACAGCACCCAGTCCATTATCACAAGCATCACTCTCGATAGTTAAGGTCTTGGAAAAATTTAGCATAGCTAGAATAGGTGTAGTGCACATAACTTATTTCAATGCTTCAAATGCACACTCAGTAGCTTGTGTCCAAGTAAATTCATCCTTTTTCAACATAGCTATCAATAGAGATGCAATATTCTCATAATCCTTGACAAACTTGTGATAGTATCTAGTGAGCCCCAAAATACCATGGAGACTCTTGAGTGTCTGAGGATGTGGCCAATTTATCATAGCAGCTATTTTTTTAGGACCCACTTAAACCCCTTAGGATGAAACAATATGCCCAAGATACTCCAATTCATCTTAGCTAAAAGTATAGTTGGACTATTTTGCACAAAGATGATGGTTAGAGAGAAGTTGTAGTGTGAGCTATAGATGTTGAAGATGCTAAGACCATGTTTACTATAGATGAAGATATCATCAAAGAAGACCAAAATGAATTTCCATTGGTAAGGATGGAATATTTTATTCATCAATGCCTAGAATGTTGAAGGAGCATTACTATGGCCAAAGGGCATGACCAAGAACTCATAGTAGCCATCATGTGTGCAAAAATATATCTTAGAGATATCATTCTCATGAAGCTAGATCTAGTGATATCTAGAGTAGAGATCTAATTTGGAGAAAAAATGAGTGCCATGAAGATCATCAAGAAGTTGATCAATAACAGGGATCAGGAACTTATCCTTGATTTTAAGGTTATTAAGTACACAAAAATCAATGCAAATATGCCATGACCCATATTTTTATAAATAAGGAGAGCTAGGGAAGATTATGGTCTAGTACTGGGGTGAATAATGCCTTTTTACAGTAGGTCTCAAATGAGCACCTCAATCTTTGTCTTCTACTAAAATGGGTATCGATAAGGATTGATGTTGGGAGGAATGATTCCCAAAATGAATTGAATATGATGGTCCTCTATTTTTGAATGTGTTAATCCCACTAGTTTGATAAAGACATGTGCATACTATTATAGAATGGTTTGTAGGTTAGAAGGAGTAGTGGAGACTATTGATGGTTGCATTTGAATGGAATAGAGTTGAGCAATGATACCATGTGAATTCTTCTTAATAAGTTTTTTCATATGATGTGAACTTATGATGCTAAGATATCTAAGTTGTAATCCTTTCAATGTGTTTTTTTTCCCACTATCTAAAAATTGCATCCAAACTTTAGCAAAATCCCATAAGATGGGTCCATGTGTACATAACCATTAGGCTCCCAAAACAACATCACATTTGTCTAAGGGTAAGGCAAACATGTTGGAGTACAAGTTATAATCTCCAATAGAGATACACACATTGTGACACTTCCCTTTGCAAGGTAATGTTCCCCCATTAGCAATCATGACTTCAAAGTTGGAGCAAGGATGGATAAAACAATCATCCTATTTGGTGATCTAAGGGTCAATGAAGTTATGAGTGATACCTAAATCAATAAGTATTGTGAGAGGGAGATTCTTGAAGTAACCCCTGACCCATATGGTTTATGGGATAGTAATTCTGGCTAAGGTATGGAGAGATATCTCTGGTTGGTCTTCTTGAGAAGCAGGTTCCACAATCAGTTGATCCTCTTCCAAATCATCTATTGTATCTTAAACATCTTCCCAATCTTCAAGTTCAGGTGGAGATTTCACATCCAATAGTTAGAGCTTTTGCTCGACACATTGATATCCTCAAGTGAATTTATCATCAAAATTATAACACAGTCCTTTTTCTCTATGGGATTGCATCTCTACTTCAGTGAAATGCTTGATATGAGTGTTTTTATGGGTTGGCATCATTTGAGAGTATTGTGGAGCTATATTTTTGAATGGAACAAAATTAGATTTGAATCACTATTGAGATGTGATCTTGTCCTCTGCCAACATAGCCAACCCTAAGGCTTCCATCATTATGTTGGGTCAGAACATTTTGACCTTAGATTGAATTACATCCTTTAGTCTACTAACAAAGCAACTCCTAAAGAATTCATCAAACAATCCCTCTATGTGATTGGCTAGTTTTTCAAATTTGGTTTGATATTCTCTCATTGTTCCTGTTTGACAAAGTTTAGTGAGTGCTCCAGTGAAGTCATAAAAAGTAGTAGGGCCAAACCTTTGTAAAATGAAAGTGAAAAAATTAGTCCATATGGGTTCATCATGGGCCTTAGTATACCAATGATACCATTGAAGGGGTTCAAGTTCCAAGTGAAAGGATGCAAGTGGAACCTTGTTAGCATCAAAAGTATTAGACAAACTAAAATAGTGTTCTACCTAATAGATCCATCTAGTTGGATATGTACCATTGAATCAAGGAAAATTAAGATTTGGCCCATGATAATTACTGAAAGAAAAAAATGTAGTGTCTGAAGAAGACTCTAGATGTCGTCTGTTGTTCATGGTGGTATGTTGAAGACTGAGGCTGAGAATTTTTTTCATCAAGATCTTTGATGTGGGACTTGAGAGTATCAATTTAATCCTCCATGTTTTTCTCTCCTATTATGGTTACTACCATGACCCGAATAACAAATTTTATTTTATTTTATTTTTTATACAATGGATAGGAAAACTAGAGTTAAAACATGTTTAGTAAAGAAGGTTTTGAATTTAGGCAAAAATGAAAGGGGAAAAGGGCCTTTTAATAAAAAATTTACATAGTGGGAGCATGATTGATGAAGATAAGGGGAATTTTAGGAGTGAAAATGAAAAAAATAAAAATTATTTAAAGACATATAAAGGAGTAGAAAGAGATGATAAACATAGTGGAAAAAATTTGAGGCTAATGGACAAAAATAGAAGTTATGGCAAAAGCTGAAAAAAGGGAAAATTGTAATTTGTGGGAATTAGGAGTGGAATTGGGCTATGGGACCTCAAGGAAGAAAATGTAGGGAATAAAATTTTAGGTATCTGGATAAAGTTTGAGGATAAACAGGGTTACAGATGGAAAGATATTGCAAAAAATGAAAAAAAATCTAATTTTTTGGTTCTGTCTGGCGATAAGTCCTCTGGAATCTACTAAGACTCTATAGATGGTTTGTGGATTCTAGGTTCTATCAAATATCTTCCTTCAATTCCTCTAATAGTTTTTAGATACTCTACTGATTGATTATTTTGAGTCTATTAGAAATATTTGAAAATTGATCGAAATGGGCCCCAAGTTTCAATGGTTGCATAAGGATTTTAAATATTTCACTCTAGCTACCAATGTCATCTAAGTGAGTACCGCTCTCTATAAATTTTATAGCCACAAATTTATCTCTTTGCAACAGCTCTTGGTTTTCCTCACGGATGAGAACTACTCAATCAAGAAGGGGCTATTACTTGTTTCATCAGCAGGTCCTCTCAATGGGCCAGCTACTTTAGGGTTCTTGTGGTACTCCTCACAATGAGTTTTAGGGTTTTCACACAAGTTATTTCTACATTTATGTAGTCAAGTTTTTACCCATATCTAAAATATATTATTGTGTTATAGGAAAATACTAAAATAAATTATGTAGTAGAACAAAGTTATTTCTGAAAAAGTATTATGCAAAAAAATAGAGTGAACACTTTTTGGAAAAAAATTGGCCTTGAAAAGCACTCTAATACCAAATGAGAGGATCCTCCTAAAACAATTAAATAAAAATACATGAAATAAAAAAATTACAAAATGAACAGAAGCACTGAATAGATTATATTGATCGCAGACCACTTTGAGGGGGCAACCTCCTTTGAGCAAGCTCAATACAAATAATTCATAGATCCTTTAATGGCCTCAATACTTACTTATATATGAATTATAATCTAATCAACTACTACTTCCCATGAATGTGGGATAAAACAAAATGCTCATGGGATGACTTACAAAGCATATGAATCCATAACAACTACTAAACTAACAAAGTAAGGAGAAGAGATATCACAAGTTCATAACAAATTGGTGAAGCAAAAATTATAGAAGATGCATCCTTGTATTGTGATTGTAGTCAAAAAACAACTATAGCACCTCAATTATATTTAGCTAATCTATTACCCTCAATGGGTGTCCAATATTGTGACTATCATAAAGCCCATGGGGAGTCTCCATCTTTGTACCAATTTTCAAGACCTCAATCTCATTTTCCATAAAGATGACTTTCCTCTTCTTAACATCGATCAATTAGTGGACCTAACATCTAGACATTAATTTTTTTCACTTATGGATGGAATTTTTGGATATAATCAAATCCTTATCACCCTAACATACCAACATACAACTTCATCTATCACCCCCTAGGAGATTTTTTGCTATAAGGTCATGCCTTTCAACCTAAAAAATGCAAGATCCACTTATCAAAGATTTATGACTTATATTTTTCACCATATAATCCACAAAATTGTCAAATATTATGTATATGACCTTCTCAGTAAGTTAAAAATCGAAATATACTATCTCTTTATTCTTAAAATAATCTTTGACCGTTTAGTTCAATTATGTGTGTCTCAACTCCAAAAAATGTGTTTTTTGGATTCTTGACTGGTAAGCTCCTAGGTTTTATCATCTCCATCCATGGTATAGATGTCAATCCCACTAATATTAAGGCTATTATATATATGTCACCCTTATCCAATCTTAAGCAACTATGTAACCTGCAAGGAAAATTATAGTCTATTCATTATTTTATCTCTCAGTTATCTGATCAATATGAACCATTCCATCACCTCTTAAGGAAAGATACCTAGTTAATATGGGATTCTAGTTGTCAAGAGGCCCTTGAATATCTCAAGATATTTCTCCTCACCCTATTGGTTCTTATTCCTCCTGATAAAGGGAAACGTTTCTTCTTATATATTTCAATGATAGATCATGCTTTGGGGGATATACTTTCCCATTGTGATGGGTAACATAGAGAACAGGTAGTTTATGACATAAGTCATACTCTCATTGAATATGACACACATTATAAACATATATAAAAATTATGCTTGGCTCTAGTTTTTGTGGCTTCTAATCTCTACCTATGTAATCATGACCACTGATTCCCTTAAGTTTATGCATTGAATCCTTACCAAAATCATCATATGGCCAGATGGCTCAAGATCTTAACCAAATTTGACTTAGAGTTTCTCCATAAAAATTTATTTAAAGGCTATATCATTAATGATTATTTATTTGATGCACCTCTTAATGGTGGTCAACCATCTAATATTGAATTCTCTGATGAATATATCACTTCCACATTCTAGGTGGATCCTAATAATCAAATGACTTTATTCTTTGATGGATACAAATGTGAGTATATAGGGGGTTCTACAATCATTTCAATACCTCAAAAGGGCACTCATATACCTTTATCCTTCAAGCATTATTTTGATTGCACTAATAACATTGTAGAATATAAACCTTTAATCATAGGTCTTCAAACTACTTTAACCATAGGCATTAAGTCACTTTGTATCTATGGGGATTCATAGTTGGTTGTCAACCATATCAATGGCATGTATCAGTGTAATAATGACATCCTCCAAAAGTATAAAACATTAGTAGATCATTTATTAGCCACCTTCGATCATTATGCCATCCAAGCCACTCCTCGATCAACCAATAAATTCATAGATACCATGGCTTCCTTAGCTTATTTTATCCCATCCTATTCTTAGGAATCCAAACTTTTTGTCCTCATCCATAAAATCAACTACCCTCTTATACCAAGACTAATCTACCTTTTGTCCACAATGTGAAATAAAATATCTTAGATCTATGGTAGACATAGACATTTGATTATTTGTCTAAAGGTATTATCCCTCTCGATCTATCTAAAAATTATAACTGTGTTTTTCAACAATGAACTACCCATTATGTTATACTAGGGGGTGTTCTCTATAAGCAAGGATTTGATGGTATACTCCTTTGATGTCTCTATAATTTTGAGGTTACCCCTTCACAATCAAAGAAAGACATGATGGGTTGTGTGGTGTAAACTTTAGCAGTCTAACTATTGCCAAGAAAATTATATGAATAGGTTACTATTGACCCAATCTAAATTGGGACTATTGTGAATATATCAATAAATGCAAAAAAAGTCAATAACCTATTAATCTATCACATGTCACTAGTCATGCATTAGAAGTAACCAGAGACTTTTGGCCATTTTCCTAGTGGGGGATATACTTTATAGGACAAATTAATACCAAATCTTCCCAACAACATAGTTTTATCATTACCACCACTGAATATTTCACTAAGTGGGTGGAGGCTATTCCCCTTATTTTGACCAAAGAAAATAGGATTGTTAATTTTATTAATCATCAAATTATCTATCACTTATGTGTCCCTCATAATATCATTACAAAAAATGGAAAATCTTTTAAAAATAAGCAAGTCCAAAAACTTTGTAATTCTTTTAACATTAAGCTAAGTTTTTCTTCACCTTATTATCCATAAGCCAATAAACAGGTTAAAGCATCTAATAAAACCTTTATCAAAATTCTAAACAAAGTGGTCAATGAGGGTGGAAAAAATTGGCATCTTCACAATCCTTTTTCCTTATGGTCTTATCACACTAGAATTCAAACCCATATGGGTGTTACCCCTTTATCTTTTGTCTATGACACATAATCTATCATCCCTCTATAAATACAAATTCCTTCTCTTTGGATTTCTCTTAGAAACATTGTTTCTGAAGATGATTATTGTCAAGAGCAATTAGCATGGCTTGAAATCTTACATGAGCATCATTTTGTGGCCCTTGATCATCTCTATGTATATCAAGGAAAAATAAAATGTGCATATAATCAACATTTAAAATGTGAGTTTAATATTGATAACCTTGTCCTTAAATAAAGTCAACATGTCACAAATATGGAAAAAAGTAAGCGAGGAAATTTTCTCTAAATTGGCTTAGACCATATATTATTACCCATAAATATGGATCTGGGCATATTTCTTGGCCTCTCTTGAAGGAAAACTAGAATGTGGGCCTCTTAATGCTTTGCATATGCATCCTTTCTATTGTTAATAAACTTTAAAAAATTTATAGTCATCATAGGTTCTCCTCCTTTGGTTTAAAAATAAACTAAAACCACATCCTTATATCACTTTAAAATACCCAATAATAATAAAGAATCATGTGGATATCTAACATCATGCCTACCCTCACTTTAAATATGAACACCCTAGCTCTATTCATAGCATGTTTTAAATTGACAAGTTCTACCTGTAATATGAAGGAACCCCAAATCATTATTTCTTGAAATTTATCACCTAAAAATATTTATTTTAGGAATAGAAATATCATCTCATATAAATAGTTTTAAGTCAACTAGGTTACCTTAATCCAAATTAATAATCTATGTCTAAAAAATATCAAAGCAAAAGGGCAAAATTATAGATTGTTCCCTTGAAGGATAGTTATTCATAAAAAGATATGAAATCACATAATGATCCCTTGAAGGATAGTTTCACAAGCATATATCTTAAATTATAGACTACTCCCTCAAAAGTTGGCTATCTAAACTAGAAAATATAGTAGAAAACTTTTTGTATTGATCAGTTTTCTAAAAACATGCCTCTAAAAGAAAAGCCATAAAGGAAAATCCAAAATATCCCAAGAAATCTTCCCATATTTATCATCTTTCTCAAAATTCACAGACTTTTCGCATTGATCAGTCTACATAGACAGTTATAAGGTTAGCCTTGCAAATATAAAACATGAGATGAGACTTATACTCCTAGAAAAAGTGAGCTTTGACCTACATTGTGTGAAAATCAAAATCCATATTGAGTCCCTTATAAGGGGTTATGAACCTAGTTGATATAGGGTTGTTAGAAATTAATTATTAATTGTAAACAAAGGATGCACATGCAAATTCAACAAGTTGTTTATCTCTGGTTTAGGCCCAAGCCAATGAGTTATGAAAACCTTATTTATTCTTTATCATAATCATTAAAATTTTAAATAAATTTAACCAAAATATTCATTATTTAATATTATTATCATTCCAAAAATATCATAAAATTCAAGTTATAAAATCATTAATCATTATAACTTATCCCATTATTATTATCTATAAAAACATAAAGCAAAATTTAAAATACATCATTTTCTATCATTATATAAATCACATAATAAATCTATAACCATGGTAATAATTAAAAGACATCGCATAATCTAAAACCATAAATCACATCACATCAAGCACATATTCTAAAAACATATAATGCAATGCTAACTCATAATCAAAAATCAAGAATTTGTATATATATAAGTCATGAATATACATCCTCTAAAGTCTCAAAGTATAACAATAAACAAAATGGCTCTCTGGCTAGTATAATGTAAAAAATATAACTAATCAATCAAATGAATGTGACTCAAGTGGATACTCTTGCTTCCTCCTCCCCCACCTCCATCCCTACCTACATCCCCTCCTATGTCTCCCCTTCTATCTTTTCCATCTCTCCACCATAGTACACTCCCCAAGCTAGTTGACCCAACCTTAGTCCTTTGTAATAATCAGGGTACCTTTAGCAACCACTCTAGTATGATCTAATCATAGTATCAAAGATATATAACAATATCTAGTTATCTATCTAAGATCATCATCCCTCCCTACCCTATGTTAGGTTATACTCCCCCTGTACGTTGCTTCCCTATAACTACCATAGTACCTCCCCTCAATCTATCCCTCTTTGCCCAATATTTGTCACAATATTACACTACCTAATCATGAATCCCCTATAGTATCTCTAGATGGATTTGTAAATAATCATAAATACCCTATATCTCCATAAAATTCCCCTATAATTTGGTTACTTATCCCTATAGTGCATCACACTCTACCCTTGATACATCATGTTTTACAATAATCACCTGTATATATACCTCCCCGACTCCTCCCATGCCTCCTCTATCTCCACATCTCCTCCATCCTAGTGTGACCATACTAATCTTTCATGTCTCTTTCCTATTTGATCCCCCCACCATAATTAGTATTCTAAGTTACATCCTACATCATCTACATCTATGGATTTTAGATCCTTCTCTAATCCTACTTGTGGATTAGCATAGTGGGCCTCTAACAGCCCAATCTCTGTATCATCCTACCTATATAAATGTAAAACATCTAGAATACCTTTTACAAACAAAAATTATCTCCTTACCATCTCAAACTAAAAAAAATCCAAGTGCTCTACTCCCATCCCCTATAGACAAATGTCCTATTGTCTCCCATATAACTCTCCCTCTACCCTAGGCCATGCTTGAAACCCCACATATGGTCTTCAAATAACTTATCCCTCTTTTATCCCCTCCATCACCCACTAATAATAATCTAGGTCACATATAATCCCATTATTAAAATGTCTCACAATGTATTCCTTACATTGAAGAAATCCCACATTGAAAGATATCTAGTGCCATTATGCCCATGGAGTGCCAAGTGGCTGAACTACTTGTTTCTCTTAACTTTTTCTCATTTATTAATTTGGAAGAAAGTAAGAAACTATTAAAAGGAGTGTGTAAAGGAATACCTGGTAAAAGTGTGTGTGTGATCTAGATGATGATGGAAACTCTTATTTGGCTTGGAAGGATAACCTACAGATAAGAAAGACACAAGAAAATGGGTTGTTAGCAAGATAGCTGAATTGACTACCTAGTGTGAGCTAGATCTAAGAAGTGTATTCTTTCTAAGAGGTTTTTAATCCACTGTTTATAAAAATTAAGCTGATGTATATGAAAAGAAAGAATACTTGCATTCAATGAAATGAAATTAAATGCATGAAAGAAGAAGAAAGTAAAATGTTTGTTTAAATAAAATGACTAAAATAGCAAAAGCAAGTTAATACATGTGCTAAAATAGTTGTGATCAGGTTCAAAAATTTTGAGAAGTCTCTTTCAATAGGTAGGAACATATAAAATAGGGTTTGGTAGGGGTTAAGGGGATGAAAATAACTTATTATTTTTTTCCATAGTGACCATTGATGATTGGGTAAACCATCAGCGATTGAGGTTGATAATCGATGGTTGGGTGACCATCGATAGTTGAGGTGACCATCAGTGGTTTTGATAACCATTGGTGGTTACTTGTGTAACTCTAGAAATGTTAAAAAATGGAATTATAGATTGAGTATATGGTCAAGTGAGGGTTAGAATATAGGTTTGGTCAAAAATAAAAAACTAGAAGATGAGTTTGATCATGTTAGGGTATTTAGAAATGAAATATAAATAAGAAATAAGAATGAAGTTACCTGTAACTTATTAGATGGTTGATGGAAGGTTGAAGAAATTTGGCCAGAGTGACAGTATTTTTTCCTTGAGAGCAATCTGGATAGAGGTTTAGGTCTCTATTTTTGTTTATTGCTTGTTAAAGGAAGGTTGGATACTTGTGTGCAAGATGATTTGATAGCTTGGGCATGGATATATGGATTTCTCGATCCTTTTCACTTCTTAATTCTCTCCTTTTATAGGATGAAGTTACTAATTATGTAGGAGAAAGTTACTAATCAGGATGGAAGAGAAAGTTACCTATTACAATGCTTTAAAGCTTGTTAGCACCGTATAAGGTAAGTTACTAAATTTTTCCATGCTTATGGTGTACATATCTAGAATTGGCTTTAAATTAGGTTTGATGACCTAACTATTGATGGTTAGGCTAACCATCGATGGTTGAGTGCTTAGGGAGAAATGGGTGAAAATAAGATAAAAGAAGGTGAATTAAAAGGTTAAATTAGTAAATTAATTAATGGGATAAGTTAACTAGGTGGTCAACTAGATTCAGGGTCAAGTAGGGTTTCAAGGTGTTTTGACATCTAAAAATATGTAGTTTTTGAGTGTCTACATTTTACCCCTTTTTGTTATGTGGCTTTGAATTTAAAAGCTATAAAAAAAATGGATTACAGGTCAAGGTCTGATTGCCTCAAGTATGGGAGGAGGTGTTCCCCCTCAAATTAAGAGTTGATGAAGTAAAAATGAAATTAGGTCAAGGTTTGATAAGTGGTAGATGGTGAGTCATGAAGTGGGTGAAAAAAAGGTTTGGGCATTTAAAACACAAACACAAGCACAAAATGTGACTAAGTGCAATAGTTAAGATCATGTAAAGACTGAAGTTGTCAATGTTGGTAAAAATAAGGTTAGATTTAGAAGGATCGATGATTCAGGTAACCAATCCTCAACATTGGTCATAGCTGATCGGCTCATTCCTAGCAAGTTTGCTAGATCAGGTTAGTATTTTTTACAAGTATCTAGGGTAGGAAGTGTTCCCTTAAAAACACAAATGGTCAGGTCACATACAAGGTGGTACAAATTTAAAAAGTTAAACATGGTAAGGTTATTTAGTGCAGTCAAAAATACCATGGTAAGTTCATCATAGAACATGCGAATGTTTGGGTCAAAATCTGCCAATGTCAAGGTGGATGTAGTCAAACAAGTTGGTTGAAGAAGGTTAATCTTTGAATGTGTAAGTTGTGGTGTGGTGATATTAGGTGATCTCTCAAATTTTAGCACTAGGGTTGGGTACTTAAAAAGGTTAAAATGTGGGGAACCCTAACCATCAATGATCAAGGGTTCATAAGGTTGACCATCGATGGTCAGTTAAAACCCTCAAAATCCAAGATAAAAAAGTAAAAATGTAAAATCATTTTTATGGTTTGACATTTGTGAGTTGCTCTCTATTAATTTTGTATGTGTTGGCATTTAATGTTGAGTTGACTGATCATACTAAGGTGGAGTGTTATGAGGGGTTGATAGTGTGTGTTGAGCGAGAGTGGACTCGATGGAGGGTAGATGAGGGCATGACCAAGTGGTTGGATGAGGGATTTAACCATGTCAATGATCATGAAATGAAGTAGGTGTCATTTTAAAATTGATAGGTAATAGAGGGAATTTGTTTAGAAGTTATATTGAGTAGATGTAATCAAGTTTAATAGGGATTTTGAATTGGTTTAGGTAGGTTTTTAGGTGTTTTTTTCCTAAGTGAGGTATTGGTTTAAATTGGTCAATTTAGTAAGTGAATTTGAGAGTGGAAAGGTGTTTAGGTTGGTAATGTATTATAAGAGAGGATTAGGTAGGTTAAATGTTAGATTGAAGTGATGGGTGTGGTTTTTAGGTGGGAAATGGTGGAGGGTTTTGCCATTGAAAATCACACATAGTGATTGTTGATGGTTTAACCCAACCGCTGGCAATCGAACACTAGGGTAACAAGGCCTCAAAGGACCATCGATGGTTCAATGAACCATTGGTGGTTGAAGGGTGTTTATGTGAAAGTGGTAGAAAAGGTTAGGAATTTGTGTTGTGAAAATGTTAAAGGGTTATAAAAGTTGTTAAATTATTTGAAAGTTATGTGAAATGGTTTAATAGGATTTGAAAGTTTTACATTTAAATTTTTTTGTATTTGAAGTTATAAGTTGTTGACAAAGTTTTGTAAAGGTTGTAAAAGTGGTTGAAGTTTAAAAGTGTTCTAAAGGTGTGTGTAGAAGTGGTTAGATTTGGCAAGGTGTGTAAGTTTGGATAAAGCATTGAATAATTGTTTTAAGTGATGTAAAAAGGTCAAGGGTAGGTTTGATTGGATGAGATGTTTGTAGAATGGTCTATGGGTATAGTTAGGTAGATGAAATGTTAGGTATGTAAAATAGTGTGTTAAGGACAATTGTAAATAATAGGAGTGAAAATTATACAAAATAGGGTAAGTATTTATGATAGAAGTAGGGAGGTGTGTTATAATTTGTGTGGATAAAAATAAAGGTGTGGTTGATTAATGGAGGTAATATGGTAGTTGTAATGGGTGAGATAGGAATAGGGTGAAAAAGATAGGTGTAGGTGCATTTTTAGCAAGAAATAAGCATATTAATGTGATTGTTGTATAAGCACATGATAAGATTTAGATGAGGGACTGAGTCCCTAAGATATTCACTAAGATTCAAGATGTGATGATGGACAATGAGTGGAGACACATAGAGGAGGTTGGCCTAGGGGCCATGAGACATTATCATCACCTATCGTGAGATGCGGCTATGATCATGGCTCTCATCGAGAGATGAGATCTATCCATGAACACATTTTTGATACCGATAAGAGAGATGACTATCCTCCTAAAGGATATTCAGTGGATTACATGACTACCCATTCAGGGGGAGCGAATTTATCACATAGAGAGTAAGGAGAGAGACTACCACATAGATTTTGATATATGGAGTGGATTAGGTTCAATCTAGATATCATGTAGGTAGTGTTTGATATGGGCCACTATACCAGAGGGCCCCAAGGGACAAATTTTTATTGACCATGATGATGATGGGGGTGTCTTACTTCACAGTGTTAGATTTGAGAAATAATGAATTCCCTTGTCTAATTTTGGGAGTACTAGTGGAGATTTTGTTGGGAAGGACTGTGTTTGGTTGGGCCTCATGTTATTAATGTAAATCTACATGGAGTTCTAGGCCTTTTGAGCACACAGGTAATATGAGATCAGTGTGGGTTTGTGATCCATTATTTATCATACAATCACATACGAGTGTTGAGACCTTTGGGACTACCATGGGATAGTTATGTTTTGATAGACTATACAATGGGTTTCATGAGGTGGTGAGGAGATTATGTGTTAACAAGGGCTAGTGTTGGTACCAAAGACATAGATTGGTTCAGAGATGCTTTGGAGGGTTTGGTGGTGGGTGATGTAGTGTAGAAGTCATATGTGGACTAGTTGAGGTGGGTAGGGTATAACTTTCACATGTTATCACTATAGAGGTAGTGCTAGATTTATGGGAGGCAGGATGATGAGACTGAGCTTATCTTATTTGATAAAGTGCAAAAATAGTTTAGCCTTATGTAGGGGATCCCACCATATTTTTCATGATACAAAAGGGAGGATACCAAGTTATTTCTCCCATAGCCATAGCCATAAGATGTTATTTTAGACCATAAGGAGCTATCAGTGAGAACTACCATAGATGATGCAAGGGTTGTAAATGGTTACGTAATGTGGTACTAGGCTAGATACGTAGTGGCTAATTTTGGATGGGGTAATGAGGATCAATAATCCATAGATTTGGATCATGTTGGGGTACCAGTACAAGGTGGTGGCCTAAATAGACATGCATAGGTAGCACTGGTAACGGCATAGGCCAAGATCACTAGATTATAGGGATAAGTGGCCACTTTATAGGATCAAGTGGTGATTCTATCTAGAAAGTAAGATCAAGAAAGGATCTCTCTTAGGTTAGTGACATAGGAGAGAGATTCACTAAGATAAAGGTTAGGAGTGGTGTTAGTATCAGTAGGGGCACCCACAAGAGGACCAAACATGATTCTCATGATATAGTATTTAGCCATCATTGAGGAGTTGAGATATTATGAGGTGATAGTGTTGACATATTTTCCATTGGAGCTAAGATATGGAGAGTATAGGGCTAGTTTAATAGGTGGTTCATCTATAGCTACTATAGGATAATGGGCCTTGATAGTGGATCAGGTAGGGAGATCAGGTAGACTACCACTAGATGGTAGTACAGGTGTAGGTGTCAATGGTAGTGGTTCCCTAAGGGCCTAATAAATGAGATTATAGGATGTATATGTTTTTGATTTTGATACTGGCCTACGTTTCAATGATGAGAGATGTATATATGAGAGATATTTATGTATACATGATTACATGTGTTATTTTATTGCTTGATGATGACTTGATGAGTATGTTCTGAAGTTGAGATGTTTATTATTTTTTATGGATATTATTGACCCTATGATGACAATGTGATGATTATTTATGTTCATGAGATGAGATGTGGATTGATGTAGGCATGCGATGATGTTTATTGATGTTCATGTTTTTGGAATTTGATATACATGATTATGGATGAGTTTGGATGATGGTCATGTAATGATTTTGTTTATGACATGATTATGGATATGTGATAGATGACATGATTAGGCTATGGGTAATATTTTTCATATATGTTTATGTTTTATTCATTGGATGGATATGATATATATGATCATGGATGGTTTTTATTATTGTCATATAATGATGTTGTTTATGATAGCATTATGGATATGTAATAGATAATGGCATAGATGATGTATATATGATCATTTTAAAGAAAAATATGGCATATTTTATAGATGTGATATGGTTTTTATTTGGTAGATATGATGTGACTTATGTATAATGTTTATATTATATATGGTAAATGGTAGATGACATGGTTTATGTTATTTGTTGATATGATGTGGTTTGTAGGTAGGATTATGGATATGTGATTATGGTGATTAATGTGGTTTATTTATGGTTCATTAGTTTTGATGTTTATGAATGTGCATGGTGTATGTTTTGATATTAGGAAATGGTAGGATGCTCATGCCCCATGCTTGATAAGGTTATGTATGTATTTGTAGTTTAGGCATATGATGACATGTTAATGTATAATATGGAATGTTTTTGTTCTGGTAGATATGATGTTGAAGATTATGGATGATTTATGTGATGATAAGATGATAGAATTAAAATGTTGTGATTTTGAATTTAATATCTTGATAGTTTTTGGTGATTATATTGTGGATGATGTGCTTGTTCATGGTCATGATCATGGATAGGATGGTTTGGATTATGGTTTTGGATGACATGGTTTATGATATGAGTGATGATGTGATTAAGGTTTGGGTACATAGATAGGATATGGTTCATAATGTTGTGATGTATATGGATTACTATGTCAGATTAATGTTTTGAATGTTTGGATATGATATGGATTAATGGATTAATATGGATTAATGTTGGGATGAAAATGATGTTGACTATTTAGATATGATATGTGATATTGAGATATAATGAAGACTCATAAAGTAAGTGTAGATAGCAAACTAAATGTTGGAAAGGGATAAGAAGTATGAGACACATGTCTTTATGAACAAATAATGATAGGGTAAGAAAAAGGCATGAAGTGTTCATTGACAAAGGCCTAAAAAAAATGAAGTTGGATGCGAGTTAATGAAGATAAGCCTTTCAAATACTTCACATGAGCATGTTATGATTGAAAAAGAATGCATCTTGATCAATTTGTGTCAAGTAAGCTCATAGTCCCTTATTTTTTAGAGAGGATATGAAGGGAAGGTATGTGATAGGTAGACAATTGAATGGGAAATGGGTAATATGGTAGCCTAATGTGGCTTAGCTTTCCCCAATTGTAGGTAACCAAAGAACCATAATAGACAAGTACATGCCTTAATATAATGGGTAGACTGATCAATGTATGGAGTCTACTAATGCCATATATAAAATCCAATTATGACTTACTTGCTTTGAATTTGACAGAGGGATATTTGTTGCTTTTGTTGTTTTGATAGGTTGATGAATCTGATCGATGCGAGAAGCTTCAAATGTTTATTTTTAAGAACTTAACTTAGCCATCCTTCAAGGGAGTGGTCTAAAGTTGGATTTTTATAGCTATCCTTCAAGGGATCAGTCTATTTTTAAGCAATTTAGTTCTTGGGTAGTTGTCCTTCAAGGTAGCAGTATGCAATGCTAGAGATATGACCCAAGTGATATTTTGGTATCCCAATTTGATTTTGAGTCCTAGGTTTAGACATGGACAAGTCTATGTAGGCATAAAGGTCTACCTTTATGGAGGCAAGAATTTTATCATAAAAGGTTAATGATAGATGAGTAAAACTAGTTTGAAGGACAACTAACCATGGGATTCCATCTAATGAAAGATGAAAAGTATCAATGAGAACCATACCATGGGTAGATTCATGGTATCCATACTTAGGATTTGGCTATAACTGTGATGGATAATCACATGGTCCTATGTTGTAATCAACCATCCCCAAGAGGAATAAGGATAGATAGGTGAAGGGAAGTGAAAATATCATAAACCAAGGGATGAGCTTAAGTTAGACACAAAGGTGAGTTTGATCCTTGTTTTAATAATAAGAAGGATGTAGATGCAAAGCATTGAGAGGCTCAGGTTCTGGTTTGCCTTTAAGAGAGGATAAAGGATAATCTCATGATCCATACTTATGGGTTATGATGTAGGGTCCAAGCCAATTAAAAGCAAACTTGCCTCTTTTATTTTTCTCTATATTAATTACATGTTGGTTTTCCTTAAGGATGAGGTCTCTGATATTGAATTCTTTCTCTTTCAAGTGTTTTTTATATGCATGCTTGATCCATTCTTCATAGAAACAAATATGGTTAAGCATTGTGAAGCAATATTCATTAAGGAGTTCAAGATGTGTGTGTGAGGCATTCTTGATAGTAGTCACTCTTAGAAATGATCTTGTGTAAATATATGTGAAGAAAAAGAATCTAGACTTTAAGAGGTAAGACTACCTCAACTCCAACGATGAGAAAGAAAGGGGTAGTACCCATAGAGGTTCAAATGCTAGTGTGATAGTCCCATAAATTAAAAGGGATCTGTAAATGCCAATCCCAACCTAAAGCACTAACTACTTTTGTTAGCATTTTATTGAGGGTTTTGTTAGAGGCTTATGCATGTCCATTTGCTTATGGAAAATAGCATGAGGAAAAGCTTAACTTGATGCCAAAATCATCTCAAATAAATTGGAATTTCTTGTTTTTAAAATATTTTCCATTATTCATGATGATCTTATGGGGAACATCGAAGTGGCAAATGATATGTGATTGATAAAATCAATAATATTTTTATCTTTGGTTGAGATAAGAGGAATGGCTTCCACCCATTTGGTGAAATATTCGGTAGTGGTAATGATGGATTGGTGTTGTTGTGAAGAATAAAGATTGATTTCCCTAATAATATTGAGACCCCATTATGAGAAGGGTAAATATTTTTTAGATGCTTGAAGGCCATGAGTTAGTTTGTGATGTAAGTTAGCATGTTGTTGACATTTGACACACTTATTTACATAGTTGTAATATTCTTGATTGAGTGTGGGCCAATAGTATCTAAGGTGAAGGATACATTTAGGGACAACTAGGCCACTAAAATGTCCCCCATAGATTCCATCATGTGTTTCCTTGATAGTGTGGGAAGCTGCATGACTACGTAGACAATAAAGAAGGAAGCCATGAAAGCCACATTTATAAAGGATTCCCCCTAGTATGTTGTAATGAGAGGTACTCTGAACAAAGGCTCTTTGGGCATTCCTCTAAATTTTGGGAGGAATAACACTAAGGTTAATGTAGTTAAAAGTCTGGTCATACCAAATGTCAGAAGGAGATGCTTCCACACTGCAAATGGTAAGAAGATCAAAACTGATATATGAAGGTGTAATAAAATGATGGATGGTGCCAAATAATTTAGATTTAGTAGGTTCAGATGGGATTTTGGAAGTAAGGGAATCCATCATGTATGTGAATTTATTGGTAGATCAAAGAACTGACTGGATAAGGTAATGATCAAATGATTCTAAGAGTATGTCTACAAGTTATTTTTACTTCAATAAGACATGATTTTTACATTGATAGGATCCATTGACCTGGTTGATGACCAATTGGGAGTCACCAAAGACACTGATGGTTTTGACTCCTAGGGCTAGAGTGGTTTGGAGACCTATGACTAGGGCTTCATACTTAGCTACATTATTGGTGCATTCAAATTGAAATTTAAAGTAAATGGGAATGAGAATAACTCTAGCACCCCCACCATGTTGACATTTAGAGCCATAAAAAAAGATTGTCATTTGGTAAGTGGGTTCCTCCTAAGAAAGAGTTGTGATGGACTCGTCTAAAAATGCCAGTAGAAGGAGTTGATTGTCTAGTAAAGGAGCTTTGGCTAATTGGTCAATGATGACTTTTACTAAAAGAACTCAAGATCAAAATTATCTAGAAGAATGATCCACTTATCCATACACTAATTTTGGTATGGTTTAGATTGCATGTACTTGAGTGGGTTAGTGTTAGTGATGACATAGGTTTTATGATTAAGAAGGTAGTGATGAAGTTTGGAGGCTACAAATACTAAGGTGAGGTAAAATTTCTTAAGATGTGTATACTGAGTATCATATTCTATAAGTGTGTGGCTAATGTATTAGATGGATTGCTCTTTGTTTTGTTCATCATGATGAGCAAGCATTGCCCCTAAGGAATGGTCCATGATGGATATATAAAGGTAGAAGGGTTGGTCTTCTCTAGGAGGGATGAGGATAGGTGGAGAGAGAAGGTACTCCTTGATTGAATCAAAGGCTTGTTGATAGTCCTTAGTTCACTTAAAACAGGTGTCTTTCTTGAGGAGATGGTGAAAGGGTTTTCATCTATCTAATAATTAGGAGATGAAGTAATGGATGGATTGAAATTTCCCCTATAGGATTTGAAGTTGCTTAAGGTTAGTAAGGGGAGGTATCTCCAAGATTTCTCTAACATTGGTGGGGTCTATTTTGATTCCTCAAAGAGAGACAATAAATCCAAGAAGCTTTCCAGATAAGACCCCAAAAATGTATTTCTTAAGGTTGAGACTTACATGATAATGTATTAGTCGATCAAAGATGATCATGAGAATGGCTAGGTGATCTTTATGATGTTTGAATTTTCCAAAGAGATCATCCACATAGTCTTGTACAATTTTATGGATGAGATCATGAAAAATGTAGGTCATGGCATGTTGATAAGTTGCTCCAACATTTTTTAGACCAAAAGGCATGACCCTTTAATAGAAGGTTCCCCATAGGGTGATAAAGGAAGTTTTATGTTGATCTTTAAGGGAAATCAAGATTAGATTCTATCCCAAGAAACCATCCATGAGAGATAACATTTCATGGCTAGTTGTAAGATCAACAAGTTGGTCAATGTTTAGCAAAGGAAAGTCATCCTTTGGGTAAGCGAGGTTGAGGTCATAAGATTTAATGTATAGGTGAAGTCTCTCAATGGGCTTGGTGATGGAACAATGTTAGAAACCCATTATGGATAGTCAATGGGATGAATGAAGTTGATGGATAAGAGATGTTAAAGTTTTTCTTTGATAAGAAGGGCTATGCGAGGATGCATCCTATGAAGTTTTTATCACATTAGCTTAACCTCAATATGGGTGATAATGTTGTGGAGGGCAATAGAAGAGTCAATTCTATGTATATCTTGATAGGACTAAGTAAACACTATGTTATGGTCATGAAAGAAAGAAGGGTAATCTTGTTGTTCCATGGAATTTAAGGATTGGTTGATCTTGATGATATGGGGGTTATCTTGAGTACCTAAGTTGACATTGATAGTGGATTTATTTAGCATGGTTTGGTTATCAAGAGGAAGATATTTATGGATAAAACAATCCCTTTTATCAAGGTAGGTGATAATAGAATCATCATCCTGACATTGTATGGTGTCGATGGTAGGAGAATATTGCTCTATCATTTTAGGATGGATGAGAAGAAGGGTTTTATTTTGGTTGTCCTTTTGATAGGTTATGGGCCCAAACTAATGGTATTGATCAAAAAAAATTATATGGGATGATATCAAAGTATTTAGTATTTGAGGGAGATGGGGTTGGTGAAGATGTAACATCCTCATCGATGGTGGTGATGGGTTTTAGTGAGGTAGATTCTTCTAGTGGTATGAACCTAAGGTCAAATAACTCATGAGGTTTTGGGGTTTTTATTATGGGTAGCTTGTGAGGTCCCTATTCATAAAGGTCGAGACCAAACCCCTTAAAGCACATCTATTAAGGTAAGCTTTAAAAAAGGTTGGTTTGTTGAGATAAGAGAAGTTGGAGGTGAATGGTCAAATAGATGAGATAATGGTAGGAGCAAGAAGTGGTTGATCAAGTCCCCCATAGATGAAATTTGTTTGATTATTGGGGATCCTGAAAGGGATGATGTTTCTGGTGTTGAGATCATAGGAAGGGTCATGTTTGATATTCCCATACTCTTATAGAGTAGGGAAAGCATCCAAGGCTAAAAGATGATACTCCCTAAGGGAGAGATGTTGAAACATGGATTCCAAGGGGTCCTCTATGGGAATCTAAAGAAGGGATAGATGAGCTAGTGGAAGCTTCATCATTGTTTTGGGTGGGAGTGTTATTGGTTTTTTTTGGTGGTGAAGTCATGTTTTTAGTAGTTGATGGTATAGTGGATGAAGGAGGAATAAGAACATCATTAGGCTGATATGTCATATTTCAAGAGTCAAAAGGACTAGGGTCAGCTTTGATGGTAACAACTTGACCTTTGTTCTCAAATTTGACATATTGATGTAAGGTATAAGGGACACAACTTATGACACAAATCCAAGGGTATCTAAGTAACACATTTTATTGTAATTTACCCTTTATAATGTAAAATAGTTTGAGAATGGTACGAGGTCCCAAGTAGATATGGAGGAAAACTATCCCTACGGTAGTAGCCATGGTATCATTGAAGCATTGAAGGACCACTGCACTTTCTAACATGATATTCTTAGGCAGTTGAATTTGGTCATAAGAATTAGAGGAGATAATGTTGATGCTAGCTCCTTCATCAATCATCACCATTTTGATGTAGATTTGATTGATGTACATAGTGATAAAGAGGGTAGGATCAGGATCCTTAGTATGAACAAGAGATATTTTAGTTTCTTGATATGTGATGAAGGTGAAAAGTTGGAGGGCTCCAAAAAAGGGTATAAGAAGTTAAGGGTCATCTAGTTAAACCTATATAGATTATAGAGCCTCTATTAGTGCTTGATGATGGTGGGGTGAGGTGTTGATCAGTTCATAAAGACTCATTTTCAATGATGTTTGGTGAATTTGTTTCATCATGATATGTTAGATGGCATTAGAAGGGTTGGAGGGAGAGGCTCCCAAAATGGATACTTTGGGTTTTGATGGTGGCATAGGAGAAGGTGTAGGTAAAGGTGTTTGGGTATGCTTGGTGGGATAAAGGGTTGAAGGGTATGTCCAAGGAATGTGGACTTTGGCTTTTCCTTTATCCTTCTATTAGGCTCGAGATCAAGTAACCATATGAATAGTTTGGATGGAGGAATTTGTCAAGTTTGATGGTTATTTTGGTTCCTCCTCCTCACTCTTGGGTAAGAGTGGGGGAGTAGGTAAATGTGGGGTAGGTTGGTTAGGCAATTGATTTGGTAATGGGGGTATAATAATTTCATCTAATAATAGATCATCCTTATCATATAAGCTATGAACAAGTGCTTGGAGAGATTTTTAGTTCTCTATGTCATGTCCTAGTACCCTATGGTATGCACAAATCAAGTTATCATTGAACCAAGAGGGTTTGGTATTCGAAGGGTAGAATGGTTTGATAGGTGGTAAGCTGACGGAAGAAGTTTGTAACAACCTTTATAGGAGGTTTGAATAATATTCAATTAAAGGTGTTGGAGGTGATGGGTTTATAGTTTATGGTTTTAGTTGGTGGTTGGGATTGCATAGTTATGGTTGGCTTCAGGGTAAATGATTTGAAAGTGTAATATTTAGATAATGAGGGGTTGGATATAGGTGGTAAAGTAGAGGTAGATATGTTAGTTAAGAATGAAGGAGAACCAGATGATTTGGTAGGTGTAGGTGTAGGTAGAGAAAAGAGGGATGGTTTACTAGAGGAAGAATAGGTAATTGGGATGGTAGAAGGATGGGGTCCTAAAATAGAAGGTAAGTGGGAAGGAGGTGGTATTGGTTTAGTTCTAGGTAGAGATTTGGGTAACTCTACCTTCTTAATTAGTTTGGTTATGGGTGTCTTTGGTAGACTAAATGGATTTAATTCCAACTTCAAAGAGGGGTGAGTATAGCTAGGTCTAGGAAGACTTCATATATTCTTCATCAATTTGGTAATAGAGGCATAAGGTGATTTAAAAATGTTAATGAGAGGTGATTGGGATGGTTCACTTATGGTTTTGAAAGAAGAGGTGTTTTTTGGAGGGTGAATAATGGGTTTAAGGGTGGATGCAAGGGAGGTTGATGATTCAGATTTGTTTTGGTAAGGGAGCCCAAGATGATGCCAAAAGGTGGCTCTATCAAAGTTGGGTTGAGAAGTGAACTCTAGACTTTGGACTAGCCTAGAAAAGGGCTTGTAGATGGGTTTGGTTCTTTGGTCATTGGTTTCAAAAATTAAGCCCTTAGGTGGAGAAGAGGTAATGGTTCCTTCATCTTTATTTTTGATGGAGGGTTTTAAAATTGGTGGTTAGGTAGATGAGGTAATCTCCTCTTTTGGGATAGTTTCCAAAGGGATAATGGATGGTTCTATGATAGGGGAGGTAGGTGTGGTGTCCTCAAGTGAAATAATAGAGATGGTTGCTTATTTTGTTTGGGTGTCCAAAGGAATGGAGGGCAATTTTACCACTTCAATGGGTGGAGTGGAAGAAGAAGAAATGGTTAAATCAAAGGTTATCTCCTTTGGTGTTCCCATCAAAGGAGAGGTAGATAAAGCTAGGGTCTCATCAAGTGAAGAGAAAAGGGTGGTTGATTCCTTCATTTGGGTATCCAAAGGAATAGAAGGTGAGTCCACTACTTTTGTGAGTGAGATAAAGAAAGAAGTGGTTGAGGTAATTATTGTCAATCAGACTCGCACCCTTGTGAAGGTAGTTTTAGGCCATTATGGTCTTTTTAAACATTTAAACAATCCTAATCTCTATCTTCTAAGGGCTAGATCCCTTTGGTGTATTGATTAGGATCTCTAATCTATGCTAAAAACTACCAACAAAAGGGAAGAGGAAAAAGTTAAGAAATAAAATTGAAAGGAAATCCTATCTAATGATGGTGATACACCTATATTTTGGTTCATCCACTCAATTTGAGATTCTAAAACACTGATTAGATAAGAAAAGATTGAATATTCAACTCCAATTGACTCTTATGCATCAGTATTTCATGAAAAGGTTATATCTAGTGATCAAATATTGATGGAAATGATGGAATAGGCCTGATTCAAGGCAATAGATATCCACTTACATCTACTATAACTTTAGCCAAAAGACATTAAACATAGAACATGACCTGCATAATCTAATCAACTAGTAACTAGGTAAGAATCAAGACTTGATAAGGAAGGAAATTCTATCACATATGTAAATCACTGACATAAATACACTATACCATCACCCTAGAATCTAAAAGTAGTCCTTCTATTTATCTGAAAAGGTTACAAAACTCAAATTTTGGTAGAGTCTAGTCTTGAAAAAAGAGGGATCTTTTTTAGAGGGATCTTTTTTAGAAATCCAAGAGATTGGTGTTAAAAATAGGAGAGGAGATTAACTCCCACATCACACAAGTCCAACTTGATATGTCAAAAGATAACATAGACTTCAAATAATAACCTTTTGTCTTATGTCTTGCATCAAAAAGCTCCTTGGCATTTGAAAAGGATGGTGGACCCAACTTGGACTAATCTTGTCAATGCATGAAAGTTACTCCAAATCTTCAAATAGAAACTCCACTTGATGTGTTTGGAAGTTGAGTTGAAACAAAAGAAAGTCCTTTGCATGGAAAATAAGGAAAATGCATGATAAGACTTATCTAGTCAACTCCAAGTAACTCCATCTTGCATGAGTTGATGTTAAACTAATCCTTAGATGAAGAACTCTAATTTGAACAAGTTGGAAGTGTTAAAATCCTTCAATTAACAAGATTAATTAGAATCGATGTGACACTTTGAAAAAATTCAACTCAAACTCAAGACCAATCAACTCCAAATGGCCTCTACTTGCATGAAAAGGGGCTTTGAAAACTGAAACATGCATGAAATTCCATGTTAAGATTAGATATGCAACATTTGAAACTCCATGTTAGCGCTTTGAAATTCCTTAGTCTTTTGATCTCAGGTTCTTCATTTGGTCACTCTTCCATGGGAATTGGTCTTTGGGACTTTTCTTTCACCATGTATTCCTTCAGGCTATTTGTCCATGGCTTATTCCTTCGGAGGATTTTTTTTTAGGATTTTTCTTATGGACTTTTCATTTGGACAATTTATCCAAAGGAATTTATGTCTTTGGACTTTTTGAAAATCAGTTTCCCATAGAAAATTTATCCAAAGGAATTTATGTCTTTGGAATTTTTTAAAATCACCCTTCAAAAACCTTTAATTGGACCTTCTCAAAAGGAAATTACCTTTCAGAGGTTTTGCAAATGCCCTTTGGAAACACTACAATACCCATTTGGACTTCTAAAAATGATCTTTCAAAAAATTTGAAATGGCCCTCGAAACTTTGAAATGGTCTTCAAAAAAATTGAAAAGGACCTCAGAACTTTTGAAATGGTCTTCAAAAAAATTGAAAAGGACCTCAAAATTTTTGAAATGGTCTTCGGGAAACTTGACAAGTGACCCTTCAGAAAAGTTATTTCAGACAAAATGTATAAAACAATTCCTTCAGAAATATATCCTTCAAATTTTTTGTTTTCTTCAATTTCTATGGATAATTTTCTCGTGGACTTGATTCTTTCAGCCTGTTTAAAAAGTCCCTTTGGATTTGAAAAATGGATCGTTGGCTTTTGAAAATTTTGAATTGTTGTCTTTTGAAAAGTACCCATTTCCTTGGAATTTTTCTCCCAAAATAAATTCTTTGCCTTTTTGAAAATTCCTCCTTATAAATAATTCCTCAGAATTTTTGAAAAGTCCTTTTTTTGAAAGAATTCCTCTTTGAAAGGTTTCTTGAAGATGGACCTTCTTGAAAGGGAAGAACCCTTCAAACTTCCTAAAAATGACCATTTAAAGACCCAAAGAAGCCTTCATGATGCTTTTCTCATTAAAAAAATCCTCTAAAAACCAAAGTGAATGCCTCAAAAAGGCCTATTAATCATGGATTATTTCAAGGACTTTTCAGGACCAATAATTGACTCACAAGACAAGCTGGCATGATATGCAAAGTTTCAAATGGTAGGGGTGACAATTTGACCTGTAAGGTCAAAATTTTCAACATTTTGGTGACTCAACTGGGAAGTGCCTGCTATGCTTAAGAACCAAACCATGTACATGACTCCTGAACTCACAAATTAATGATAAATTTTATCCATGACTACAAATTCTCTTTTGACCTGGCATGAGACAACCTTCATCCTCCAAAATAAGAAGAGAAACACACAAAATAGGAAAACTAACTAAACAAATCAAATGTGCAAATATAACTAAACTAATGTGCTTAAATATCACTTGGAGGAAAATAAACAAATAAACTTAGCTCTTCAGTAGCACTATTTTAAATTTATCCCAGGGATTGAAAGCTCTTCACCATCCATCTTTGCAAGTTGGAAGGCATTGTGGGATTTATAGCTAGAGATTATGTATGGACTACTCCAAAGGGAATCAAAATTTATGTGCCTTCATGGTTTAGCTCTATCCACATCCTACTTGATGACTAAATCTCCTTCTTTGAAACTTTATGAAGAAGCTCCCTTGTCAAAATCTCTCTTCACTTGTGCTTGATGAATTTCCATGGCTAACATGGACTGATTTCTTATCTCTTCCAACTCTATAAGCTGAACATACCTGGTCTCTATGGGCTCATTCTCCAACAACTCAAGTTGATGCATTAGTTATAAAACAAGAAACTCAAGAAAAATGGGTAACCTTGCTTCCTTACCATATACCAGCTTGTATGGAGAGTTGGCTATTAATCTTTTGTAAGTGATCTTATCAGTGTATAGAGCTAACTTTAACCTGAAATTCCATGACCTCTAATTATCTTCAATAGTTCTTCTTATGATCCTCAGTAGGTTCTTATTTGTAGATTTATCAAGGCCATTTCCTTATGGATAATAGTTTGATGAAGTGCTAAGATAAATCCCATGTTGGATAGCCCATTGGTTAATCCTAGTTCCTACAAAATCCATTGAATTATTAGAAATAATAGTTGAAGGAACTCAAAATATAGTAATCAAATGTTCATATAAATCTATAACATTGGTTTCATTTGCTTCTTTCAATGCCACTGCTTCTATCCAATGTGTGAAGTAATCTGTAGTAGTTAGAATCTATTTATGTCCCTAACTTGAAGGAGGATTTATGAGACCAATAAAATCCAATCCCCATTGGAAAAATGGTTGATCCACCATAATTGGTTGAAGAGGTAAGGTTGCAAGTTTCACTTTTCTTACAAACATAGCACACTATTTACACTTTCTAACCCATTCATGGCAATCACCAAATATACTAGGCCAATAGCACCCACCTCTCATGATCTTAAGGGTTGTATTTTTTGACAAAAAATGTCCTCCACCATATCCATCATGGAATTATTCAAGATATCTCTAATTTTGGCTTGGCTCTATACATCTTAGCAACATGCCATTGATATCTTTCTTGAACAAAACACTATCAACAAGTAAAAATGGAATTGATTGCAACCTGAAGTATCTTCTCTTTGAATCACTTAGATGAGAGGGATAAATACCATCTTGGAGATATCTTACCAAGTCATGAAACCAGCTAGAAGGTGAGGTATGACCAGCTTCAACCTCTTCATCATTTAACACCAAAATAATCTCATTAGTCTCTTGAAAGTATTGAACTAAATGATCAGAAAGTCCTTTACCTCTAATCAGCTTTGTGAACTTAATTTTTACATCATACTCCATTACCTTGGTTATCTAACTAGCTCTTTTTTCATTTATATCTTTGTTCAAAAGGAACTCCTTGATGTTTAGATGAGAAACCATTAGGTATATTTTATTGTTAGACAACAAATGTATAAACTTTTTAAGAGACCTTATAACTGAAAGCACATGTTTTTCAATAAAAGAGTACCTTATTTCATACTCTTCCAAGCCTTGACTAAAGAAGGATATTGGTTGCTCCAAAGCCTCATGATTTTTTACATAAGAATGTCTAAAATGGTGTCCATGTTAGCATATATATAATGAAATCTTTTGTGAAATATAGATTTATAAGTGTAGGAGCACTAGTTATGGCTTTCTTAATATATTCAATACTCTTTACTCCTTTTTTGGACTACCTAAAGCTCTGATTATTATTTAGCATGGCAAAATCTAAAATATATCTCCTTATGAAATTGATTTTCCTAAAGAATCTTTTCAAATCCTTTTTGTGCTTAGGCAAGGAGAGAGAAATAATGGAGTCTACCCTTTCAAAATGTATGCTTAAACAATACTTTGAAACTACATGTCGAAGGAGCTTACCTTCATGAATTGAGAAGACACACTTTTTGGGATTTAGAGATACCCCAAATTGCCTACACATGTCAAACACCTACTTGAGATGAACCATGTGATCACTTACAATCTTTGAAAATACTATTATATCATCCAAATAAACAAGTACAAACTTGTTAACAAGACCTTGGAATGCCATATCCATGGCTCTCTAAAAGGTTCCTCCAGTATTAGATAAATTGAAGGGCATCTTTTTATATGCAAATGTCCCCCACTTAGTTGTTAACGTTGTCTTAAATTATTCCTCTTCCTTGACCAAAATTTGATTGTAGCCACTATATCCATCCAACAAAGAAAGCATCTCTGAACCTGCACCCAGCTTTAAAATTTATTCCATTGATGGCAATGGGTAGTGATCTTTAAGTGAATCCCTGTTCAAATCATGAAAGTTGACACACAATCTAATTTCACCATTATTATTCCATACTAGAACAATATTTTCCACCCAAATTGAGTGCTTGATTAGAAATATAATAGCTAACTCTATGAGCTTGTGAAGCTCAGCTCTCATCAAAGGCTCAATCTTAGGATTGATGGGCCATTTGTCTTTATCTCATTGATTTAGTTTTAGCCTCTAACTCAATGGTGTGTTGAGATAAACTTGGGTCAAATACCTTGAGATCATTATATTTCCATGCAAAAACATCAGCAAAACTTGTGCATAACTCAATGAAATTTTCCTTTTTTGAAGGAGTGCATACCTTACCCAACTTTAAATTCTTACCAACTGCAATCTCTACATTATCATAGTGCTCTTCTTTTGTTGACAAGGATGAATTATCCTTCCTTAACTCATCATCACCAATAAAAATGTTCTCAAGTATGACCAATCCCTTGAGCAACTTATTTATTTTTAGTTGTATAACCTAATCACCATACTACTGCAAATACTTTGATTGGTTTTTTGAAGAAAACTTAGCCTCCTCTTGTAAGAATTTCACAATTTGATTGTCATCTTTGAACACTAGCCAATTCTCATGATTATTTAGAATATAAGGTCTTACACCACCTTTATATGTGACTAAATTTTCTTACTTTTTAAATCAGTTGGGATACTAAATTATGACCCAATGGTAGCCAACCTATCTACATGTTTATTCTCACCTCTCAGTATTGCCTAAATGTTAAAAGCTTGAAAATATTCAAGTAAATCCCATATTATATGCTTGTAATATTTAAGCAATAAATTTTTACATATATTTAAACCTCTTACTTGGTGAACTATAAGTTCACTATCACCAAAAACTTTTAAGGAATTGACTTTCATCTTCCTAGCACACTGCAAACCGTGAATTAATGCCTCATACTCTGCAGCATTGTTTGAACAACCAAAATAAAACTTAATATAAGATAAATAAATTTGATTTTTTTAAGAAACCAACATCATTCCATCCATGGTACCATGTTTATTCATTGATCCATCAAAGTACAATTTCCATAAACTTTCACTAGATTCATCATTCTTAACCATGGCTAGAATTGGTACATCATTCTCATGAAGATAATACACACCAAGTCCTTCAATCAGCTTATAATAATCATGCTCATGAAAATTGGAAGCCCACTCATCAAGAAATAAATCTGTAACCCCATCCAAAGGTGATTCATTTTCTACTTCACTAGTTTCTAGTACATCATCCGAGATGATACAGTTAGTGTTCACAACACTTGGCATATATGGCTCCATATGGAAACATGCATTGGGATCAAAATTAATCATTACCTTGGTACCATACCTAGTTTTGAACATCAAATAAGTCCAATAATCTGATAAATATCCCCCAATCTTTGAGGTGAAGTCCCTTGAAAGGCATATAGCAAAGTAAGGAAGCAAGTCTACCACAACATCTTGTTGAATAGTAACATTGGGACAAGCATGTAATGTCAATTTCAGATATATGATAATGCCTAATGTCGTTTTTGGTGACCATCTGATTTCAATACCCCCTTAGTGTTTGGATCATAAATAATGTTGAGTCTATCTGCAATCTATTTAGGCATGACTGTACTACTAGCTCCACTATCTACCATACAGTTATGAACCAAAGTATCACCTATTATCAAAGAAAGGTAGAAATGAGGGGTTTTATTTTATTTTACCTAATTTTTATCCACACTTAACATCTTATTTACTTGATGTACTTGTTTCTTAGTTGGTTGATTCGATTTAGTTAAGACAATACCTTATTTCTCAATAGGTTTTGGAGATAATTTGAGAGTTGAAAGCTCTTGGATGAGCATATCTCTTTGTCCAAGGATGGAAAGAGAATCCCACATGATAATTATAATATTATACTTATTCATCTAATCTAATATATTGAACTGAGATCCAACAACCTTTGGTTACACTTTCTAAAGCATTGGTTGCTCACGAACTAGAGGTATTTGATGAAGTTTACTTACTTCTATATTTTGATTATTCTGAGTTGTAGGGGAAGAAAGTTGTTATTTTTTAATCTTAGAAACAACATTAGGAGTACATGAAGAATTTATCACCTCTTGAGCCTCATCAATGGCTCTTCTTTTATCTCTAGTTATAATTGTAACTTGACCACTTGTATAGTTAGTTTTAACACCCTGCGTAAAAGCAACATGATCATCCACTTGCCAATTTATATTAATGGCATTAGGTTGCCCTTAAAATTTTTGAGTCTCTCTTTTTGATGACAAACTTGTATCTTGGTAATGACCTCCTTTAAAATAAAACTCTTCTTGTGTCATTTATGGCATAGTGATGTTTTATGATACCAAGGCTTGGTTTTGAGCATCATTAAGATTTGAGGACTGCCAACCTAAATCCCACATCAAGTTGCTTTGAGGTGGGGTGGGAACAATGGCATTTGAAGTGGAAATATTATTAGGATCAAGGGTAGAATATGGCTTAGCTGAAATTATGGCTCCTTGTGTTTGATAAGGTGGTTTATTCTCTCTAAAACCTTGATAAGGAGGCTTTTGATCTTTGAAGGGCTGATAGGTGGTCTAATTTTGTTGTTGATAGGGCCTATTAGCCTAAAATTATTGCTTTTTGATTTGTAATATTTCATTCCCAAAGGACTATAGTAAGATTTTCAACTCTCCTAACGCACTAGCTTGACTAGTAGGGGATGTAATTTGAGCTTGAGGTGATGGAATAGGAGCTAAGGATGGAATTTGAGGAAATTGAGGGGCTGGTATAGAATTAAATTATGGGAATATAGGCATTATAGGCCATAGAGAAAGCTTGCCAGCTTGTTTCAAATTATTCTCTTCCCTTATTATAACTTCATAAGTATCTGGTAAAGGTAATACCACCTATTGACTATATCATCACACTAATGTCAGAGTTAAGGGCTTTCAAATAGTATATGAATGCATATTCAAGGGATGGCCTAATCAAAATAGGTATCCTAGTCCATGTCTTTTGGAATTTGAGATTAAAATTAGACATGAACTCATGAGGAGCTCTCATTATGGTAGTTAACTATTCAACCAAAGAGAGGTGATCAAATTTTTCTTCAAATTGCTTGACTAAGGCTATACCAAATTCATTCCAAGTAGAAATGGAATTAAATGGTAGGTTTCTAAACCAATAAAATGCTTTCCTTTAAAGGAATCAACAAGCAATCTAATAGCAACATTATCTTTAACAACATTATGGACTGAACAGAGATTAGCTACATCTTAGATATGCTCAATAGGGGTTGTTTGATTTTCTCCTAAGAAGAATGGGATGATCTTAAAGGTAGAAATAGGAATGTCATCAAAATGGGCTAAATTCAGTGTGTTACCTCTATTGAATGGGACAAACACATGCTTTTTGATATCCATTTGGATAGTAGGGGTTGTAGTGATTAGAATAGTAGGATAACCAGGAGACAAATATTATTTTTAAAGATATGGGTTTATCTTAATAAACCTTGATCTTTTATATGACGTAGAAGAAAACTCAATGAATTCAAAAGGAATACCTTTGCTAGCTGGCCTCGTAGTAACCTTTGGCATGAAAGAATTTCCTAAATGATATTATGAACTCTACAACCTAAAGAATCTTTAGCTTGTGATAAATATAGATATTCTCTTCTATTGCAAATGTTTCTCCTCAACTCTAAACTTTAGCTATGCCAAGGAGTAAGTGTCCCATAAGGCATGTCAAAAACTATTGTCAATCAAACTCACACCCTTGCGAAGGTAGTTTTAGGCCTTCATAGTCTGCTAAAACATGGAAATAATCCTAGGATGTGGGTGGCTTAATCAATAGATTGAATCTCTAGATTCTAAGGGCTAGCTCCCTTTGGTGTAACAATTAGGATTTCTACTCTATGCTAAAAACTACTAGGAAAAGGGAAGAGGAAAAAGGTAAGAAAGGAAATTGAAAGGAAATCCTATCTAATGATGGTGATACACCTGTATTCTGGTTCATCCACTCAATTGAGCTTCTAAAACACTGATTAGACAAGAAAAGATCAAATCTTCAACTCTAATTGATTCTTATGCATCAGTATTTCATGAAAAGGTTCTATCTGGTGATCAAAGCTTGAGTTAAATTATGAAATAGGTATGATTCAAGGCACTAGATATCCACTTACATCTATTGTAACTTCACCCAAAAGACATCAAACATACAACATGGCCTACATAATATGATCAACTAGTAACTAGGTAAGAATTAGGACTTGACAAGGAAGGAAATTCTATCACATATGCAAATAATTGACATAAATACACTATACCAAACCCCTAGAATTTGAAAATAGTCCTTTTATTTATCTAAAAAGGTTATAAAACTCAAATTTTGGCATAGTCTGGTCTTTCCAAAAGAGGGATCCTTTTTAGATGGCTAAAAAGCCAACTTATATAGAAAAAAGCATACAAAATCCAACAGATTGGCATTGAATATAGGAGATCATATCAACTCCCACATCACACAAGTCCAACTTGAGCTATCAAAAGATAACATAACCTTCAAATAATATCCTTTTGTCTTATGTCTTGCACGAAAAAACTCCTTGGCATTTGAAAAGGATGGTGGGCCCATCTCAAACTAATATACTCCATGCATGAAAGCTACACCAAATCTTCAAAGAGAAACTCCACTTGATGTATTTGGAAGTTGAGTTGAAATAAAAGAAAGTCCTTTGCATGGAAAATAAGGAAAATGCATGATAAGACTTGTCTAGTCAACTCCAAGTAACTTCATCTTGCATGAGATGATGCTACACTAATCCTTAGATGAAGAACTCCAATTTGAACAAGTTGGAAATGTTGAAAGCCTTCAATTAACAAGATAAATTAGAATAGATGTGACAATTTGACAATCAACTCAAACTCAAGAGCAATCAACTCCAAATGGCCTCCACTTGCATGAAAAGGGGCTTTGAAAACTAAAGCATGTATGAAATTCCAAGTTAAGCAATCAACTCCAAATGGCCTCCACTTGCATGAAAAGGGGCTTTGAAAACTAAAGCATGTATGAAATTCCAAGTTAAGATCAGATATGCAAAATTTGAAAATCCAAGTTAGCTCCTTGAAATTCCTTAGTCTTTTGCTCTCGGGCTCTTCATTTGGTCACTCTTCCATGGGAATTGGTCTTTGGGACTTTTCTTTTGGCATGTATTCCTATGGGCTACTTGTCCATGGCTTATTCCTTTAGAGGAATTTTTTTGGGCTTTTTATTATGGACTTTTCCATTAGATAATTTATTTGAAGGAATTTATGTCTTGGACTTTTTGAAAATCACTTTCCTGTGAACAATTTTTCTAAAGGAATTTATGTCTTCATATTTTTTTAAAATCACCCTTCAAAAACCTTCAATTGGACCTTCCCAAAAGGAAATTACCTTTCGGAGGTTTTGCAAATGCCTTTTAGAAACACTAAAATACCCCTTCAAACTTATGAAAATGACCTTTCAGAAAAGTTGCAATGGCCCTCAGAACTTTGAAATGGTCTTTGAAAAAATTGAAAAGGACCGCAGAACTTTTAAAATGGTCTTCAAAAAAATTGAAAAGGACCTCAGAATTTATGAAATGGTCTTCAAAAAAATTGACAAGTGACCCTTCAAAAAATTTGTAATTGTCCTTCGAAAAGATATCCTTGGGACTTTTTGTTTTCTTCAATTTCCATGGACAATTTTCCCATAGACTTGATTCTTTCGACCTATTTGAAAAGTCCCTTTGGCTTTGAAAAATGGACTATTGGATTTTGAAAAGTTTGGACCATTGGATTTTGAAAAGTGCCCATTTCCTTGAAATTTTTCTCCTAAAATAAATTCTTTGCCTTTTTGAAAATTCCTTCCAAAAGAATTCCTCAAACTTTTTGAAAATTCCTTTTTCTGAAAGAATTCTTCTTTGAAAGGTTTCTTGAAGATGGACCTTCCCAAAAGGGAAGAACTCTTTGAACTTCATAAAAATGACCCTTTAAGGACCCAAAGAAGCCTCCATGATGTTTTTATCACAAAAAAATACTTTGAAAACCAAATTGAATGCCTCAAAAAGGCATCTTAATCATGGATTATTTTAAGGACTTTTAAGGACCAATAACTGACTCATAAGACAAGCTGGCATGATATGCAAAGTTTCAAATGGTATGGGTGAAAATTTGACTTGTAGGGTCAAAAGTGTCAATAGTAATGGTCTCCCCAATATTGGTTTCACTAATAATAATGTTTATCGTATGTGCCTCATGAGAGTGAGATGATTCTGGTTTATTATCATGGTGATGGGTATAAGGGGCATGATTAGGAAAAGGTTTGTAGAAGATGTTAAAGGAATGATTAAGAGGTGCATTGGGATTATCAAATACAATTTATCCACTATCAATTAAGCTTTGTAAAAGACTTTTTAAGGTATTTCATCTACTAACATCATGTCTTATAACCCAATGAAAGGCATAATGGTCATTCTTATTATGCCAACCAAGCACAGGGTGAGAAGCATCAAATTATTGGGGTAATTTGATAGGTTGAAGTTGGATGATGTAAGCTTTGAGAAGTTTATCCAAAACTGATGCATAATATTTCCCTATGGTGGTATACTATTTTGGAGGAGCTCAATTTTGATTTCGGTTTTGCTAGTTGGAAAATGTGGAATAATTGTTTTGATAAGGTTGTCGATAATTGGTGGTGGAGCCATTTTTAGGACCACTAAGTTTGTAGATGCTTTTGTTTTGGTATTATTTAGTGGTTTTGGTGGAGGAAGGGTCAATGGATTTAAATATAGAATTTTTGTTCTTTAGTTTCAATTTCCCTTCATCAATGGCTTAGTTTTCAAGTTTACGTGCCATGGTGAATACCTCATCAAAAGTTATAAAAGTTTGAACTTGAAGAGTGGGGGTAATATTTTTGGCACAACCCCAAAAGAAGATCTCATCAACTCAAGTTTGGGTAAGGAGAAATAAATTTTGTTGATGAGACCTCTCCATCTAACTATGAAATTAGCAATTGATTCACCATCAAATTGCCTAATAAAATAAAGATTGGTAATTAAAACCTTTGTAGATATATTTACTGAGAAATGCTCTAAAAATATTTTGGCTAGTTGTGAGAAGGAAAAGATGGAGTTCTTGGTGAGATCATTATACCAATCAAGGGCCAATCTTGATAAATACATGGGGAAGGTACAAAGGAGGACAGCATCGTCATATGCAATCAAATAACAAGAATGATGAAATGCTCTTAAATGTTGTTAGGGCTCCTCCTTGCCTTGAAATTTGGAAAACTTGGGTAATTCCCATTGAGGAGGATAAGAATGGATAGGAAGGGATGGATGGATGGGTTTATTACAGATTTGATCATAGGATAAAATGTTATGAGAGATAAAAATAGATGACTCTAGGTTGGTCATCCTATCCATTAACATCTTGACTAAGTCTATTTGAGATTCGGAAGCTACATAATTAGGTGGTAAATTTTGTTGAGGTTGGGTGGAATCAATGTATGGATAAGTGGTATAAGGTGTTGAAGAAGTCATATATTGGTAAGCAGTCATAGGAGGTTAGCATGGTGGGGTGGAAGGTGTTATGTATCCTTATGGGTTAGAAACATATGGGTAAGATGTCATGGGTACCTATTGGGGGGTTGATATAGGTTGTTTTAGAGGTATTTTTGGGTTGGTAGATGGTGGTATGGATGTATATTGGGATAGAGGTAGGAAAGTGCTAGCTAGTTGTTGGTGGGTGGTAACTCTAGTGCTAATAGGTAGAAGTGTTTGAGGTATGGAAAGTAAAAAACTCCAAATTGGGGTGGAAATTGGTGGGTTATTGAAATAAGGGGAATGGTATAAATAGGGGTAGAAGATACTCCCATAGTCAAAGGAGTATAGGTGATAAGAGGTAAAGTTGATCCAATGTTGGTTGGGGTAGTAGGAGTTTGGTTGTTGGTTGGGATGTTGGATGGAGTTTGGGGAGTGGTACTGGATGGGATACTGGAAGAAGAATAGGCTTGGGTAATCATGGGTTAGGTTGAGGTGGAACCCACTAGAATAAAGGGAGGCATACCATAAGGAAGATCCATAGAAGGAACATAATAAAGAGAGGTATAGTTAGATAAGGTGTTAAGGTAATATTGAAGAGCCATGGGGTTATTATAGAGGAAGGAAATAAAATCCACATCACCCTCAACAAAAATCTAAAACCTATTATGAGGGGGAGAAAAATGAGGGAAACCCTCAACATCAGAAGTATACTCTATGGAGAAAGAAGAAGAAGGTGGTTGTTGGTTGGTTTGATTCCTCAGTTATTGTTTGGTAAAGACCATGAGAGGAAATAGGAGATAAAATGATTAAACTCACACCTTAAAAAAATAGCAAGTAATAGAAAATAACTCAAGGCAATTAAAATATACACTACAAGTGCATTTAAACTTAGGATCCTTTTTAGATCACTTTTGGATTATGCCTTAGAAAGTGTGAAGAATAAATTTGGTTCCTAGATTAGGTACTAAAGAGGAAATCTAAGGTTGGTTTTAGGTTATGTTTAGGTGCTCAAGAGAGAAATCTATATTGAACTTTGGTACATGGCTTGGTATTGGGGCCCACCCCCTCACTTTACACACTACAATAATAAGGGTGTCAGTGCTTAGCCAAAATGTACTAAATTTTAAAGTTTATACTCAACTAGAGAGTTGAGTTGGTTATCCCCTTGGTAATGACCTCCAATTAAGATTACCAAGAAAGGGTAAGGTTTACCAATAGGTGATAAAATCCTAGTCAGGCCTTGTCTCAAGTATGTTTTGATGTGTTGATTGATTATGTGGTTTGGATAAGTGTGTGATAATAAGAGTGAAAATTATGATTAATTACTTTACCTTTAAGTTACTAGATGAACTAAAACAAGCAAGCAATCAATGTATGTAAAAGGTTTATTTTAAGCCCAAAATAAATTTTAGATTTCATTCGATGAGCATACAATAAAGAAGAAAAAGGGATGCTAAGTCCCACCAGGAGTTCCAAAGTTGTTCTCTTAATTTTTGCTCATTTCTTAATTTAGAACCAAGTAAGAAACTAGTAAAAGGGGTGTGTAAAGGAATACCTGGTAAAATTGTGCATATGATCTAGATGATGATGAGAACTCCTCTTTAGCTTGGAAGGAATAACCTATAGATAAGAAAGACACTAGAAAAGGGGTTGTTAGCAAGATAGTTGAGTGGACTACCTAGCGTGAGCTAGATCCAAGAAGCGTATGTTTTCTAGGAGGTTGTTAATCCACTATTTATAATAATTAAGCTGATGTAGATGAAACTAAATAATACTTGAATTAAATAAAATTAAATTAAATGTATGTAATAAGAAGAAAGTAAAATTATTGTTCAAATAAAATTACTAAAATATCAAAATCAGGTCAATACCTATGCTAAAATAGTTGGGATCAGGTTCAAAAATTAGAGAAGTATCTATGAATAGGTAGGAACACATAAAATAGGGTTTGGTTGGGATTAATGGGTTGAAAATAACTTTTTGTTATTTTCTATGATAGTGATCATTGGTAGTTGGGTGAATCATTGACAGTTGAGGTTTATCATCAATGATTGGGTGACCGTCAATAGTTGAGGTGACCATCGGTGGTTGTGCTAACTATCAATGGTTACCTATGTAACTCTAGAAATATTCATAAAAGGAATTATAGATTCGGTAGATGGTCAAGTGTGGTTTAGAATATGGGTTTGGTTAGAAATAGAATGTTGGAAGATGAGTTTGATCAGGTCAGGGTATTTAGAAATGAAATATAACAAAAAAAATAAGAATGAAGTTACTGTAACTCATTAGATGGTTGATGGAAGGCTAAAGAAATTTGGCTAGAGTAATAGTAATTTTTCCTTAAGAGCAATCTATATAAAGGGTTGGGTCTCTGTTGATATTACTTGCTTGCTGATAGAAGGATGGATACCTATGTGTAAGAATATTTGATAGCTTGGATATGGATTTGTGGCTTTCTCCATCCTTTTCACTTCTTACTTCTCTCCTTTTATAGGATGAAGTTACTAATTATGTAGGAGTAAGTTACTAATTAGGATGGAAGATAAATTTTCCTATTACAATGCTTTAAATCTTGTTATCACTGCATAAGGGAAGTTCTTAAATTATGCCATGCATATCTCATACACATCTAGAATTATCTTTAAAGTAGGTTTGATGACCTGACCATCGATGGTTAGGCTGACCATTAGTGGTCAAGTGCCTAGGGATAAATGGGTAAAAATAAGTTATAAGAAGGTGAATTAAAAGGTTAAGTTTGTAATTAGTAAATGGGCTAAGTCAACTAGGTGGTCAACTATTTTTAGGGTTAGGTAGGTTTTCAAGGTGTTTCAACATCTAAAACTATGTAGTTTTTGAGTGTCTACACTACTTTGATGTGCTCATAAGCCTAACACTACAAAAAAATGTCATATCCAACCTGAACCTCCAATGTGTCTTTTACCCCAACATCTCTATGTACACCTATGCTAAAAGGGTTAGAGCCCATGTAAATACTATGAAATATTCCCACATGTCTGCCACCATACCTATTAATCCCAAGGGAAATTGACCTTCCCTTGAATCTATAAATTCATAGTAAGATATGGTCAGCATGATCATCATCATGACTAATCTCCCATCTACATCCTCCTCATATAAACCCTCAAAATCAAAACCTCTAATTGTAAAAGTGATGTTCATAGCATCCTCCCTATACATTCATGCTAGCATTTTTACACATCCCCTCTCTTACACCAACACAATCAATACACTCTATAGTGGTAACTATAGTATACAGTAGATGTCCTCCATATTTTTAGTGATATCCCCTATAGGTAGCTATAAATTCCCTATAGCCACATCCCATCACTCTAGTAAAGCTACTAATAGCCCCACATCCCTATGCACATGATGATAGTGCCACAATCCTCTAAAACTAATAGCCTCCTTGTGTTCCCATTCATCATTGCTCATCTAGTCTCACAACTACTCTAATAGTGGTGGTACTCGATCTTGTCTTATCAGTCAAGTTTGTGCCTAAATTTTTAGGTCAACCTCATAATTTTATTTCTTATCCTCTTAAATATCTCTTAAATTCTTCCTATCCTATCTTAAATTGGTACCAATCTTAAGGAATCAATATCATTCCTTCAAGATCATTGTCAATTCGATATCAATCAATGATAATCAAAAATAAATTGGCATTAATCTAATAATAATCGACATCAATCCCTAATAGTTTTTGTACTAATATCCAAAATTCAAAAAATTCAAAAAAATGTAAAAAATATCAAAAAACTTAGTAAAAATTAAAACCTACCTTATCATGAGATCATCACCTCCTCCTCTATCCTCTTTTGCTAGCCTCCATCATTCATAATTATCCAAGACATGTAAATGGGTGTCAAATTTTTTACTCTTGTGACGATCATAAATGAATGCCTAACATGTTAAACTTACTATATATAGCCCTTGGAAATTGACATTGATTATATTATGATCAACACTGATTCTATGCAATCGACATCAATCCATCTGAATCGATATCAATTAGCTCCATTTGGATCCTTCTTTATAGTACTTGTAAATTTTTCACATCCCTCCAGTCTTGACCCCAAGGCCATCTAAATTATATTTTTTATATTTATCCTATTACTTGTTACCATGCATTACTAGTTAGTGGACTTAGACCCTATATTGGTCTTATAGCCTTTAAGAGGCCTATACTTGTTTAGGAGACTATCCCTTGTGGATCCTAAGAGTGTACCTTATCTTGAGAATAACTATCTCTAGGTAGCACACATGTCCTGAGTACACAAAATGCTTTGGTCAGCCCATCCTAGCCTTTGTTCTCTTAGTTACCTTAGATTGAGCCTAAAAATTCATAGTTGTGGTAATCTATTACTTGTTTTCCTTGTGTCATTTATGATTGGATATCATGCATCTTGTTCATGTAAAATTATACTTCAGTGTTACCATTGTAGCTTTGACACTCATTTGTTATCTATTTTATCCATTACCACCTGATTTTAAACCCATCACTACATCATCATCATTCACTAGCTCTTGGTTTGAGGGGGGATACCTCCTCACATAAACCTAGGACATTATATCTCTCTTTATTTTTATCTCACGGTAGGTTGTTAAATCTACTCAACAAAAAGGAGCAAATGTAGGCACTAGGATTTCACACAATAATATTTGTGTTAGTGTAGGTCTTAAATACCCTTTCTTATTACATCCTTATTTCAACCCACGTAATTACCCAATTACTATTTTATCCTTACCCCATGTAATTAATTTTATTAATTACTATTTCACTTATGTAATTTATTTTAACTACTTACCAATAATTAAAATCTAGCTAAAATCTACCAAAACACAATAAAAATAAATAGTTTTAACCCCCTAACAACTCCCTCACCATCCAAAATATGTTTAAAAACTTAAAGCCTAGTTTAAATTCATTATTTAAACCACTTCAATAGCCTATGGTAAAAATAGGCCAGCATCAGTACCAATCCCCATGATCAACACTGATTATATTGAATCCACATTGATTTAACCATATGCCTCCTTAAGCAAAGGATTGTAATTCTATACCTAAAACTTTGCATTAGAATGCTAAAGAAATTTCTATGAAACATTTGTGAGATAATTTCTCACCTATTGGAAAGCCACACTCACAGACCCCTCAACACCCATCCAAAGGTTAGAAATCCACTTGTCAACCTCATAATTACTATAGATTTAGAGCTCTATGAAAGTAAGTACATTTACTTATTTTAATCAATTATATCTTTTTACTATATATTTTATATTCATGTTTATCACCCTTATCATTCCTAAGCCATCTTAAGCTATCCTAGATCCCATCAAACCAATCCTTAGGCTCTTATTTTTAAAACTTTATATATATTGCTAGAATTGATGTCAATTCCCAGAATCAGCATCGATCCTGTAGGACTGACATCAATCTTTGTTTAAATCCTTTTCTATCTATAATCTAAATTTTTTTATGTTAGCATCCCTGAATTAATCTTAATCACTTATTTCTTAAACTATGAGTTTCACTTGTAGATGACATTGCCCAGAGTTGTGCATGACATAATCACCATTCATGATTTGCCTATAATTTGATATCCTTTCTTCTCTGACTAGAGTGATATTACTTTTGAATTATGACTCTATGGAATTTCATTTTTCCCCACCATAGAGGACATTTTTGATTAGTTAAAATCCATGCAAGCATAAAAAGACTTAGCGGAAGCTTATTGGCATGTTTATTTTACTAATCTCCATGGAATGTATGTAGATTAATTTAATTTATTTTAATTTTATATATGTATCATTGCATGCATATTGTAATTTAATTTACTATTTTTATCCTCTTAAGTGCTTATAAAGTGGGCTGACATTCTTATTAGAAAGTGTACTAATTCTTAAGACTGGTCTATTACCAGGCAGTTCACTAACATATCCTATTAAGCAATATTTTTTTAGTTTTCTTGTGTGCAGGTAGTCCTTCCTAGCCAAAAAGGAGCTCCCACATCATTGGATCAATAGTGCACAATCTTTTATATCATAGGTAAGCCTTGAAACCCTATATTTCAATTTATGTTTTTAGTAATCTCTTTTAAAAAAGAATGAACAAAAACTACTTTAACATTCCCTTCTTATTTCCAGAATATACTCAGTTTTCAATTTTCAAACTTTCATCATAATTATCATGATGGATGTCATTTTCTAATTTTTGGTATAAAGTCTTATGGTTTATTTTGCATGCCTATTACCCACCATTTGTAGAAATATGTTCATGTATATCACTCCTCTCATGGACCATGTTATAACTTAACTTATTTCACACATTGGTCCACCCTCTCTTAAGTCCCACTTCTATGTGGATCATTATTGTATGGCTTACTTTGAGTTACCTATGGTTACTACTCAATGATAGAGATATCAGAAGACTCTTTTTATTTTACCTCCACTTAGACCAATTGATTACCATCTCTCACATCCTACCTCTACTACTCACCCTCAAAAAATAGTAGATCATGTGGTTTGAGTTGTTACTAGATAGAAAATGATGCCTCCTTAGTCTATACAAGAGCATCATAATCCCACCATCCATCCTCATCCCCAAAACACTACAATGGGATGTAGGGATCCACATAGAGCATTTGATATTGTGGATTAGTTGAGAAATACACTAGCTAAGATTTATATATTAGAATAACTCAAAAAGGCAACCATTTTTAAAGATATTCTTTTTCAAACACTCAATCAAACATCTTTGCCTCATGACACAAATCCCAATTACTTTTAATATATCATGAACACTATCAAGGACATTATTTATTTTTTCAATGAGGATTTGCCTTCACAGTCAATTATTGATCAAAATCTACCACTCTTGATTTGAGCACAAATAAATAACACCACTATTAAATGAGTTCTATTTGACATCAGTTTAGGACTTAACTTATGCAATCTCACATTTATACAGACTATGGGGGTTGATATGACATCCATTCAAAATACATGTAAGAACATTAGAGGTTTTGAGGACATTCTTAGATAGGCATTGGGTTCTATTACATTGGATATTATGGTTGGGCCAAAAACCCTACCTATATAGTTTCAGGTGATGCCTAATCATTTGCACTATAACCTATTTCTTAGGAGACATTATATACATGTTATGGAGGTTATACCATCTACCTTTCATATATGTATTAATTTTTTACATGATGGATATTTATACACTTGCCCAATAGATAATCAACCATTCAAATATTGTAGATTCATCGATCCTACCACACTGAGTATATATTTAGATGGGACACCTCATGGTCTTATAGAATCCCCACCTCACAATATTTTGATTGAGAAGATGTATACATTTGAGGTTGGAGAATATAACACCACTATTCATACACCCATTCCATATCTTCCTACAACACAGCTACCTTCACCCATGATGGATGAGGACCTTCCTATAAGACAATTGTCCCCACCCATAATAGATGATGGGATTCTCACAAAATAGTTGCCATTACTTATTAATTCAAAGGAAGTATATATCAAAAACTTTGATATAGATTCCAGGCCACCATAGCGAATGATCCAACACCCATTGACATTGATGATTACTTATGTGTATTGAGCTTCAAACCAGTTGACCCTAGAGAGTAAAAAAATGATTTTAAGGCACTCATGCCTTTTCCCACACAAATAGAACCACTAGTTCATAGTCTTATAGCTACATGCCAACCCACTCAGTTATAGTTAGAGATAGATTCCTCCATTCACTCAATACATATGGTTACATCTATGGATATTGACCCAATTTTACATATTTACATAGGTAGTTTATAAGATAGACCACATTATATTCTATAAATATTACTTGATATATGACTGATGGAATTACCCACAGTTTATCATAGATCCATTAGAAAATTATCATAATAGGATGGAAGACCCTTTTGTCATTTTCATAGGCTTATAAGACATGATACAAATACATGCTCTAAATTACAATAGAATTTGAATAATTTCAAGGCTCAGAGCACTATTCAAATTACATAGCCTTCACCTCCACTAGTATAGGCATCAAAATAGAATCTTCACCGACATAGATATTAATATAATGATCTCTTGACTATCTAAGTTTTCATCTAGAACTAATACATCCCTCATGTTGTTATAGATGAGGATTCAAATTCCAAAACATTCACATTGGCATTTTTACAACATATAAGACATAAAGAAAGTGAGCTACAACATGTTATACATTATCATGATTCTTTAGTACATATCACACTACCAGTTGCATGTGGCCCAAAGGTGGCCAACACATTATTTTTCATCATGAGCACAGGCACTCATACACATGTTACCCTTGTCAGGACATGGTTATAGGCAATGGATGCCATAGTTAATCACACAAATAGATGCTTGAATTTTAGTCATGAAGGACACACTATTTGCATTTTACATGATGGCTTAGATGAGAATCATAGATTTCATATAGATATCTCATGGTCTAATTTGGTTCACCATAGGACTACATGGGAGGATTTTTACATAGTAAAGCAGCATGATAATCAGATGCATAAAATCAAGACTAATTCCAAGGGTAAGGCTACACTCATTTAGACAACATGGTATGATGATGATGCTTTATTTTGAGTTTGGGTAGATTCAGTATCTAATATTAGATGACCTCCCACCAAATCTGCCATTTAATTATCCACATCCAATGGATGTGATCTTAGGTATATAAAGACATTACACTTCATTTATACATTATCTCCTTTCTTTCCATAATTTACTTGTACATAACTTCCTTTATTATTTCTCCTTGTAGATAGTTTTATTTTCATGTTGTTTATACATAGCTTATATCTAGAAAATACAAACATAATATAATGTGTTCAAAACACAAAAAAATTAAATATTTACTTAGAAAACATAAATTATAGATTGTATGCATTTCCATGTTTACATTTCTTATATTTATTAGGTAATCCATATGATATCTATCTTAGTATAGTCAATTTTATCATACATACATATTTCACTTATTCTTGTCAAGTGTTCGTAGATGCTTACAAGACCCAACTCCACCACATACATCTAGATTTGTTACTATCTACTCATTAGGGGCATATACATGGATTCCTCATTTGATATAGTCACCCATTTGTGGGTATCCTATACATAAATTTTATTACCAAGTTACATATTTATAAACTCTATATCATAGATTTAGCATTATTATATCTTGATATTGATCATCTTACACTATTCAGATTTATTATCAACTACTACTACTCTAGACTTAGTTTATGAACATCCTTGATCTTATAAAAATTTGTACCACATATTAATACTTAATTTGATTTGTAGCTTCATTAGTTTAGACTTGATTATGCCTTTTTATTTCTACATTTATTCAAGAGCATTTGAATATGCCTTTGTTCTATAGCTCTATGCCACTTTATTTTATTGTAGATATGCTTTGGACATGTGCCCATGTCCTTGTGTGTGATTTATTGATTATGTATGTGAACATTTGAACATGTCCATCCATGTGACTCTAAGCCAACCTTACTTTCTCTATATGTATGTGTGCATTTAAACATGTTTGCATATGTCTTTACTTTCTCAAATTTAGTGACATATGCCCATGTCCCTTGTATTGTGGCCCCTTTCTTACTTTGTGTGCATCATGCATGTGGTCTGTATTATTTCATGTATGCATCATGTCCATAACACTTGTCTCTCATTTATTACACACTCTATTTTTAGATGCCATGAGGACCTCATGCATCTCCCCTTCCTTTTTGAGTGTCGTGATGGGCATCATGCGCCATCCCCCTAGGTAGTTACTCAATTTATTACTCAAATTTATTGTTCATATGCATGCTTACATTATTATATCTATCTTGATAGCCTTGTGAATGTTAGATCTAACATACATCATATATTACCAACTTATGCATAAATTATCTTACATTTTGATTTCATGTATACACATTATAATGGTTTATTACATAGATATCACATATGCTTAGGCTAACACATATCATGTAGAGATTTTTATTTTGAAGACAATTCTTACATAGGTTCATCAAATCCCCTTAAAAGAGGGGGCACTCAGAAAGGTTTGTCATAAAGACCGGGCCATTTGAATGCACTCAAAGTATAATTTCTAGCATGTAAGCATAGAATAGAGACCTTAGTTTCTGAAAAACATATTGGAAAATATTTAGATAGAGATCAGAGTCAATTTGGTAGAAAAATAACACAATTGGACATTACTACCAAAAATGGACACTAGTGCCATACTGTTACGATCCACAATATTGAGCTATTGTCCAATAGCCCCAAAAGTAGAAAAATATAGATTTTATACAAAGGCACAGTAGTTATAGTCCAATTTTGCATAGATCAGTTACAAATTATCAATCTTTGCTCAATTTTGCTTAGTTTTGTAAAAAATCATACCCTTTTGCTCAAATTGGGGGCATCATGCACAACATAAGCACTCTCATTTCAATTTTAGATACTCAAATACATATTATTACAACTTAATCTATAATCCATATGCAAAGCTATCAAATTTGGGGGCATGTGCATGGCCCATTGTTTCCATATGCACATTTATGCACCAATTGATTAGATGGAATGGAAAACTCCAAGTCATTCTCTACATTATACACACTAGACACCATGTTCAAATTAATACACTAGATTTATGCCTTACTCTATATGCAGTGGTTAGCATTACCACATAGTCCCAAAGCTACATACTTGTGTGCTCAAGAGGCCCCTAGGCCGATATAATTCTAGAGTTCTTAAGTGGTTTCAATGCCATTATATATAGTTTTAGTTACAATAATATAACTTCAGTTACATTATGTAATATAATTACAGATGCATCACTACACATGGGTAGGCAATGATGGAGTCATAGTCTATTTAAATTCTTGAGTCACCTGCATGAGGGGGTTAGACAAGCCATCATTCCAATCCAAGTTATTCATAAGTCATGATCTACCGAGAAAGGGTGGGAAATGATGGAATCAAAACCAGATTGAGTTATTGAGCCATCCACACATGGGGATTAAGTAAACCATTAGCTTAATCTAAGCTATTCACAAACTTGATCACTATCTATATTCACACACACAAGATGTCACTAAGTTTACGCATTATTTTTATACCCAATGAGATGTATTCATTCCTTTCCTTTCTCTTATCTATTTACTCAATTTTGTCTTTATTTTTAATATCTCTTAAGTAATGATTAATATATGCATGTTTCATTTTCAGTACATGCAATAGAGCACGCTTCACATACTTAGATCCAAATTTATGGACTTTGCCTCATAGGTAAGTCTATGTGTATGCACCTAAATCTACTCACCTTAATTATTCTAATTAATCCCACTAATTTATCCCCTTCATCCTAATCCTAGTCATTTATCTAATATCCCCCTTCATTCCTTTTCATTTACTAACCTTAGTCCTATCCCATTTCTTCATTAATTCCTATAATCATTTCTTAATCTTATCCTAATATATCTTATCCATTATTTGGGAATTTTAAATTCCCATGACCCTACTAAGCCTATTCCAAGGCTCTCCTACACCCCTAGATTATCTAGAATCCCCTAATCACCTATCTAATCTATCCTTAATCATGCTTAACCCTACCAAAGAATTTATATAAGTTTCTACCTCTATAACCTTCTCTCCTCTAGAACCCTCCAAGTAATTTAAAATTCCTTAGATAATCCTCCACCATAGATCTCCTCAAGCCAACTTTGAATTCTAACCATTGATCCTTCCCTCCATATTCTATATAAATAAGACCACTCCTCCATTATAACTAAGCATTAAATCTATAAAGTCTTCATGTCAATCTAATCCTTGAATCCATCATCAACATCCTTGATCATGCCAATATAATGTCAAATTTTTGAGTCTAAGGTAATCTCAATCCAATCCTCTTATTTTTGATCTATTTAATATTGTTTTGGAGTAATTAGCTTTAGGATTATAATTTTGGTTTGAATTTATATATTCATATATTTTCATTTGATTGAAATGTATCTTGATCTTACTTAGGTAGTTTGATATTTTCAATTTAAATTGCATAATTTAATCCACTTTCTCAAAATTCATACTACATTATGTAAGCTTGTTTTTCCTTTATCCTAGTCATTTCACTTTGCTACATTTTTAGGGAGGGCGGGGGATGGGGGAGAATGTAATAATATAAAAATGTTAGTTGAGTGCCAAGAGTGTTACTTGAGACCACCCAATCATAGTTTAGCCCTAAACTTATCTTATGTCCTATTTAGACACTTATCTAGCTTTTATGTGGGCCACGCACATCCTTAGACATCTCAAAATTAGTCCCAAACCCTTTCTTAGACATCCAATCCCCTAGTCCTCAAGTTTTACCACCTGGACACTAGTGCCATAAGTGGAAACTAGTGCCATAACATTGTTATCTTATTTGGGTGCTAATGTCATTTTCCCTCTTTTGAGATCTAATGGATATCTTTTTTATTCCTAAGACACCTAGGGTTGGCCTAGACTTATGTCAAACCATGCACAAGCAACAGATCAATATATATACATGAATTTTATCCCTTTATCCACTAGATGGAAATCATATGTAAATACACACAAATAAGATCAGAACAAGTTGTGCACAATCAAGGTTATTAATCTCTATTATACCTTACTTATACATACAGTCATCCATAACCCTACTAAGCTCAGAATACATATATTTCCAGTCTCAAGCCTCACTCAAGGCACTCACATTAGCATTCATACTAGATTCACTAACACTTACAATAGAACTTAGTTGGGGAAAACTAACTCGAGCTTGATCCCTCCTCAGAGTATTGGTATGTAGGCAACTCTCATCACATTAGGGTGTTGATGATGTCCAGCCTACCCAAATAACACCACAAATTTACTACTTGTGTCAATAAAATACCCTAATCATAGGAAGGTCTAGCGTTTGTATATAAAATCAATCATAATAGGTCATAGATAGTGAAGTAAGGTTTGTCCACATAGGAATAGACTTGGAAGACTCAGACATAGGTGCTCTTAAAAGCTCAAAATAGTTCCTACATAGAGGACACCAGTGTCACAACGTTACTATCCAAGGTATGGCACTATTATCTAGGATGGTTTTTAACACCTGGATCATATTTGTAACACTCAAACCAGCTCTTGTACCAATTTTTAACCTCTAAATCCTCTATCTCAATCAGTTTCTATTTAAGTATTCATTTATCTCCTTCATTAATATTATTATAAATATCATTTTAGATCAATTCTTCACAAATTAATGGTTGTATTTATTGCATATTTTATACCCTAATTTACTATACTCTAACCCTTTAATAACCTAGGGCTTACACTCCATGACCCTAAAATTTTGATTTAATGTGCAATATTTAATCCACTTAATCTAGCATTTTGCCTTAGAGGGATAAGGGAACTAGCCTTCTTGGATGGCATATGATGAAATTATGCAAGTATGCAAAAGGTTTGGGCCAAAGGATGAATAGTCTATTATATGAGATGATAAAAAATAAGAGCTAAAAGTAATTTTTTATATAGAAACATGAAACTATATAATGGAAGAATAAACCGTAAAGGAAACTTAGAGTTTGGAAATGCTTGATATAATATTCACGTTCACCAATATGTTTTATATACTTTAGGATTAATGTGATTAAATAACCCTAATTATATATAAATTTTTAAAATGAAATATTTAGTACAAATTTGAATGTCTAAGCTTGAAATTGATTTAATATTATAGCTTACTAAATATGGCAATCAATGGAGGATTGAAATTATAGGTAGCTAGTAGGAAGGATGGAAAACTAGATTGTAGGATTTTTTTATCATGATCTAGACCTTTGTGTACACTCAAATGATATCATCAACCTCAATTCAATACCATTAGACATTACATTTTGAGTCAGATGGTTTTGTCTCTATAGATTTTTGCTTCTTTATTTTGATGTAGGAAGGTGTGTTTATTTGTCTTTTAGATCTATGTCTGATCCTAAGTTCTGATTATGTGTGTGAATCATATAAACATGTCTCCTTCACTTAAAACCCTAATTACAATTATAATGATAAAAATAGGCTTGATAAAAGATGGGTTGAGTCAACCACAACCACTCCCCATGAATGGTTGAGCATTTCTTACATATAATACTTCAAAAAGGGAAGTTAAACCACATGTAGTTCTCTCCATTAGGTAAATATTTGTAATTATGCTCATTTAATGTATATAACATGTAATATAGCTCTTGACATGGAAATTAACAACTTTGGCTTGGATCTTAAGTGATTTAGACTTGGTAAAGACCTGCTCATAGGGACTAATTAGCAAATTAAGAAGAATAGGTAGTCCTATTGAATGTGCTATTTTGCATTTAAATAAGACTCTTTAGGTAATTTATCAAACCACCACCATGTTAGATGGATGGGATGACACATAGAAATTATTTAAATTTGAAATTTGATTATTGCTTTGTGTGGGAATAAACCTTTATACTTAAATATTATCATCAGTTAATATGTTTTGAGTCTGACATTACTATTCAAGAGATATGAATATTGATTTGATAATTTGGAGATGTTTTAGTAAGATAGATAACTAGTTTGATACAGACTATGGGATTTCTTATAATTGATTGAGATCAACTTAGTAAGGTTAGACTCATATAAGGCATGTGGATGTGACATAATGGTGAATGAGAGTTATGTATGTATGCACAAGTCATGTAAAAGGAAGGTAAGTCAAAAATGGCATTTCCAAGTGTTAATTACCAAACTTTAATGTCTAAAATAATGAGATAAACATTATGAATAATAGAAGTAACATTAACATTGTGATTATTATCATCATTTTCATTCAAATGATAAATTTTTGTCTAGACATGATAGCATGAACTTGAATCAATATTATTGTATAAAGTTGTTTTAGTAGAGATTCCTAGAACTACTCCATAACATGCTAATTATAGGGATAATATGCATAGTGGAGAGTAATCAAAAGCTATGGATAACATTATAGATGTCTAATTTATCATTACATACATAATTACACATACAGGTTAAGAAAAACATTGATGTAACGAAAGGTATAACATAAATAGCATACCACATGATAAAAGATTAAATCAAAATAGAGTATTTAATATGCACTGACCATACATAAAAAAACTTAGGAAAACAATATCAGAATGATTCTATTAATCCCTTATCAACACATCAAAACCATTTTCTATTACAGTAAAGTGTTATATATATATATATATATATATATATATATATATATATATATATATATATATATATATATATATATATATATATATATATATATATATATATATCCTTTTACAATTCATTATCTCTTCACACTCTAGCCTTTAGAGATACAAAAGGAAACATTCTCTTCATTCTTCTATTTCTTGATTAGGCTTATTAGGATGAATACATACAAAATTTTATACAAAAGACAAATTATATACTTCACACATGTATCCTATTATAATTTAGATTTTACCATGTTCTACTCCACGTCCAACACTTTTCTAGACTTAAATGGTTGTCTCATCCTAAGACAAAGTCACAACCTAATCTAGACTGAACTAAAAAGATGAGCCATAAACAAAAGTTATGTTAATCACTCCAAAGTGTCATTTATCAATTTTCATCCTTTGTGCACTACTTAGCCACCCTTTCAAGTTTTCAACTAAGTAGATTACTAGCCTACCTCCATTTTGATTTTTAAATGGAATAACATAACTAGGTGGCTATCCTTTATGGGTTTTCAACCAATCTGGCCCTGCTCCTAATATTTAGACTTATCTTAAAAGAATTATAAAATTACTAAAGTCATAAAATTGGAATGCACATTACCTACTGCTATAGTGGTGGAAAACTTTGACTAGGTTGTTATGGAAGTTATTTCTTTTGTTTGATTTTTAACCCATTGGCTTCTAGTACACCCAATGGTAGAGGTTGTTATTGAGATCAGACCTTTTCATCTAGATTTTTTTTCTATAGAATTTGGTGGAGCTATTATGGAGGAATTAATTATGGCTCATTTATTATGTAGTTAATACCCATATTGACTTGAAATAGATCTTATTTAAGCATTTCTAATCTATGAGCACTTCAAAGACCATGAAAATTAGAATGTGTAGAGGCATCTACATCACCATCATGTTTTACACATCTTCATCCTCTGCAATGGTGAGGAGTGATTTGGTATTATATAGCTTGAGTTGGATATCCAATACAAGCTCATCCAATCTATCTGTAGTCCTTTAGGATTGAATGGATACAAAGGTATTATGCATTATTTCAGTATGCCAAACTTATAGTTTCTACATCACAACATTCCTTGAATTAAGAAGTCACTTGATTACCCTACCCATTTCTTCTATAGTATCTATTTGGTCATCCCATACTATTTTTGCTTTATCTATAGTGGTGAACTTAGGTTTCATGGTAACCAAGAATTGATTGAGATGTTGTCTCTAATTCAACATATCCCAGGATATTTTTTTGGCTTATTATGTAGTTATCTCTAAGACCTCATATTATTCAATGATTTTGTAAATATTTTATATTTCATTCCTGATATATTGCCCTTGTGTGCATAATGTGATCACTTTATGCATGGCCACCTAATCCTTTATTAGCTACATCAAAAGAGAAATGAATTACTTATCTTTGGACATGACTTGATCACCTATCATCTGTGTAACTAAGGTGGTAAAAGTGTTATTTAATAATTATCATGCATTTATTAGTTGATCTTCTTCTTTGACCTCTTCCTTGCATAGCCTTGGAACTTCCTAATCTAAGTCTGAAGCTTTCTACGTAATCAACTCCTAAAATTCAACTATGCCTTTAATATACTTTGATAGTGACATCCGAGTCACATTCATATATGTTTCCATCATAGTTGTATCAATTTCCATAGATGTGGTTGCCAGTGTTAGAGAGGTTGGTGACAATTGAGCTAATAAAATCAAGAAGGGGGTTCATCGAGTTGATGTTGTAGGGACATCCCAAAACCACTATATAGAGCTCTATAGTTTGGGTTGTGATGCTTCTTCTATAGCCTTCATCTAAGTTGTGATCTCTACTTTTGCCTATTTTTTAGCCTCCATGTCCTTATTGGAATAAATTATAGCTTCAACCCTAGCCTTAGCATTTGCTTCAGCTTGTACTTTGGTTTTCTCCTTAGCCTTAGCCTTAGCATTAGCTTGAGCCTTGGCTTTAGTGTCTACCTCAACCTTAGTTTTGGATTTATCTTTAGCCTTAACTTTGTCTTGATTTACTTGTGTTTCTACTATGTGCCTATGTTATTCCTTAGTAGCCTTGACTTGTGATTCTTATTCCACCTATTTTCATTATATAGCTTACACCTTTTATTATTTTTGATGATATTTATATTGTTCTTTCTTCTTTGTCAATGCTTCTTTGGCCATATTCTTCATAGCCTCTACTTCCTCATATTTCTTCCTTGTAGCCTCAACTTCTTCAGCCTATTTTTATGTAGCCTCTATTTCCTCAACTTTATTTTGTCTTTCTTTCTCTTTAGATTATTATTTTTGTTGTTATTCCTATGTATATTCTTATTGTATGTGTTGTGATTCTTGAAGGGCCACTTTTTTTTCCACCTCTTTCTTCTTATCTTTTCCTTCTTCATTTTCATGCTTATTCTCATCTTCCTTTTTCACTTCCTTAGCATCTAGTGTGTCATGCATAGTTTCATGTTCTTTTATTAGCTCTAAAAAGTTATGTTTTAGGGTTCCTCAATAATTACCACATCTACAAACTCAATTTATAATTTAGTATGTTTAGATGACTCTAATTTGACTACCTAACCTTTGTGTATGTGCTTCTTCTTGGATTTAGATAGAGGAGTGAGGGTCTTTTTTTGCTTCTTTGCAATATGAGGTTGGGCATGTTGTTATGTTACTTATGTCTGTTATGTACTACTTGCTCTTATAGGTTCACCAAAATACACCATCCTTTCTCTGATATTTTTTGATGGTTTGGAAATGGGGTATGTATATGGTCATTGAAACAACGGTTGTGTAGGATTGCCCTATTCTGGTAGATCTACTACCTATACAATTGATGATCCTACAGCTAGATCATTTGGAAATATCTCTACCTCTGTCTTACACTGAACTACTTTCTAACCTATAATATCCATAAGAATAGATGGAGGTGGTTGACTAATGTCAACCTAGAGGTCTTTTCATACCTAATTTTTCACTTGACAAGTGTGCACTACTTTCTAGAAGAAGAATTCTTTTTTTTACCTCTTTATCATAAACCTCCTTCCTAATGTATTCTAGCATAGATTTGAGAACTTCATGCTCGTTGAATCCCATATCTTATAGGTCACACTCATTAACTATCTTGGTAACCATAGGGTTATCCAACCATGACTTTATTCATTGTGTCCTTTTCTTTGGTGGTGGTGGAAAAGCACGCCATGTAGGTTCCTTCCATTTTCCTTTATCCTATGGTGGTAAGATTGTGGTTGTTACAAGGGTTTTTGTGGTGGTGATTGATGTATTTTTAATTGTTATGCCTATGGAGAAATAACTTACAGAGGTGGATTTGACCTTGAAACTAAGGGTTTTTACCTATATACTTCACCTTGTGCTTTTATCATAGAAATAAAAATGGCATTGGAGTCATAGGTGGAAATGCTAACTCATGGGGTTTGATTTGAATGCCATTATGTAATTTGGTGACCAAAGCATGTTGTCCTAAATATTTCATGACATATTATGGGATTATTGGGTGTGTTATGATTAAATCTAGGGTTTCCATCTAACACATATTAAACTATCCCAATTACTTATAGTACTACCCTATTTTTATCCATCTAATGTTAATGAGGGTAGTAACAGGCCAAAAATATGTAGTCACATTGACTGGTCCAAGTGGTTATTTCCACTATGTGAATCACAATAATAAAACAAAAAATTGGTACTAAAATGTTTGCATGGTTCTTGAAAATACCTTCTCTATGTTGGTAATAAGCTTGGATGCCAAAAACTTAGGCCAGTTGAAGTCCTCTCACATCATGTCATCTGATACATAATACTAATTACCCCTCTTATTGCTTGCTTTGATTGCTTGGTAGTTTGATTTTATGATGCATCATAATAGGGTGCACATCGAATCATCCTAAAGTGAATCAAATAGTGTTCTTCAACCTATTCGTATAGTGTATTTTCTTGAATATTTGAATAGATCATTAGTGTCATAGATTTATATTGAAAGAGGGATTTATCATGATTTAGAAGGCTCGTGGATCATGTTATTATTTGTAGATTCATCCAAATTATAATATCTTGGGACAAATGGTTATCCCCTTGATTGTAGCAACTCAATAGAGTCATCATGACCTCATCGAGTTACCTAAATATAGGCAACCTAATTAAACTTTCTGCATTGAAACCTCAAAGTGGATGTTGAAGTGTGAAGGCTCCTAATTATGCAGCTCCCTAAAGATCTTGTGCAAAAAGAGTAGCTTTTATTATGTTAATGAAATCAAATAGATCCAAATCATTGTAATTGGTTTGATGAATACCTGACCCAATCCCCATCTCCTCTTTTTATGCATCTATGAGAGGGATCAATAACTAACCTTTGTCTATAGCTATATCAATGATCTATGATGATTGATTATTGTGCTTGATCAAGATCTAGTTCAAAATCCATTCATAGGGTGGTATTTTGAAATAAAATCATATAATTCTCTTGTTATCTAGAGTTTGTAATTTTTTGGCATTGTCCATACCCCACTCTTATATAGTTTTTGGCACCCAATTTTGTATCATTGACTACTTGGAATGCACTTACTATTTTTGTAGGAGTGCTCCTCTTCCAATTAATATCATTTACTAAAAGTTAACCTAAAAATGACATTTTGTGCTTAAAATTTGTGATTTACCCCTTTGATAGTTATTTGATGTGATTGGATATCCTTTTGTCTAACCAATTTGTTTTATGACTTCACCTATCCATTTACTACTTAATCTACCTCAAAAATGATGCAATCTTTTGAAACACCACATCATTTATTGTATATCATGACCATTTGCCTTACTTTATCTATATTTATCTTATCGTTTCCTTCTTGAACTTTATTAATATCCTTGATGTAGTTGTGTTCAGTTGTCTCCTGTGAGTTATCTCTAGAATATGATTGCACCTTGCTATTATAACTACTTTCTAGTTGGTGTGATGTGTTGTGCTACAATTAATGCATTGTATAAACATTATAACCTTAAAAAATCAAACATAAACAAATAATATTAAATAAAATCCTAACTACATGGTGCCACGTAGAATGATAGAGATTAAAAGTGGTAAGGTTTAAGCCTAAAACCATGTATACATCCTAGTAGTATGGTTCCTTATAAATATTTTAGTACTATAGTACCATATTATTAAACATCATGAATAATATAGATTCATTTCCATCTAATGCACATCTTTCCTAACAATGCTTTAAATATATTGGTAGAAAGCAATACCATTTGTTCCAGGTAAAATTCCTTAGATCGCAAGTTGTGATTGTGCCATGCTTTCTGACTCTACTTGTTAATATAATATATCAATTGTGACATTTATTTATTTTTTTCCATATTTATTAAGTTCATAAATTATTCTTTCAATGAATCTTGATCCCCTAATCTCATAATCATTACAATGTGCAAACTAGGAACAATATACTCCATAGGCATTATTACCTCTAGGGCATATACCAATTGAAAAGGACTGAACCCTATAGATATTTTGTAATGTTTTCTATAGGCCCATCGAATCATATGAATTTGATCTTCCCAATCATCCCTTCACACATTACAAATATTTGTGAACATTTTCCCTAATACTTTAATGGACATTTTACCCTGTTTGTTTGCCTATGGGTGATAAGTTATGTTGTTATGTGTGATATCATAAAATCTTTGGTGAGATTCTTGATAGTATTATTTAATAAAAGCATACCTCTATCATTGATAAAATTAATTGAACATCTAAATATTGTATTGATGTTTTCATATAGACATTTGGCAACATCTTTCACACTGCATCTTAGAGTAGCAGCAACATCCACCCATTTAGTGAAATAATCTATCACAATAATAATGTATCATGCATGATTTTATTTGATCAATGGACTTATAGGACCAAAAAATATGATTCCATATTTCTCAAAAAAAAAAATTGTGAGCATTGGTACCAAAGGCATCTCGTCTCTTTAATTTAGATTTCCCATTCTTTGACATACATTATAGTGTTTGGTGACTTTGTGCTCATCTTAAAATAATGTAGGCCACTAGATCCCACTTTCTAAGATTTTCCTTGCAATAGCTTCACCTATGAAATGACATCTTTTAATCCCTTTATTTGCTTCTTGTAATCATTGAGGTCATTCATGCTCTAGAGCTACCTTATGTAGTATATCATCTCTACCAAGTTTGTATAAAACCCCATTAATGAGGCTATAATGTATAGCTTGGGTGACCATTTTATTTTTACCTCACTCTGTATAATGTGTAAGGAAGGTTCCTTGCTCCAATAAATTTGTAATATCTTCCATATTATTGAGAAATATAGTAGTTCTAAATAGATGGACATCTAGAGATTCATTTTCAATTTCTTTTGGCTCCTCCCCATTATGAAGTCTGCTCAGGTGATTTGGCCCAACATTTTCATGGCCTGGCTTGACATTAATAGAAAATTGAAATTCCTAAAATAGAATAGTCCACCTAGATATGCATCCTTTCAACATTGGCTTATTAACCAGGTATCTCAATGCTTGGTGATCTGGAAAGAACTCAAATGGTGTAGCCAACAAGTAGTGCCAAAAAAACATTAATGAAAAAACCATGGTTAAAGCATCCCTTTCAGTAGTATTATAATTATTCTTAGCTATAGATAGCTTCTTGATAGCAAAATGTATAGGATGATCTAGTCCACCTTCACCTAGATGTGCAAAGATAACTCCTACTACAATACCAAAAGTATCGACGTGCACATGGAATATCTTCTTCTAGTTAGGAAAGACTAAAATCAATGTTGTTACAAGCCATTATTTTAGCTCAATGAATTTGGTTTGACATTATGTTGTCCATTCAAATTTTATATCTTTACACATTAGTTTCTCCATGGGTGCAGATATAGCTACATACCCTTTAATAAACTTCTTATAATATCCCATATGACTAATAAATGTGTGCACTTAAGTAACATTAGTATGAAGTGGCATCCTTATGATGATATAAATATCAACTGGGTCAACCAAAATGTCATCTATGTATATGACATGGCCCACTAGAATACCAAAAAAGTGTAAAAAATAAGCAATTTTTAAAATTTAGAGCAATGCACAATGCTCAACACCATTCTAGCATGAGTCGTATCTTCAATGGATGTCATTTAAGTAGAGAGAAAACAACACAATCATCCAAATGCACTTCCATAAAATCATGAATGAAATCTTTGAATGCAAATAATATGGCTCTAAAAAAGATTGCATGCACATTCTTCAATCCAAAAGGTATTACCTTATATGTAAATGACCCCCATTCAGTTACAAACATAGTTTTGGCTTGATCTTCTGCTATAATTAGAATCTGGTGGTACCTACTGAATCCATATATAAAGGAGTAAACTTCATGTCATATGATTGATTCAAGGACATCATCTGTGAATGGTAGTGGAAAAGGATCATTCATGCAGGCATAATTGAGTGTTTGATAATCCCCACAAACCCATATCTCTCCAATTTTCTTTGGTTACACCATTATGGGACTTACCCAATCTACTTTTTTTTACCAGATATATGATTTTAACCTTTTGCATTCAATCCAACTCAACTTTTACCTTTATTTTCATGTTAGTATTTAATCTATATGGCCACTTCTTAATGGCTCAAGTGCACTCTTTCAATTCTATGTCATTTTTCTTAAAAATAGATATACACTTTTTACCTCTTAGAATTTAGTTGGGAACACATCTTGGTAGTCCCTTAGTAGTTATAAGACCTACAAAATTTGCTCTTGTTCCCAGTAGTCTCCCACTGTTGTAAGCTTAGGAATTGATTTTGTTCTAATGTTCCCTTAAATCTTTCGCAAGGGCTCTTGATATATCTTACTTGATACATTAGGTCGAGCATCTTACAGAATGTACTTACTTTCTCACTGCATAATGTTTATTTTGTGCAATATTTCTTATTATTGATCTATGCTTTGAACTATGTTTGATTCATTTTCCCATTTTGGGTTAAAAAACCTTCAATATCAAGATCTCAGTCACTAACACTAGACTTTATTAGGTCATCCTTTATTCTATCACATGGCTTCACAAGAGCTTATTCTTGTTGGCTAGATTTATAATTGTGTAGTGCCACATTCAAATCCTATGCATCCTCCTATTGTGATGATGATTTAGCTATAATTGCCAAATCTTCTACATATTCATGATAGAGAAAGATTTTGATTTTTTTGTAAAGCCTTATGCACCAATGGATTATCATCTTCGAATACAAAGGTCTAAAAGATATATTATTGAACTTATGCCTAATGTTTGGTTAATCTTATGCAATCTTAATGCATATACCAAGCCATTGGTAAAGGTGCTAAAGTGTGGTTGAAGATGTACACCCAATATCTCATCTCTACTCCCTATGTAGTCCATATATCCACACACTGATGAATGTGTAACTCAAGACATTAACCTTATTAGAAGGAAGGCCATTCTGATTTTACAATATTTGCTAGCTAAAACCTTGCACATAAGAATTTGTATGCTTCCTCCTAATGAATTTTTAGTTTTATATAGATTTCCCACCAAGTCATAGTAATTCCTTTCAGTGCATAGCTGAGTGTGTTGAGTCATTGATCCACATTTGGTACATAGTGTTTGAACCTCAATATAAATGGATTAAGATCCTCTATCATAAAGTATTGAGGTATTTGGCATTTTACAGTTAATACCATATGCAGAGGTCATAACTCATGATCTCTGTAAGCCCATTTCAACATGTGAGTGCCTAAGTCACCATTTATGGATGATGTTGATTCCCATGGTAGAACACCCTTGTGAGTAAGCTTCATGTAATCCATCATTATGGCACCTATATTATTTATGAAATTGAATTCAAATTTTATCGAAGGGTGCACTGATGGAGAAACACATTCTTCTATATGAACCTACCTAAATAGAGACTTTATTATAATAGGGTTATATACTAGCTACTTTTCTTATTGTGCAGTGTGTGATTTCCCAGCTTGATATTCTATGGGTTGTAAAGCATTTTGTATTTCATATGCACCAAATTTAAACCAACTATTATCCCCATAGGCATAAGGGGATTCTAGCACTTTTAGGATAATTTATGGATTTTGTTCATACTTATTCAGAAGTATGACACTATTTATCCATTAATGTGCTTTTAGTTGGTTGCACATATTATTAATGGTCATTTGGCCATTTTAATCCCATTTCTTATTGATTAAAGTAGGATAATGAGTCTATGTTATCTTCATATTAATAACTTCAAAATCTCCTTGGAGGTTGAGTTTGGATTTTTTAATTTCAACATCCTCTAACATTATGATAGGCTCAACCCAGCCATAATCTACTAGACTAATAGCAATTAGACTATAGCTTAAGGTCAGTCGACCAATGGCTTTCCAAGTTGATCATGAATATATTGATTGTACTACTAAAATAAAATACTACATTTAAAATCTCATATCTAGCTAACTCAATATCCATTCAAGCATCAACATCCCAAGGTTTCTTGGCTTTAACATACCATTCTATCTTATTAGTATGTTTTTGACCAAACTATGCACATTCCAGAAGATTATATAAAAGATTAGTGATGTTATGGGAGATATTTGTTGAGTTATGGAGCTAAAAGCTTCACTGATGAGCTCATGTGGAGGTTGTTGGGCTTAACCAGTAACTGGCATCAGTTACACAGTAACCGACATTGGTCATAACCAGCCGACATCAGTTAGGGGTCAACCATCATCGGTGGCATCGGTCAAAACCGACCGACATCAGTCAGGGGTCAGCCAGCATTAGTCATCTATAGACTAACACTGACTTCTATACATTTGCATTTTCTAGAATTAGATTTGTTCTAATTTTAGGAGAATAATGGGTTTGCATCTAAAGACTAATTTTAGTCTTGAGTTTGTTTTTCTAATTATTGTTTGTTTCTCAATTCTATTTAAGAGACCCATGGGGTAGTCTTGTAATTGAGTGTGTGTGCAAGATCGATTAGATCTACCGAGTAGCAAGATCAAGAAGATCTGCAAGGTGCAAGATCAAGAAGATCTGGAAGGGGGATCAATTCAATAGTTGAGTTGGTTGTAATTGATTGAGAGAGAGAGAACTCTTGAAGGAGAATTACTGTACATTTGAGAGGTGTGAGGAGAGAGAGATTTATTCATTGTATTTCCTTTTGGAAGAGTTTAATACAGATTGTATTGTTTCTCGTATCTCCTATTCTTTGTTGTTCTGATTTCTAATTACTTATTACTTCTGGTTTAATTTTGTGTTTAGTTGCTTATACAAAAGTAATCAATTATACTGTAAGGTCCTAACAAGTGGTATCAGAGCTATGTGTATACACTAACAATTGGTATTAGAGCACAAGTTTTAGAGTGGGTTAGTGTTTGTTGATTACAAGATTCACTCACAGAGGTTTCTAATTGAGTGGGAGTAAAGCAATGGTAGAAGAAAGTAAACTAAGAATGGAGAAATTCAATGGCAAGAATTATCAATTATGGAGGATGCAGATTGAAGATTATCTGTATCAGAAAGATCTATACTTATCATTGGGTGGGGTTTCAAGTAAGCCCACAGATATGAAAGATGAAGAATGGAATATTCTTGATCGAAAGGCTCTTAGATCTATAAGGTTGAATCTAGCAGCTTTTGTGATTTCCAACTTATCACAGGAAAAGACAATGGTAGAGTTAATGGATACTTTGGAAAATTTATATGAAAAACCCTTAGCTTTGAATAAGGTATATCTCATGAAGCAATTATTTAATTTGCAAATGCAGGAAGGTGGATCTGTATATAGTCATCTTAATGATTTCCATAGATTAGTAAATCAGTTAAATTTAGTCAAAATAGTTTTTGATGATGAAATTAAGGCTCTCTTAATCTTATGCTCTTTACCTGAAAGTTGGCATAGTTTGGTAATGGTAGTTAGTAATACTGCGTCTGCTTTAAATATCTTGAAAGTTGATGATGTTGTAAGTGTAATCTTGAATGAAGAAATTTGCAGGAAAAGCACAGGGGAAACATCAGGTAATGCTTTGAGTGTTAAAAGTAGGGGATGGCAAAGAGAGAAGGGCAAGCAAGGGAAATCAAGGTTGAAGATAGGTAGTAGATCCAAGTCCAGAAATAGAAGAATAACCTACTAGAATTATGGAAAGAAAGGGCATGCAAAGAAAGATTGTTGGTTGAAAGAAAATCAGCATGAAGGTAATAAAGAAGCAAATGATGCAGGTATTGTTACACAGGATGCTCTTATATTTTCCTTGCATAAAGTAGAATCATGGGTTTTAGATTTTGGTGCCTCTTTCCATGCAACCCCAAATAGAGAATTTTTCAATGATTATGTCCATGGAGACTTTAGAAAAGTTTATTTAGGGGATAATGAGCCTTGTCAAATTATTGGCAAAGGAAAAGTACAGCTGAAATTGCAGAATGGAAACACATGGGTGTTGAAGGATGTCACGCATGTACCCATCCTGAAGAGGAATCTAATTTCTGTAGGAAAGTTGGGTGATGAGGGTTGCACAGTAACTCTCACAGCTGAATCTTGGAAAGTTTCCAAGGGTGCACTTGTATTAGCAAGACATAAGAAAGTAGGTACACTTTATCTATCTACTTGTATTATTGATTATTCTCCTTCTATTTTATCTACTTCAGATGTAGATGCAAAGTTGTGGCACTGTAGGCTTGGTCACATGAGTGAGAAGGGAATGGATGTTCTTAAGTCAACAGGTAAGCTTTCAGATTTGAAAAGCATAGATCAAGATTTTTGTGAGCATTGTATTTTTGGGAAACAGAAGAAAGTGAGGTTTCTCAAAACTGGGTCAACAAAGAAGAAGCACAAGTTGGAGCTTGTTCACACAGACGTGTGGGGACCAGCTCAGGAAGCTTATATTGGAGGATCACAGTATTATGTTTCTTTCATTGATGATGCTACAAGAAAGGTATGGGTTTATTGCATAAAGAGGAAATATGATTTTTTTGACACTTTTAAGACATGGAAAGCCTTGGTTTTCAATGAGAAGGTGATGTACAGTGATCAGCTCAAGAAGCTAAATAATTTTGAGCAGGGCAATCTTGATTTGGAAAAGGTTATGATCCAAAATGAGCTCATGGGTAAAAATCACCACTCACAATAAAACATAGAGATTGACGTCGATCAGGTAGTAATCGACGTCAGTCAGGTAGGAATCAACATCAGTCGGGTGTAGACTGACGTCGATCAGGTGGAATCGACATCAGTCGAGTGCAGAATGAGGTCAGCTAGAGATGACTGATATCGGTCACTATCAGAAGGAAATTTGGGCGGACAGCAAGCTATCAATGAGTCTCAAATTCCCATAAGGAGGTCTGAAAGAGTAAGTAAACCTCCAATTCGTTATTCCCCTTCTTTATACTACTTGTTTCTCATTGATGGTGGAGAACTAAAAAGTTTTGATGAGGTAATGCAGGTAGAATCTAGGAAATAGTGGGAGCATGGCATGAATGAGGAAATTGATTCCTTGGAAAAGAACCAAACGTGGGATTTGGTTGAGTTGCTAGCCAAAAATAAAACACTAAAAAACAAATGGGTTCACAGGTTAAAGGAAGGAGAGAATGGACAAATGAGACATAAGGCCAGGTTGGTGTTGGAGAGGTTCAATATGCAGGATGTAAAACTGGTAAGCACACCTAGACCAGAGATTACTCAAGCATTGGGAGTTATCAGCAAGTTTATGGCCAATCCAGGAAATGAACACTGGAAAGCAGTTCAGTGGATTCTTAGATATCTGAGAGGGACCAGCAGTAGGCATTTATGCTATGGAGGGTCAAACACTTCTCTACATGGGTATGTAGATTTGGCTATGGTAGGTGACTTGGATGGTAGGAGAAGCACCACAGGATATGTGTTCACTATTGGTGGAACGACGGTTAGCTAGATTTCAAAGTTGCAGAAGGTTGTTGCCTTGTCTACTACAGAGGCAGAATACATTGCAGTCACAGAGGCTAGCAAGGAAATGATATGGATGACTCAATTCATGGAAGAGTTGGGAAAGGAGCAAGAGAGTTGTATATTGTACAGTGATAGTCAAAGTGTAATTCATTTAGCAAATAATTTAGCCTTTCATTCAAGAACCAAACATATACAGCTTAGGTACCCCTTCATTAGACAGGTATTGGAAGATGGACAGTTGAAGCTAGAAAAGATCCATATGGAAACGAACCCTACTGATATGCTAACAAAGTCGATAACAAAGGAGAAGTTGAATCTTCATTCCACTTTTGTTGGTCTTCAAGATTGATCTTGAAGAGGGAGAAACAAGCTGAAGAAACAAGCCAGAGAAACAAGCTAGAGGATGTTGTTGTACAGGTACAGGTGCAACTACTTATCTCTAAGTGGGAGATTATTGAGTTTTGGAGCTAAAAGCTTCACTGATGATCTCATGTGGAGGTTGTTGGGCTTAACCAGTAATTGGCATCGGTTACACAGTAACCAACATCGGTCAAAACCAACCAACATCGGTTAAGGGTTGACTGGCATCGGTGGCATCGGTCAGAACTGACTGACATCGGTCAGGGGTTAGCTGGCATCGATCATCTGTAGATTGACACTAACTTTTGTGTGTTTGCATGCATTTCTAGAATTAGATTTTTCTAATTTTAGGAGAACAGTTGGTTTGCATGTAAAGACTAATTTTAGTCTTGAGTTTGTTTTTTCTAATTATTGTTTGTTTCTCAATTCTATTTAAGAGACCCATGGGGTAGTCTTGTAATTGAGTGTGTATGCAAGATCAATTAGATCTATGGGGTAGCAAGATCAAGAAGATCTGCAACACAACAAGGAGCAAGTTTAATTAGATCTACAAGGTGCAAGATCAAGAAGATCTGTAAGGGGGGATCAATTCAGTAGTTGAGTTGGTTGTAATTGATTGAGAAAGAGAGAACTCTTGAAGGAAAATTAATGTACATCTGAGAGGTGTGAGGAGAGAGAGATTTATTCATTGTATTTCCTTCTGGAAGAGTTTAATATAGATTGTATTGTTTCTCGTATCTCTTATTCTTTGATGTTTTTGATTTCTAGTTACTTATTACTTCTGGTTTAATTCCATGTTTAGTTACTTATACAAAAGTAATCAATTGTACTGTAAGGTCATAACAAGTGGTATCAGAGCTATGTCTATACACTAACAATATCTTCATTGCATAATATACTAAGTAAATTCATCAAGTCTATTAAAGTAGTCACAACACCCTCTTGTCTCATGATCATGACAATTTATCCATACATTTGGGCATTAATGGTTGTGTTATCACCCTATGAAGCTAGTTTTTGTTGGATCTCTTGCAAAAATTGCACAACTTGATACATCAAATTCTTTTTTGTAGCAAGATTGGGATATTTGTCCTAGTGTACTTTTCTAATGCCCTAATCGTGAGGCATTTCTAAAGATGGTAACCCTTATTCATCTCTTTGTTATTGGGTGACTACATGCATAGATGCATTTTATTTTGGCTACACATTTATCATATTTATGTTGTGCACTGTCTTCTCCTTCCTTTGTTTATCCAATACCGGATAATATTATATTTAATATTGGCCTTCTACTATGTAGTATATAAAATAAACTTATGTTTGTGGGTTGGTAGGTAAATTCCTATCATAATGGTTATATGCACCACATAGATAACATTGCATAGGTAGTCAGGCTTATCAATTGTCATTATTACGACTGCATTGATATCCTTCATGATATCTACCCATATATCCCCCTTTATAGCCTCCTCTAATATGTTGGTATCCCCAACCTTGTTGTTATTGTCCAGCATACCCTCCTTGTTGGCTTGATTATGCATCATACCCCCCATATTGGTGGTGAGGGGAACTTGGGACCCAATTTGATTATTGAAGCTAAAAATTTGTGTTAGTCCATAGTTATGCATACTAACAAAAATATTGATATGATGGAGATGATGTATTGTTCTAGCTTATTAGGCCCTGTGGTGATACTTCAGTGATGAAGGCATCTAATATTAAGGTAATGAAGGCATCCATCCTAGACTACCATGAGTTGCATTGGTCATCTCCTCTTTTCATTCTAGAATAACCTACTTTATAGTTGGTACTTGTGCTAAAACTAAAAAAACATTCTTAGTAATATCTTCCTTCAACTCCTGTAATGCTCGGTAATTATTTTCATCATGGTTCATGGATTTATAGAAATTACATAACAAACCCTATGATTTTTTTATGTAGTGCTATAACAGATGACACTTAGAAGTCACATGCCCTACTACCCTACATATCTCACATAATTCATGGTTAATCTTAGGACAATCATTTCTATGATATCTTTCTCGTCTGCACTCTATGCACCATAGACCTAGTTTAGGCTTATATTTTTCATGCATCTCATTGATTCTTCTCATGAATGCATCTATCTTTGCTCTAAGATTGAAATTAGTTATGAGGGTGTCCCCATAGTCCTATATTTTCTCTACTCATAAGGCAATGGACCGAGCATTAACTTTAGTCAAATACTGAGTCTACACAATGGCAAATCTAATTCTTGGTCACAGTTATTATACAAACCAAGTAGCCTTATTTTTTTCTTGCATAATGAATTCATTTTTGTTCATGATGTCAGAAAATCTCCAATCATATTTTACAATTGATTATACCAATCTTTTTCAAATATCCTTTAAATCTTGAATGGCTTGGCTTGTGCATCTCTTTAATTTATATTTTACTATCAGTAGAATTTTTAACTTACGCAAGGTCCAGGGTGTTTACATCCCTCTTATAAATGAACTCTAGGGCTTGTCCCAACAAATCCCTTATGGTTTCACATTTCTTAATGTTGTCTAATGTTATTCCTCTCACATTACATTTCATGTCACAAGTTATTGGGTATTTCTCTAGGTCCCTAGACCCATCATAGGGCTTTAAAGAATTAAACATTCATATAGTCAATGACATTATTGTCCCAGGTTGCAAGAAAAATAATAATGAAATTACATCACAAAAACAACATTTCACACCAAAAATGACATTGTATTATTTTTAGATGGTTTTTACAAAGACGGGTAAAAGCATATAAAGCTTTTAGAGGTGGTTATGGGATGCAACCAATTCCCATGAACCAACCAAGATAAAAACAAGCCTATAAAATTATTAAGTAAAATAATTAAAGCTAATACATAATAAACCTTGGATAAAATATCCAACAAACCCCTCTTGATCCAAAGGGGTATAGATGATGAAGATCTAGAGAAATGACTATGAAGTCATCAATGAATCTCTGCTACATCTGCAAGCTAGCACAGTGTACATTGTGATACTAATCAAACTATGGCTGATGAACATGATCATGGCATATTCATCCCCTTTGACCATCATATTGTATTATAGTAGACCCTGATGAAATCCTATCCAACTACAACGGCCCACATAAGGTCCCACACAAGAACCTATCCAAGTGATCCCCTAATACTCTATATGGCACATCTCTCAGATACCCAATAATTGCCAACATCCTATGCATGTCTTTACTCAACACTCAAAATGCTATCAAATCTAATGCTAACTCATATAACCATTGATGACTAATCAAAGGCCACTATATAATTAATATCTTCCCCCCTATTAGGTGATAGGTGAGAAGTTGTGCAGTATAAAAACAAATTCAAACTACTTTGTCCACTCCATGTCATGAATGTCAGAAATAGAAAGCCAAAAATAGAATTGTAAGTAAAAACACAAGCCAAAAATTGCTATCCCAATAGTGAAACCATACTCTGAATGAACAGAAAATTAGAGAAGGGAAAATATCCTCCAACCTCTATGGATCATCCAACCTCCAGTTGGCTCTATTTAGCCTGTTATATTCTTACGGACCTGTAAACGTTAAAATGTAACACCATCATCACCAACAACACAAGTGATGTAACACATCATTATAATATTTTTTTTATGTATACAACACATTTTTACTATTTGATAAAAACTTTGGGTGTTGGATTCCATCGAGAATGCACCCAATTTCATTATAATGCGTAATTTATTCAAAATATGTAAAAAAACATATTTAGGCATGCCAAAATCAAAAATTGCTCACGTGGATGCTCTTAGAAATCCATTTCCATAAAAAACAAGTGGTCATATGAAGAATTTGGCCACCATATATAGAATATATGGTAGTTTGAAATTTGGCTCCTCTGTCAGGCTAGACAAACCCCCCTTCAATGCTAATTCAAAAAATTTGACTAGTTTATGGGGATTAAAATATCATAGTAAGACATGATGGACCCCCCCCCCCCGCTCTTGTTTATACTCATTGAAAATTTGTTCGAGTCTATTTTCTAAAAAATTAACTTTGACAAAATAATATGATAATGTGTTCAAGATATGGTAGAATTGGTCACAGTAGATGCAGATTTTCTTGGTTTTCACAATTAATTCAAGTGACCTCTTTGTAAAAAATAATTTTGGTACTTTTGAGGGTTGAACCCTTCACCTCTTTTTGCAAGTGACTTAACAAAATTGCTCTATCCACCATACCATCAACCAATTTGATAATATAAATAGAAAATATTCTATTTATCCCTAATTTCTTTGATTTGCAAAAATAAAAAGATACAAATATATTTGCATGTGAAAGCTTTTTACTTGATTTTACTTCCATGTAAAGGTTGTGCTTTGGTTTGTTTCTCTGATTTGGGGCCCACATAAACCTATTGTTTGTATTTTATTAAATAAAATACAAGTCTTAAAGCTTTCTAAACATCAATGTTACGCCATTTTCCTGTTGTTGTTGCATCTCACTATTGCTTGGGATGCCACAGGTAATGTTGAAATTATATTGTTGCTGCATACATGCTTAGATCTATTCTAAACATTTCCAAAAATTTGTACAAATGTAAGCAAGTTTGATTTATTTATTTTTGAGTAAATGCAAACAAAAAAATTAAAAACACCAATCAATCATCACATAAACTTTTGATGGTTTTACTCCAACGCTGTCATACTTTATTCCTAGCACACACACCTATATATATATATATATATATATATATATATATATATATATATATACTGCTACACCAATCTCAGAGAGAATTCAATGCCAAATTACTGAGTTCCTTAAGCAGAAAAATATATTGTTACATTTGTCAATAAAGAACAACTTCATGGATATGGCCATACTAATCCATATAAAATGTTTTTGAAGCCTCTATAATTTGTACTGATTTTTTTTTCTTTCCTTTTTGTTTTTCTTGTATATCAATAAATATTATATTTGTTGTGCAGTATATGGCCATACAAGATGATTTGAAATGACTTCAATTGAGATTTTGAGTTCAAAAAATAATAATTAAAAGTTTTAGAGTAGAATTTTACCAATAATTTTCAAGAAATTTTTCAAGTGCAAATCTTCATGTCTGCTCCATTTTACTTTGTGTGTCATTAACTATGCTCTAATACCACTGTTGGCCCAGATTGCAGGAGAAATAATAATGAAATTACATCACAAAAAAAAACATTTCACACCAAAAATGACATTGTATTATTTTTAGATGGTTTTTACAAAGAAGGGTAAAAGCATATAAGGATCCAACCAATTCTTGTGAACCAACCAAGATAAAAATAATCTTATAAAATTACTAACTAAAATAATTAAAGCTAATACATAATAAACCTTAGATCAAATATAGACATAGGGGGAACAATTATAGTTTTTATGGTAGGTTGTTGAACATTAGCAATTATGATTGAAGGTATTTGTACAGTGATGACTGCAACTTTATGTGATAGTGTACTGTTGGTTGAACATGTTGAGGTGTGGAGCTAAAAGCTTCATGGATGAGAAAATGCAAAGTTGCAAGATTTACACAGTCACCGACGTCGATCAGGGATCGACTAGAGGCTACCAACATCGGTTATGGATCGGTCGACGTCGGTCATTTGCAGGCAAACAGGGACCGACGTCGGTCACCTGTGCGTCTAGAAAGTCTATTTTCATGGCAGAACAGATTGTTTGCATGATAAGTTAAACTGTTGGTTGTAAGTCTGTGTTTTTATTTTTGGCAGGGTTGTTTTGAACCCTTGATTAGGAGGTGTATCTAATGGTTGATATTGCATAGCTCATGATCCCTAATTCTATATATAGGGATAGAACTTTATAGCTTGTAAGTTGTAAGATGTAAGATAGGCAATTCAAGTAGCTGAATTGTGTTTGTAATTGTGAAGAGAGAACTCTTGAGGGAAAGAGATCTGTACATCTGAGAGAGGTGTGAAAGAAAGAGAGATTTCTTCAATTGTATTTCCAAGAGTTTAATACAAGTTTTCATTGTTTCTTGTATCTTTTATTCTTTGTTGATTCTGATTTCTAGTTACTTTTAATTCTGGTTAATTATGTGTTTAAGTTGCTTACAAAAGTAATTAATTGTTCTTGTTACGATCCTGACAAGTGGTATCAGAGCTAGGTTGCTAGTTCACCAAGTGATACCAACTGACAAGTGGTATCAGGGCTTGGGTTCACTAATAGGTGGTTTCAGATCTGTTTAGTGTGTATTGATTACAGGTCACTCACAGGGGTTTCTGTTTGAGTGGGAGCATAGCAATGGTAGAAGAAAGTAAACTGAGAATGGAGAAGTTTAACGGCAAGAATTATCAATTATGGAGGATGCAGATAGAGGATTATCTATATCAGAAAGATCTATACTTACCGTTGGGTGGGGTTTCAAGGAAGCCCACAGATATGGAAGATGAAGAATGGAATGTTCTTGATAGAAAGGCTTTGGGATCCATAAGGTTGAGCCTGGCATCTTCTGTGATTTCCAACCTGTCACAAGCAAAGACAACGGTAAAGTTGATGGACACTTTAGCAAATTTATATGAAAAGCCCTCAGCTTCAAATAAGGTATATCTTATGAATCAATTATTTAATTTGCAAATGCAGGAAGGTGGATCTGTATCTAGTCATCTAAATGATTTCCATGGTATTGTAAATCAATTAAATTCAGTCAAAATAGTTTTTGATGATGAAATTAAGGCTCTTTTAATATTATGCTCTTTGCCTGAAAGTTGGCATAGTTTAGTAATGACAGTTAGTAATATTGCATCTGCTATAAATATCTTGAAAGTAGATGATGTTGTTAGTGTAATCCTGAATGAAGAGACTCGTAGGAAAAGCACAGGGGAATCATCAGGTAATGCTTTAAGTATTGAAAGCAGGGGAAGGCAAAAAGAGAAGAGCAAGCAAGAGAGATCAAGGTTTAAGTCAAAGATGAGAAGAAGATCCAAATCCAGAAATAGAAGAAGAATAACCTGCAGGAATTGTAGAAAGATAGGGCATACAAAGAAAGATTGTTGGTTACCGGTTAAAGAAGAAAATCAGCATGAAGGTAAAGAAGAAGCAAAAGTTGCAGGTATTGTTGCACAAGATGCTCTTGTACTTTCTTTGGATAATAGAATAGAATCTTGGGTTGTAGATTTTGGTGCTTCTTTCCATGCAACCCCAAATAGAGAATTTTTCAGTGATTATGTTTAGGGAGATTTTGGAAAAGTCTATTTAGGGGATGATGAGCCTTGTAAAATTGTTGGCAAAGGAAAAGTGCAGCTGAAATTGCAGAATGGCAACACATGGGTGTTGAGGGATGTCATGCATGTACCCATCCTGAAGAGGAATCTGATTTCTATAGGAAAGTTGGGGGATGAGGGTTGTACAATAATTCTCACAGCTGAATCTTGGAAGGTTACCAAGGGTGCACTTGTATTGGCCAGAGGTAAGAGAGAAGGTACTCTCTATTTATGTAATTGTATTACTAATTATTCTCCTTTTGTATTATCTACTTCAGATGTAGATGCAAAGTTGTGGCACTATAGGATCGGCCACATGAGTGAGAAGGGAATGAAAGTTCTTAAGTCAAAAGGTAAACTTTTAGATTTGAAAAGCATAGATCTAGATTTCTGTGAGTATTGTATTTTTGGAAAGCAGAAGAGAGTGAAGTTTCTCAAAATTGGGTCAACAAGGAGGAAGCACAAGTTGGAGCTTGTTCACACAGATGTGTGGGGACCAGCTTAGGTAGCTTCTATTGGAGGATCACAGTATTATGTTACTTTCATTGATGATGCTACAAGAAAGGTATGGGTCTATTGCATAAAGAAGAAATTTGATGTATTTGACACATTTATGAAATGGAAAGCTTTGGTTGAGAATGAAATAGGTTTGAGATTGAAGTGTCTTAGATCTGACAATGGTGGTGAGTACTACAGCTATAAGTTCAACAGGTACTATTCTATGAATGGAATATGCAGGCAAAGGACGGTTCCAAGGACACCTCAGCAAAATGGAGTTTTTGAGAGGATGAATAGAACAATAATGGAGCGTGCACGGAGTATGAGGTTGCATGCTGGTTTGCCCTTACAATTTTGGGTAGAAGCTGTAGACACTATAGTTTACCTAATTAATAGAGGACCTTGTACTGCACTAGATGGTGGAATTCCAGAAGAGGCCTGGACAGGTAAAAAGGTAGATCTTTTATTTCTTAGAGTTTTTAGTTCTAAAGCTTTTGTGCACATTGATAAAGAAAATAGAAAGAAGCTGGATGCTAAATCTATGAGGTGCACTTTTATTGGTTATGGCTCTAAAAATTTCAGATTTTGGTTGTGGAATCTAGAAACTAACAAGATTATTAGAAGCCGTGATGTTGTTTTCAATGAGAAAGTGATGTACAGGGATCAACTCAAGAGGTTGAATGATTCTGAGCAGAGCAATGGAGATTTGGACAAGATTGTGATCCAAAATGAGCTCGCAAGAAATCACTTCTAGAAAAACACAGACACCGACGTCGGTCAGGCAGGAACTGACATCGGTCAAACAAGAACCGACGTCGGTCAGGTACAGGCCTAGAGATGACCGAGATCGGTCACTGACAGAGAATTTGGGCTGACAAAAAGCAATGAATGAGTCTCAAATGCCCTTGAGGAGGTCAGAAAGGGTAAGTAAACCTCCAATTCGATATTCCCCTTCATTATTCTACTTATTGCTCACTGATAGTGGAGAACTAGAGAGTTTTGATGAAGCAATGTAGGTAGAAACCCAAAAACAGTGGGAGCTTGGCATGAATGAGGAGATTGATTCCTTAAGAGAGAACCAAATGTGGGATTTGGTTAAGTTTCCAGTAGGAAAGAGAACACTGAAGAACAAATGGGTATACAGGTTAAAGGAAGGTGAGAATGGACAAATGAGACATAAGGCCAGGTTGGTAGTAAAAGGATTTGCACAGAAACTAGGATTTGATTTTGGTGAAATTTTTTCTCCTGTAGTAAAAATGACTTCTATTCAGATTGTATTGTCTTTAGTTGCTATTGAGGATTTGCATCTTGAGCAACTTGATGTTAAGACAGCGTTTCTTCATGGAGATTTGGATGAAGAAATATATATGGATCAGCTGGAAGGTTTTGAGGTCAAAGGTAAGGAGAAGCTTGTGTGCAGGTTGAAGAAAAGCTTATATGGTCTTAAGCAAGCTCCTAGACAATGGTATCTGAGATTTGACAGATTTATGACTGAGCATTGTTTCAGTAGATGTCAATCTGACCATTATGTGTATTTTAAGAGATTGGATAATGGTAGATATATTATCCTATTGTTGTATGTAGATGATATGCTTGTTGCAGGTTCACACATGTAGGATATTTCTGAGCTTAAGGTAAAATTAGCTCACACATTTGTTATGAAGGATTTGGGAGCAGCAAAGAAAATCCTTGGCATGAGTATTAAGAGAGAAAGGAAAAATCACAAGTTGATTTTGTCTCAAGAGAATTATGTGAACAAGGTGTTGGAGAGGTTTAATATGCAGGATGCAAAACCGGTAGGTACACCTATGGCTGGACACTTCAAGCTGAGCAAAGATCAGTGTCCTAATTCACATGATGAGGTAGAGTACATGAGTAGAGTTCCATATGCTTTCGCAGTTGGGAGCTTAATGTATGCAATGGTATGTACCAGGCTTGATATTGCCCAAGTAGTGGGAGTTGTCAGCAAGTTTATGGCCAATCCAGGGAAGGAACACTAGAAAGCAGTTCAGTGGATTCTCAGATATCTGAGAGGGACCAGCAGTAGGCATTTATGCTATGGAGGGTCAAATACTTCTCTACATAGATATGTAGATGTGGATATGGCAGGTGACTTGGATGGTAGGAGAAGCACCAGAGGTTATGTTTTCACTGTTGGTGGAACGGCAGTTAGCTGGATTTCAAAGTTGCAGAAGGTTGTTGCCTTGTCTACTACAGAGGCAAAATACATTGCAGTCACAGAGGCTAGCAAAGAAATGATATGGATGACACGGTTCATGGAAGAGTTGGGAAAGGAGCAAGAGAGTTGTAGACTATACAGTGATAGTCAGAGTGCAATTCATTTGGCTAAGAACTCAGCCTTTCATTCAAGAACCAAACATATACAGCTTAGGTACCACTTCATTAGACAGGTATTGGAGGATGGTGAGTTGAAGCTGGAAAAGATCCATACAGATGAGAACCCTGTGGATATGTTAACAAAGCCGATAACAAAGGAGAAGTTGAATCTTCATTCAACTTTTATTGGTCTTCAAGATTGAGCTTGAAGATGGAGAAGCTAGAAGATGTTGCTGTACAAGTACAGGTGCAGTTGTTTATCTCCAAGTGGGAGATTGTTGAGGTGTGGAGCTAAGCTTCACGATGAGCAAATGCAAAGTTGTAGGATTTACATAGTTGTCGACATCGGTCAGGGATCGACTAGAGGCTATTGACATTGGTTATGGATCGGCTGACGTCGATCATTTGCAGGCAAACAGGGACTGACATCAGTCCCCTGTGCGTCCAAAAAGTCTATTTTCGTGGCAGAACGGATTGTTTTCATGATAAGTTGAACTGTTGGTTGTAAGTCCACGTTTCTATTTTTGGTAGGGCTGTTTTGAACCCTTGATTAGGAGGTGTATCTAATGGTTGATATTGCATAGCTCATGATCCCTAATTCTATAAATAAGGATAGATCTTCATAGCTTGTAAGTTGTAAGATGTAAGATAGGCAATTCAAGTAGCTGAATTGTGTTTGTAATTGTGAAGAGAGAACTCTTGAGGGAAAGAGATCTGTACATCTGAGAGAGGTGTGGAAGAAAGAGAGAATTCTTCAATTGTATTTCCAAGAGTTTAATACAAGTTTTCATTGTTTCTTGTATCTCTTATTCTTTGTTGATTCTAATTTCTAGTTACTTTCAATTTTGGTTAATTCCGTGTTTAAGCTGCTTACAAAAGTAATCAATTTTTCTTGTTACGATCCTGACAGAACATTGTTGACTACTCACTATTAACTATGCATTATAATTTTTAGGTGTCTTAAATAGGAACTGAACTCTTTCTATTTTTCTTCTATCTATTATCTAGTTTATTTTTGCACTTGACTTTCCAAACTTGTCTGTAAAGGAATCAAACCAATCCGTATCCACCTCTTTGCCTGTACTTCTTCTATCAGGAAATAAATTGGGTTGGGGGGATGCATACTCTTGAAGTGAATGAATTATATTTTAAAATTTTATTAATTTTGAACTTGAACCTATCAAATTTCTACATTTTCCAAGGAATTTTCTTTTTGTGGGTCTAGATAGAAACCCTTTCATTAATTATGATCTACCTCTACCTTCTGATTATTTTAATACTAACCTACATTATTCCTCCTATTATTTTACCTCCATATCTACATAATTTTTATCTCCATCCTCCTCTTCATAGGTCCCTTCGGTATGCTTTGTATATCTTTTGATTCTATCAATCTCCTCATCTGTAGCATCTTCTTATTGCATCGTTCTAACTCTAGCACCTTCTTATATAATTTTAATATTATCTTTAGTTACTTATAAGTTTCTTTCTTTATTTCATCTTCTCTATTATTGCAATTCCCTTTCTAGTCCCAAAATTTTCTTCTCACTTGGAGTCTTATTGTATTTTATTTTCTGGGATCAGGTTCAAGTTTCTTTTACTCATCTCCTCATCATTCACTTCATCCCACATGGACCCCCATGGTGCCTGACGTGACTACTCTATGTTGGTTGGAGTAGGCACCATGGTCATTTTCATAACCAACATTTTTATCAACAAAGCTAGTCATTACAAAAATTTCCCCTTGATTCCTTGAATAAACCAGTCTTGAGTAGTCTCATAGGCTACGTATCCTTGTATTGTAAATTCAATAATATAGTCATCAATTATAGTCTTCATCCAATAGTCTACTACTCGAGACCAATCTATATCTAGATTTAATAGTCTATCTAATTTTTATTTTGTCTAAACTATAAGTTATGTCCTCCTTAGGCTGAAGTAATAGTATTCCAACCTAGTTAGCCATGTAACTAGCAATCCAGGTAATTCACACTAGAAGATTTTATATATTTCACCATAAAAGTGCTCTTAGATAATATCCTTCATAGTTTTTCCAACTCTCCTTACTTTTTCTTCTAGGAAATTATGGATTCTCTCATCCAACCATCTCTCTATATCTTTGTCCTGGAATCCATCTTAGCATATTTCATCGAAATGGTTCCACACTCACAGCACCATTATTAACAGAGGTTCATGGAAATACTATAGAACATGTTAATTACATATATAGTTTGTGTAGTGGAGAGTAATTAGAAGTCATGGATAACATTACAGATTTATACTTCATTGTTATGTATAAAATTTCACATACAAGTTAATAAAAATATAAATGTAAGAAAAGGCAGAACATAAATGACATAACTTATGATAACATATTAAATCAAAATAGAGTATTTATTGCTCACTAACCATGTATAAAATAAGATTAGGAAAATCATATCAAAATGATTCTATTAATCTCTATCAACACATTGAAACCATATTCTATTACAACAAAGTGCGATATATAGCCTTTTACAATCTATTGTCTCTTCACATTCCAGCCTTTTGAGATAGAAAAGGAAGACACTTCAAAATCTTATATTACCCAATTAGGCTTATTAGGCTGAATACATACAAAATTTTATGCAAAAGACAAAACTATATACTTCATACATGTGTCCTTATATTATACTTTACAATTTTACCATGCTCTAATCTACTTATGACCAAGGTAAATGCAATTAATTTTAGGCACATTTGTGTATGACCACCCCATTTATCTTCAAATTCAAGAAAAAAATGTGTGATTATGGAAAATTAAGTGGAATTGTGACCCCTACATGTCTAACCACCAATTTATGTTGATTTTACTTGCAATTAGCTCTGTTAGTGCCAAAAGTGACAAACAACACCATATCCACTTGTGACCATGGAAATGCAAATAATTTATGGCACATGTATACATGATCACCCTAATTCACTTTGAATTCAAGCCAAAGTGGTGTGATTTGGTAAATATAGGTCACATTGATGACTTGTGTGTTAGTGAAATATTTGGCACTTATGATAAATAGAAAATTTCACTATAGTGAAGGAGATAAAGTATCTCCTCTATTCAAAGGGGAGGTTCCCTTTATTGAAAACAAGAAAAGCTAAACTAAGCCTATTTACAATATTACAAGTTAAATGGAGTATTGGGTCATACTTATGTCAATCAAAAGTAAAAACAAAAGAAAGGGAAAAAAAGGGTCAGACATGAATGAGAAAACACAAATTCCATCCAACATGTGACAAGAAAGTGCTTATGAAAAATGGCATGCTTGTTTGATATTAACAAAAGTATTACCTAAATAAAGAGATATGCATTAACATAATAAAATACACATCCACAAAGAAAAGAAAGAATAGAGTTCTATAATTTCCTTATCTTCCTCATTGAATAATGAACACAAATCTTCTTTCTCCTTCCTTTCAAAAAATTTATGATGGACATCAAACAAACTTTGTACAATTTCCATTTCTCCTATTTATAAATATAGGAGGGAATGGGATGACCCTTCATATTACATGTGACTTTTGGCATTCCTATTTTTGTCTTATTCTATTTTCATAATTTTCTAATTTATATAAAAGGAAAAACATAACTTTCCTGAAATAGAAAATCGACAAAAAACATAAAGGTAACTATAGAATCCTAAGATGTCTTCTTTGGGCTATTTTCTAGTGTCAAAAAAATTAGAGCAACAACAGAGCTTTTAGCTTGTTCTTTGTCATGGGCAATTTGTTATTTTTGAAAATTTTCACTACCTCGGTGATTGTACTCCCCTTAGGGACTACCACATGATTACATCATGTCAATCATATTTTAGATACCATTAACATGTTATTTTGGACTTCCAAGAGCTTAGTTAGTTGATTATTCATTTCTTCAAGTGAAACATTGATTTCACTTAACACAATCATCAAACCAATGTTGAAAGCATTTTCTTTGAATAACTCTTCTTTGATCAACCTCTTGAATTGAGCCTTTACCTCATCCACAGTGAATTGGGTTGTCAAATACCCTTTCAGTAGATCATAATGCATTTCTCTCAAGTTGGAAGATATTACTTTTTGCTTTTCTATTATGATTTAAACTTGATCTTACAATTCACCTATAGCTCAATTCATAATCTCAATATTCAGAGGAATGCATTCTGACCATTTGTAAGAAATATAATCTTCACCTTTCTCAAATATCCCAACCTTAACCATCACATCAGTTTCAATGTCAATCATCTATTGAACATAACCTTTCACATTCTCTCAAACCTTCAACTCACTATCATGGGATTTGATTTATAAATTGATATTGATAATCTCAACATTAATTTCCTGATGTAACTTTGTTACCTCTTCAATATATTTCATGTCATCCAAGAGTAACTCCTTAACCCATGCTTACAAATTTTTACAATACATGTTATATCTACTAATGGTGGATATGGAATCTTTACTAATACTAGTAACTTGAGAAGGAGCATCTACCGAAGGAGTTGTTGGTGTCTTAATTAGATTGAAAAGATAGTTGATGTATCTGGGCAACTGTCACACTTAATATTTCAATTGTTCTTGAGTGAATACATCTTTTTCATATCTCTTGATCATACTATTTATGGTTGCACATAGATTATGAACATCACTTTCCTGGGTTGGCTCCCTAAGAGATAGTCTCTTCGGAGTATAATCACTTGTAGTCATCTTCTCCTCATTCTTATCAACATAAGGTTCGGTAATCTCCACAAACTAAGATCTTGAGGGATTAAAAACTACCCTTGATATGGTTTTTACCTTCTTTGGAGTAGTAATCTCAAGGATATTGAACATCAAAATCTAAATATTTGACCTCAACCACCTACTTTATTTTGTTCAACATTGATTGGATCCATTGAAATGACATCTGGCTAAAACTAGTCATTTGAGTATTTCAAGGTGGTGGTGTAGGTTGCTTTAGAGGTGAAGCCTCTAGAGGAGGTGGAGCAGATGGAGAAACTAAAGGAGATGTAGAGGTTATTATTTACACATCACTAACAACTATAAGTTGATATTCTCCTTGAGTAGAGGCAATATATTATTGAGTGGTATTTGGAATTAATAAAAAAGGATCTCCAAGAGGGGAAGAGGAGGATTGAAACATGATAGACTTATTAAGGCTAGATGTGGACCTATATCTATAATTCCATATCTATATAGGGATCCCCCCTATGCCCTATGTCTTATGCCCCATGAATCTAAGGTAAGGACTATAATATAGAGCCATATATGTATATATAGGGTGGCATAGCTTTTAAATTTCTTCCCATAATAGGGATTTCCTCATAATTTTTGTACTAGGTGGTTTTGGCTACTTGGGATATGCATCATCTCTATTGTCATAACTTGAAGAATCTGATGAGCGAATTATAACACTATCATTGCCCTTCTTTTGAGTCCTTGGAGCTATTATAGGTGCTTGTTTTAAAGGAACTAAATTTTATGATTTCTTGGAGTCACTTGCTCTAATAAACTCTACCAATTTGTTATTGAACCATTTCATAGATTGATCCAATACATGCTTGGTTTGAACCTAAAAATATGATAACTCCTTAGTAGACCAATTGATAGTTAGTAAAGGATCAGACATAAATTTTCAACATAGATAGGGTCAATAAGATCAGACTTATTATCAATCATGCCATCAGGAACTCATGTGTTTGTGAAGGCCCTAAGTTGTTCCAAACTCATTTTTCTTCAATCACGACTTATCACTTTATAATCATCTACACAATCTACACAATAATCCTTCAAATATAGAACTTGCTCATTAGAGGCACCAATACCGAGGTGATTTTTCACAAACTACTTACTATAAAAAGATACTCAACTAACATATGAATGCAAAGTGAATTATGAAATTATAGATTTAATATCCTGAGCATTTACAACATTATTGTAAGAAAACTATATCAAAGAGATTGGGAATGCAACACCCAAAACACACCTATCTTTGCATCATTTATGCACTGCACCTAATTGTCTACATAATTTGATCAATATGGTTTTATCATTGGCCAACCTGAGGATCTGTATAAGGTATCCTTCAAATCCTCCAACCCTAATATATGTGAACATATGGAATTGGATTAATTAGATCCCATAATATGAAATTAGGTTCATTACTTCATATGATATCTTCCTTCTCCAATATTCATCTAGAGGTTGGACCACCCTCATTGTGAAGGCATCATTAATGCTCTTGAAGTGTTTTTGCTCTAGTCTAAAGTCAATTGAGGGTATAATTCATACACTTGTGTGGATACATCTATATTATCTTGTCGAGTGAGGTCGGGGTATAATATTTAAGAAGCCAAAGAGTACACCAAGTAATAGGTCATGAAAAATTACTTGTTAGCATCCACATTGATCAACTACTGGTGTAGAGCCTCACTGATTATTTTTTCCCATTCAATGTATTATTTCCCATTGCAAATGATATTCATCACCATGAACATACATGGGTATAGATTCATGGTGTTCTCATTTATAACCACCTAATTGGGGAGAGTTATCATAGTTGATAGCTCTTCCTTGAAGTTTGATATGAAGTTCTTTGAGAGTTTATAAACATGACTTCTCTTATGCTTCAAACGTGACTCATTGATGATGATCAGATACCTATAAGGATTTTTATCCCAAAATCGCTACCCCACTGACACACTCATTTTATCATTAGTGTCATGTATAGGATTCTCAATGTCATGCCCATTGATGTCCCATATAGTTTGGTCATCATGTCTCCACCGCTTGATTTTATCTCCTTTGTCTTTGGATCATAATGTCAAGCACATGAAAACACCAAATTTGAGAACTAGACTGAGATAGGAAATCCAACTACCTCGAGCATGCCAATTTTTATCAGGTGAATAGTCACTGTACTAGAATTTTCTATATTGAGCCATTTGTGGAATTATTATAAGTCAAAATGGTCAATATGAGAATCCCCAATCTTTATAATGTTGTTATCTAGAAATAGAAACAACTTGAAACCCATGTAATTATACTTCATTTTTGATAATTTTAAGATTTAAAAGGCTTCTTGAATAATGGTTTATAAATTAAACATATCAGAGGCAAAAAGTGTTGATGTGGTCGAAATGAACAAACTAAAGTGTTCATGAAATATTTTATGTCTCTTTAGATAAACCCTGAAATAAATGTGGAAAACCTATAAAATTACAAGACCCTAGGTAGAATAAAACTCCCTTAGGCTAAAAGTTGTTGAAAATGTGAATGAACACTATTGATAACTACATTATTATAAATTACATAAAAAACTAAATAATTTGACAATATTTAAGTAAGAAAACATCTTCATGGGAGAAAATACAAGTTGAGAAGATACTTTTGCTATATCTAGATAGAGTTTTGGAGAAGAATGAACTCTTTAAGGTTTTTTATAGGATTTCATCATGGGCATCAACACACAATGACCACTACGTCAATCCCCACTCACATTGCATAACCACATTATCAGTCTACATATCCCTATGGGTATGACATGTGTAATGTCACCCTTGCAAGCATGACCTCACATCCATCACATCTATGTGGTCATAGGTTGTGCAAATATGAAATCCACATCACACACATTTATGCATCATATGTAGCCCAAAGGTCATGGTGGACACAACCTTTGAAAACATGCCTATACTCATTTTTTTTTTAAATTGAACTTTGTTTTTCAAAATTTTACTTTGACATTTGGACATCAAAAATTATATGTTGTTCATGACTTAGGGAAATTTGAATTTTAAAATTTTAGGGAACAACACTACGTACATAAAACCACTACTTTATGTCATTTTACTTGCAATTAGAGGGTTTATAGGCCAAAATAAACACAACACCAAATCCACTTGTGATGATGGAAAATATATATAATTTGGGACACATTCATGAATGATCAACTCAATTCACTTTGAACTGAGGCTAAATTGGTGTGATTGGGACAATGTAGGTCCCATTGGTAGTAGACACACACCCAACCACTCCTTTATGTTGATTTTACTTACAATTAAGTCCCTTATAAGTTAAAAATAACATAAAAACATCATATCCATGTGGACAAGGCAAATGCAAATAATTTTGGGCATATTTGTGTATGATCACCCCAATCCATTGACACATCTCCAATGTGGCTAGGGTAAATGCAAATAACATAGGCTACAATGGTTATCCACACATATCCAACCACCACTTTATGTCATTTTTACTTGAGATTATGTGGATTATAGGCCAAAATCAACACAAAAACACTATTGATTTTTATCTAAACTATGGGGACATGATATTTCCAAAGTATGCCTCAAAAATTAGCATAAAACATCGACCCCCTATATCTATATGGTGCTACACTATATGTAGTATGCCTCTATCATGTAACATGTAGCCTCCATCATGTCAAATGTATATGTGAGATACACATGCATGAGTGTCAGGAACTTCTTGTGTGCGTAGACTAAATAATAATAAATGACTCATAGATTAACCAAAATGTGGATTACAACACCAATTTTGTATCACGGGCAACTTCGAGGGGGCTACCTCCTTAGAGCATGGCTCTATTACAAATTCTCTTCTTGGATACTCTATAACACCATATACCCCTATACTTATATTATTTCCTACCTATTTCTCTTCATATGCTAATGCATGTGGGATTATTCTCTATCCTATTATACCCCTCTAGTTACATTATATTTCATCCCCCTTAAATATGTTTTGCCCTCAAAACATGATAAGAAATAGGAGGACCAAATGAAAGCCAAACCAAAAATAAGGTGAAGACCAAATGGAAGCTTTACCATGCATGCATTTTTTCTTCCACTTCTTCTATTTGTGTTGTGATAGGAGCATGTGCAATAATAAAGTGAACATAAGCATTGAAATAGGAGGTGGATGTGCATAAAGATGAATGTGTGAACTAACCAAAACTAGAATCTAGCAGTGAGATTCGATTAATGAAAGTTGAATCTCGATGATGATCATCTCAAATCCAGAACAAGGGTGCACAAAATAGTTGTCCTTGTGAACCAACTGAGGGTACATGCCATCCTCTTTCGCATTGCTTCTCGAAGGAGGTGGAACCTCAATTCCCTACTTGGGATCTATGATTATTAGCTTGAGCTCATCTGGGGTCTACTCGAGCATAGTGGTTACCTGAATAGACTCATTGGAGGAGTGCTCGGGCACTTTTGGTGCTTGTTCTGGTGCTTTTGTTGTTTGGAGATATTGCCAATAGATGCAGTCTTCAATGTGCTTAGATAAGCCCATTGCTTCCATCATTGTTCTAGGTTACCATATATGGACCTCCATTTGAATATCCTCTTGAAGTTTGTTGATGAAGTAAAAAATGAAGAATGTAGTAGAAGTGTCATTGGTGAATGTCTCAAACTCAGTATGATATTCTTGAACTGTGTCAGTTTGTTAAAGCTTAGTCAATGCATTAGTGGAAAAACCCATGAGAACCAGAAGTTAAAGTGATGGAGAGGATGTCAACTTCAATTGAAAATGTGTCCTTTACAAAATGACCAATATTTTTTATTTTTTGATTTTTTTTTATTTTTTTAATTTTTTTACAATATATTCAATCACAAAAACTATGATAAATTCTAAAATAATTTTAAAAATTCAAAATATTCTAAAAATATATAAATAAGGTGCACAAAACCCAAAAATGGTTTGATGTGATCTATTACAGTCTGAGAGTAGTTTGACAAAAACCAGTCAAGTTTTCTATGAGAAAAAATGAAATCAAGACTTGAAAATGATAGGTTTGGGCTTCAAATTTTGATTGAAATAAGAGATGGTGATGTAGATCTGATTTTTGAAAACCCCTAATATGAAATGGAGAAATTAAAATTGTTCCATAAAGCTCCAATATATATATTTGCAATATAAACACTTGCTAAAAAAATACCTCAAATTTTATTGCAACAAAAAAAAATGTGGACCTAAAAAGTGCTCTGATACCAATGTTCGGAACCTCTTGTGCACATAGACTAAATAATAGCAAATGACTCATATATTAACCAAAATGTAGATTACAAAACTAGTTCTATATCGTGGACCACTTCGAGGGAGCTACCTCTTTAGAGCATGGCTCTATTACAAATACGCTTCTTCGATACCCTATAACATAATATACCCCTATACTTATACTATTTCCTACCTATCTCTCTCCATATGCTAATGCATGTGGGATTATTCTCTATCCTATTATACCCCTCTAGGTACATTACAATGAGATGAGTTGTCTGTGAGTCATGAGCCATGGTTATTGTCTTGAGATAGGATAAGGGTTAGGCTATATACTTATAGTTAATGGCATCACAATATTCAATGGGCCCACCACACATCAATGCAACATATATGCATTGAAGTCCATTCAATAGCATCAAGTGGTTGAAACCAACTATCTTATTAATAAGGAATGTATAATCCATCACATCATGTTACCCACATTCATTCCATCATCTATCACATCAACATCATATTATGATAGAA